>VXAA01004759.1:93123-150673 GCA_013399115.1 Anseranas semipalmata
GTACCACTGGCAAACCTGCTGAGGATGCATTCCACTCCTGCACCCAGATCACTGATAAAAATGTGGAGCAGGACTGGCCCTAGAACTGAGCCCTGGGGAGCACCGCTAGTGACCGGCCACCAGCCAGATGTAGCCCCATTCCCTGCAACCCTTTGAGCTCTGCCGTTGAGTCAGTTCATCACCCAGCGTAGCATGAACCTGCTCATCTCACAGTGGGACAGTTTGTCCAGAAGGATGCTGTGAGGGACGGTATCAAAGGCCTTACTGAAATCCAGAAAGATTATGTCTGCTGCCTTCCCTTCATCCACCATGCGCATCACCTTATCATAGGAGATCAAATTACTAAGGCAGGATTTCCCCTTCATGAACCCACGCTTGACTACGCCTGATAACAGCTTTGCTCTTTAAATGCTTTTCAATAGCATCCAAGATAACCTCCATAATTTTTCCAGGTACTGACATTATAGTTTCCTGAGTCTTCTCTCATGCTCTTCTTGTAGACTAGTATAACATTGGCTAACTTCCAGGGAAGCTTCCTTCTGATTGTTTCTTCAAAAACACATCCCACATCTTGAGTCCAAAGCAGTGCACAGTTAGCTTCTCAATATATATGCGTTCCGGCAAAGCATCTTTTTAGCACTGGGTGAAGCCTCTGAGGATGCTATAGATGTGTCCAGATCAATTCAACTTCCTCCCGAGGGTTCGGTAAAACCAGCTACCCATCTGCTGCCCTGGCTTGCAAGGCCAGAAGAGAGTTCAAACTTAAAATTAAGTCCAACAATGAAAGCAATAACTAGCACCTCCCTCAGACTCCATCCTCCAACACAACCTGCTTGGTATTGCTGCCTACAGGCCAGCAAGAGCTAATAACCACCTTACTACACGAAAAGTCATGAAATTAGAGCCAGGAAATCCCAAAGCATGTTAGCATAACAAGAAGCCAGGAAAAGACTGGAAAAGGCTGAGAACAACTGGGTAAAAGTTAATCTAAAGAAAATATTTTTGTTGCCTGAAAATCCAGCAAGGCTTAAAAACTGCATGCAGTACTCCAAGAACCAAAGAGCATGGATATCCTTATTAAACGTCAGGGATGTTGACAAAGGATAGCTCAGGGTATGTGCTGTGTTTGTAGTTTCTGTGATTTTTAAACTTCTAATAGTTTGGACCTTTTCAGATTTGAAACAGAACTTTTTTTTTTTTTTTAAACTGTATATAGGGAACTTTTCTCTTACTTTATAGAGGAATTAAAAACCAAGTGCATTAATATATACTTACAGTACTTAATTGACTAATAACACACTCTTCAGAGACTACTGGTTAAGATGACCTGTTAACATTTGTTCTATAAACTCTTTAAAAGATTATGACGATATATTTTTATTTAGCATTTCAGAATAACTATACCAGTAGAGCTTTTAATGAAGATTCCACACTTGTGGAGAAGAGTAGGGAATGGAACAGAGACATGTGAAGGAACAGCCAATTTCAGCACTTTTTCCTAACAGCATGCACCTGTAAAGCATGTAGCAGAAGATGCAGAGTGATATGTGAGCCAGATAAATAAGCATTTTGAAGAAAAAAAATCCAGCTTTTACATGTTGCTCTGTTTTGGCTGTCTGTTCCCTTTCCCTTCCTAGATTAGAGCATTCTAAACTAGCAGCAGCCAGTTGGCGTAATTAAAATCTATACATACAGCTCATTTGATTGCATAAGTCTTTGAAAAACACGTGAAACAACTGCAGCCCATTACGTAGATATAAATCTGAAAAACAACTGCAGCCTTAGCCCCATCCCCTCCAGCCTCGGAGAGCCTGGTTCTGGCCCAGCCCACGAGAGGCACGCTTCGCCTTGCCAGCTTGGACAAGACGAGCGCAAGGAGCAGCCACGGGGTTCATAACGCAGAAGCAGGGCACTGTGCTCTGCCTCCACGTGAGCCAAGCTGCAGCTGTTTCAAGCCAGGCACATAAAGACTTCCAGCCATCTAGGCTATGCTCTGATTCAAGCATCTCACAAGCTTCTTGAAAACTGGCCAGGTCTGGTAAAATCTGAGTATTTGGCAACTCTGCGAATGGGGCTGCTTTACAGGGAACTCCACCAGCTGCCTGGTGCTGCCTTACAGGTTTGGCAAATCCTACAGGAGCGGGATGGGCGGCTCACAAGGTATCCAGACACGTGCATGAGGCTCTTCAAAAGGCAACTTATTTTCTCCTGAGATGATAGGCCTACACATAGACAATGAAATGAAATATTTTGTTAATAATAGCCATCCTTTCAGTCTATTGGAAAAAGCAAGCATAAAACAGAAGATGCAAGCTGGTTCCCAGAACAAATGGACTGTTTCCTCCTTGAACTCCAGCTGTCATCTGCAGGAAGTCCTGTGCATATTAAGATGCAAAATCCATGGGATGTTTCTCAACGTTCAAAGAAATTTATATGAAATAGGGAGTTTGCTTTTCAGATAAGTGGATTTGTTTGTTTTTACCATACATGAAATTAGTAAAGAGCTAATAAAAAGTTTCAGTTTCTCAGATGCAAAGTTTAGGATCTTCATAACTAAAATCAAACTAAAGAGCATTAATTTCTGTCTCTTTAGAAGATCGCTTCTTTTATTTTTAAACGTGAAGGTACAAAAATACCAAAATGTCTTATCAAAAAATGCTTCAAAAGTGCACATAACAGAACTTGACTGTTGTTGGTTTAAAGACCTGTCAAAAATATAGCTAAGAACTAAAACCTGGATCATGGTGCATCTCCAAGTCTAAGTGACAGGTCGTATACTCAGACCATCAGAAATTGTCTTTCAGCCAAGAGCCAGGAACAAACCGCTGGCATGAACTGCACTCCATGGATCTCATTTAAAAGCCTGCATAAGGTATGATTGTCAGTAAGTAATGTTTGTATGAAATATGGATTTTTTTTTCATGTATTGCCAAACTCTAAAATCAAAGTTAAGTATTGCTTCTCCATTGTGGAGATACAAGCAATTCCTCTCACTATACATTAACAATTGGCTCATACTGAATATAATAGAAAGTTAATTAGCCCAATTTACTATCTTGGCAGAGTGTGGTTTTGCCTAACCATGCCCAGATGTTTCATTAGCATTTCTAAGAGTTAGACTAAAGTGGAGAGTAATTTTTCAGGAAATTTAATATCACCATCACAATTGAATTATATTCATAACAATGCTGCAGGGGATAAGGGGAACTGAAAGGAGCAATCAGAACTTTAACCCAAAAAGAACTTCAAGGAAGTTTTGGAAAAACAAAAGCTTTTACACCCTATCTCCCATGGAAACAAACTTTAGAAGAAAATTTTGAAATAAGAACCAGATTCCAGCTATCTGTTGACTAGCAATAAAACACAGGTAGAGATCACTGTGGTTGTCTTTATTTTGTCCCTACTCTGAAACCTAGACATTGTTGTTACCATCTGGACTACCATAAATCAAATACTATGATAAATCTAAGTCAAAAATTATTTCCTGTCAGGGATCTTAACAGTTATTGTAACACCAATGAACTACGTTCCTAGAGAGGCTACAATCCTCAGGTACTAGACATTTCTAGTGGCAGCTCCCACCCTGGTACAATTTTCAAAAGACAGTATGCTAGTATGATTTCCTACTCAAGTGTTTATAGTCAATGTCTGGAGATGACACAGTCTGTGCAAAAGAAACATCTCATAGTGCATGATGTTAGACTGCGTACCCCCAGTATGTGCACAAGAAAAAAGATGTGGAGACTGCCTCAAATTCAAAGGGCTTGTAGAAGATTTATAGAATTCTGAATCAACAAAGGGAGGATGCTATGATTCTTCTTCCATTTCACAGGCACTGTGCTCACCCGACAAAGTACTTCTCTGATTTTGGAGGTGAACTGTCTAAATCATTTCTATGGTTTTCTTTCTCAACCAGATCAGTATAATAATAACAGTAAAAAAAAAAAAAAAAAAAAAAAAAGCTCCCTTTAAGATAAATACTATTACATAAAAGGAAACACGGAAACAGTCCCTCTCAAAAAACCATTTAATACCTAATTTACTCTTTGAACAGTGACGTCCTTCGTGCCACTCAGCCCTCCTCCTAATACAACAAGATTCAAAAGTGAGAAAGGAAAAATGAATACTATGTACAAGATATAGGATATGGGGATGGAATATGCTCAAATTTATCTTCAGCTCAGCCTCTGAGGCATGAACATTCTGGCTCAAATGAAAATATATCATTTCTAATGACTGCTATTGACAATGGTTTTGTGAGAGAGTCCTTAGAAAGTGCATTTGTAGAGGTTTCTAAAGCTTTTTTGTACCATTGTCAGACTCATCTTATTAAGCATCAGCTGATTCAATTCCAGTAAAAAAAATTACAGGGACCTATTGTTTCATTTAATAGCCATGAGCATTTAATTCCAGTTCAGTACCTTGCAAAAACACGCAAACATGGCAGTGATGCACCAGCACACAGACAAAATAACTTTAGGACACGGAAGTGCTGCCATTTATACTTTGTGAATCATTTCCAAACTTTTTTTTTTCCCCTTCAATAATAACAGCGGCTTCTTTAAATAACAGCCCATTTGAACACTTGCTCTTGTGAAAAGAGTAGTACATGAATGAATCCTATCCCCTTCTGAAAATGCTCTCTTTGAAAAGCCCTTTTTGTTAGTTTAAGTGGGATTTAAACGATCAACTTCCAAATTGGAAAGCACTGTTTTGTTGTTTAAGGAAGCAGGACAAAAAAACAAAACCAAAAACAAAAAACCATCTGGCAGAATAAGACTACAATGGCAGAGTCAGATTTCCAGATAGGTTCTATTACAAATGTGCTTGGCAATAGTCTGTGGAGTACAAGTGGGAGCAACAATGGGGCTGTGTCAACTTATGCCAAAGGTGGATTTGCTCCGTGGCCTTAAAACTGATTTATTGTTTATAGAAAAGACCGAGTCAGAGGCTATGTGGTGGTGAGGAAAGTCAGGCAAGTCTTAAAAACTATGTTTCATTAGTTCGACACTTTTTTTTCCCTTTTCTTTTTCTTTTTTTTTTTTTAAGAGGTACTGCTGCAGAGTTAAAACTCCTGATGAAAATCTGTAAATACTACCTCAAAACAATTTCTTGGTACCTAGACCTCATTAATTTAAAATTCTGTATTTTGTTGCATGTAGGCAAGCCACATAGAAAAGAATCTATAAGACAGAAGCAAAAGAGGACACAGGCAAAATTTAGGCACTTATGTCCAAACCTGAGCCAGAACTGGAGCACACTCGAGCAGGACTCAGTAGAATGACACATACGATACTCCACAGAACAGATGCAGAAAACCCTAGGCTCTTGTCTCTGTTCCTCCCAGTTCAAGCATTTTATATTAAGAAGCCATCTGATTATAAAACAAAAACTTAGAAGAACCCCCTTAAGCATGAAAAATTGGTCTTCTCCACCTTTTGTTTAAAATAAATAATTATTAAAAACTATGCTTCAAATAAAGATACGAGCAATATAGAGAATTTTGTTTGAAGATTTATTATGAAAAAGAATGAAAAAGAAAAGACCTTAATAGAAACACGTCACACCTTAAGGGAACGGACAACAACAGGCCTAACAAACCTGTACTGCAACATGTAATTGTTTCTCCTTTTTTGTTTTCAAGCACATTCCAATGTCTTTAACCACATTATGCAAGTTGTTATATAATTGAATCCAGCATGTTCTTCTAGTCACCTTCAGCCTAATTATGCAAACAAATGCATCAATATATACTCACAGGGATCAATAGACCACTCATCCAAACATAGCACTTCCCACATAGCACTGCAGACCGCTTTCTAAACTAACAAGTGACATTTGAGTATGATGGTAGCCAGTTGTCCCAAAAAGACCTCTCCAGATTGCTCTTTCCCAGCATGACAGTCTCCCATGTTCCAGATGAGGCAGCTGACAAATTAGTGCCATGCTCCTGTGGGACACTACCAGACCTCAGTGCTGGGCTCCAGCTGGGTCTGTGCTTCTAAGCAGTGTTTGAGATCGGGCAAAAACCAGCTTTGCTAGGCACCCACGATTCACTGCGCAGGTATGAAGCCCTGACATCGCCCTGCAAACATAGGAGAGACAAGCCTACCTGTATGGAAGTGATAGCTGTGCTTCATTTGGCATTTGGTAACATTGCGTAGGCAACAGTATTTTGGTTTTAGAGCATGCATGCATCCACATACACACAGAGGCATCCGTACACACACACACGTGCGCTAAAAAAAAGACCGAAGTGGGGAAAACGCAAAACAAGACATTGCCTGTTATTAATAAGCCGTACCAGAGTACACTTCTGGGTCATAATACTCTTTGGTAGCTACGTCTCTCCAGATCAGTATCATAGTTTCTACACTTGTCAGTCTCTATCTTTCAAAACTGAAGAAGAAATAACCCGAGCAGGTCTGCTAGGTTTCCCAAAGCAGAATGAGAGTTGACACACTGTATTTCTGTATCACACCAATGGTATTTTTCTTCATTTTCTCTCAAATATTTTTTTTTAAACCACTACACAGAAATACTTTAAAAGTGAGTGATAATTAAGTGAGCATACTGAACTAGCAAAAACAGAGATCTTCATAGCATTAATTCACACTTGTTCTAAGCAAGGAAAATAAACAGTTGTACCTGCATCATTAGTAACTGCATCATTAATATAAATTATGATCATCTACTTCTTTGTAGTTGCAAATAAAGAAAAAAATGAGCAAGTTTTGAAGTGTATCCATGTAAAGATGAAAATCATTGCACCAGATCCCTAGTTACAATCCATTTCTTAGAGTCAAGAGGCTTGTGTGTATTTAATGATAATTTCAATCTTGCTTTGTTCCCTAGAAAAATTCATAGTATCAAATTATAAACGAAACTTGCAAAATATTGATATTACACTGGATACAGTACAGCTTAAGAATCTAGCTCTGAGGTTATGTTGACTAGAAAAACACAAGATGTTAGACATATCTCTAATTTAGAAGATTCAATGGAAGTCATGCTTTGATTATGTCCGATTCTCCATTTCAAAAGAAAAACATGCACATGCAACATTTTAAAATTAAAATCACATTGAAGTATGGAGAAAGCCCATTTAAAGTAATTAGAGGATGCGGACTTCTGCAGTAAGAAGTTGCAGGTCATTGTGAGTCATTGCCAGTTTCCTCAGATGCAGAACAGAAACAGAGCAGATGTAGGAAACAAAGAGACCAAGCAAGAAGCAGAGCATGACTCAATAAATAATCCAGAGGTAATTCATTACAACTTATTATTTGGTATAAACTGCCTTTTTCTGTCTATCCCAAGACTAGAAACTGTTTTCCCTTCTCCGCAGCTATCCAGAATTTTACAAAGGCTTTGGTTTTCTCATGGGATGCTTATTTTTCATTTATCTGTTTAATCATCTTCCAATGCCTCAAGAAAGAAAGCTTAAGGATAGCAATCCTGTGTTGTAACTTTCTTACTGGAATCTTTTATCTTCCACAATTCAGAACGTTCACAGGAGAATAAGAAGAAGAATAGAAGAAGAAAATGCTATATTGAGTCTCAATGAAATATACTGAGACTACAAAAGGAATCTCGTTCACACAAAACTTTCATTGCCAAATTTCAATCAAAACAAGGAACAGTCGCACGAGTCATTAGCATCTGCAAGATTTTAAAACCCCGTTGCCATATTTTTTTTTTCTAATGGGTTAGTTAGAACTGAAGATAATTTCAGTTCAATTTCATTAAATTAACGTCCATGGGAAAAAATAGCCCCAAAGATTAATGCCTTTGGAGTGTGCAATCTGTAGAGTGTCATGAAATTCCTGAGTCCCAAAATACCCTGTCTTAAAATGGCAGCAATCTGCCCAGCAGGCCAGCTTCAAGTTACCTCAATAGGTTTCTGATAATGAAATGGAATTTTAAATGTAAAATTATAAATATAGACCATCAGAAAGAAGCTTTCAGAATGTATTGTGCCTCACGTGAAAAAATACCTTCGTTTTCAGGATGGTCTCTGGTTCTCAATTCTATAAGTGGCACGTACATCCAAGGCTGTTTTTTCCCCTCTATCACGTTTAAATCACAAGTTTAAGTTAGACTTACGCAGTTTTGCCCTCACTATCTTGTTTGGTGGCACTGGCTCCCTTTTTACCCAACAATGAAGCCACTTTTTCAGGATCACCATTCTCCACTGCCTGCAGTAGCCGATCATCATTCTTATTCCACTCATTGGTCTAGAGTAAAAGAAGAAGGGAGAAACATTATTAGTACTAGCACCGTGCCCAGGCTTCCCTGAATGATCCTGCACACATTTAGCACCATTGAAACCTGAAACAAAAGCCCAAACCAAAGAAAAGACACAGAGAAAACTGCATAAAATAAAGTTGCAACTTGCATAGCACAAGCTCGCAAGAACTCAACGGCTCAAGCCAGGACCTAAGTGATCGCTGAAGATGACCTCTGACGTGAAAACTCTGTAGAAGTGTAGTGCAGATATAAATCCATTTGTTCTTATTGTGTTTAAAAGTTCTCCTTCATTTGTCTAGTCCCGGTTTCTCTTTTGGAGCTGCACTTGCCCCGTGAGACCTTCATCACATACATCATGTGGATAAGCAACGAGCTGCCTCAGCTGATTCACACCGCACCTTACCAACACAGACCAGTTGGAACTTTCCATATTTAAGGCCTTCCCCAAATCACACTTTGTAGAGAGTAACAGGTTAAGAGTCTTCCCTTTGCTGACTGTAACTAGTTTTACTGAGCTTTTAACGCCGTGTTTACCTTTAAAACAAAGGAATCAACCTGAGATAGTCAGTACATCTATAGTACTGCTGAAAGCAGAAGGTGACCACCCTACATTTAAACCTTTCCAAACACAATCCACTACGTCTTTTTGCTCATTCTCATCAGCTGAATCAATGAAAGGACACTACTTCCTAACGTGATGATCCCCCCTCCCATTCCCAACTCTCAGGACATGGCCTATTTCCTCTACCAGATCTCCAACCAGGATCTAGCAAGTTACTAAGAAAATAGAGTAACCTTTTGTATCCCATGTAATTACAGATAAAAGCTCTGGAAAAGGAGTGAAAGTTGCACCCACGCCTTCTAGCCTGGACTGGCAACAGGGTACAGTCTTCAGGAAGAGCATCTAGCTCACATGTAATTAAAAGCTGCTTTTAGATTAGCATTACACCCTGCTACACTCAGGAGAGTATCTTCAACAGATTATGGCTTTCTCTTTGACATCGGTCAGCTCAGCTCCAGCATGACTGTCTATTCATTTTCTACACAAAGAATTTTGGCAAAGACTGAGTTCATATTAATATGCTCCTTGAGAAATATTCAGCTTAAAGAGCACTTTGTTCTGACACTCTGCACAGACTGTTTTTTGCTGTTAGCTGAACAAAATGTTTGATGCTTCTCCGTCTGGACTTGTGAGAAAATGTGTATGAGTTTGTACTGATACAAACCAACTCTGTAGGCTCTGTACACCCTAAAACACAGAAGGGGAGGAAAGTGTTTCACCTTACTAGTTGCTTAAAAAACAGATTACAAAAATATAACAACATATTAGGGTGATAGCGCAGTCTGAGCAGGAAAGCAGATAGGAGTTGAAAGAACAACACCTGGAACGAAGCATATGAATGGCAGCTCTGTCAAAGGAATTGGCGTGCAGAAGACAAGGAACGATTGCAATCTTATGGCAGTGTTATGACTGGTGGGTAGATGCACATCAAGCAGGTTATGTTCTTTATTCTTACACTACTGGAATAAACCTCTATAGATTCCAGAGCATTAATAACATCTACAAATAACGATGTTTCCCCTAGCAATATTTATACTCCATGGCAATGAGTGCCCTTCCAAGCAGCATGCTCCACCTAAAGTGAAACTCATTGCATATTCTTCATTTTGGGATTTTCATGCTCTTAAAGAGAGCCTAATATTAAAAACAGATGCTTAAAAAAATGTATATTACTTGTCAATGAAATGCTTTAAAATTAACATGATTTGTTTGACAGCATATCGTGCCTTTTGTTTTGGAGTTTATCCTGTTTCTATGTTTGTTCGTTTTTTATTATTATTACCCAGTCATATGGGATACTTAAATATAGGATATTTGATGAATCACCCACAAATCACCAAGATGACTGCAAAGCATTAGTAGCACCTAACTCCTACACGTTTTTTTGTTTTTTTTTAAATCCTGGAAAAGAAAGGAGGAGATAGCAGGTAACGTGATAATCTACACACACCCACACGTCTAACCTAACACTAGCCTGTACTTAGAAAAAGAAATACAACACCTAATTTAGGATTTTCTCATGACCTGAAATAACCCGTTTACTACTGAAACATGAAACTGAATAAGCTACAGGAAAATGTGAAGATTAAGGCTTGCAGAAAATCCATAGCAGAACAGCTTTCAGCAGAGTATTCACCTTTTTAGTACAAAAATGGCCACGTCTTCCAGAAGCAGTTGCATGAATATTTCTTTAATATTCAGCTATTAAATTGAAAAATGACATATAATCCTATACCCAGTATTCTGGTATAAGCAAGCAAGCACATTAATGCTAACCCCCAAGTTTAAGAAAGAAGTTTATTTCCCTCTGGGCAGGCTGCTTTGATAACCAGTCTGTCGTTACACTGCCATTAACATCCCAGATCCAAGAGAAACCAACACAACCTAGTCCCAAATTATGCCTCAGTATTTATGTAGTGTGGAAGCAGCACCTGGGAGATTTAACATTGAATGGCAAAGCCAGGAGCATTCTGGAAGTGATTCTGATGTTGCAGAATGATGCCATGTTCATGTCAAGAGTAAAATATTTTACAACATATGGTATTAGTCTCTTGCAAGAGCAGAAACTTAATTTTATCTTTAGTTTCCAGCCCTACTTGTTTTGATAAAAAAACACACATTCACACTCACACAACTAGAGGAAGATTTAACAGTGCCTCATTTCAACAAATGCTTCCTGTTTATCTGCACCACTAAACAGAATCCCTCGTATCTACAAATTAAACAGAACCAAACTTGGACAAGCTGTTAGGTAAAGCAGTCTCTCACAAGGACCCTGAAAACGCTCGGTTTTATCAGATCCGTCTCAGTGTCAAGGAAAGGCTATCAGTGTACATTTCCTTATTTTTCGTGCAAAGCTGGTAATTCTTTTTCCTGTTCAGAGGAAAGCCGTAGAGGCTGGAGGCTAGAACAGGAAGATCTGTACTTGGTAATCATTTTAGACCCCCTGTTTTCAGGGTGCTAATTCTGTATCTGATTAGTACCCCTTCTTCTAAGCACTGTGACTCAGAATTGTTAAAGGAATTAACAATTTTAGAGACTGCCGGATACCTAATCAGCTTACATTAGTTTTTCCAATTGCACGTTTTCAGATTTCCTCCGTGATGCTGTAACATCTTTAACACTGCCATACTTGTTTTGCCCCTGGAAAACAAAAGGATACACACAGTTCCTCTTCATCACCGTGTAACAGAGTTATGCTCATTTTAAAATTAAAATAGCTGTGTTCTACATAAGATGCTTAAAAGCCATCACGCTATATTGCCCATATAAAAGTTATGCATCTTTCTATTAAAGCAATAAGGATTCCATTCTACGGTATCAATAAACGTGTCACTATTGTAGATGAAAGGCCCATTTTCTATTCAAGCTCTCTTATTATACACAGAATTATACACATTTAACCATAATGTGAGTTACATAAATCTATTTACAGACCTCATTTTATTTAAAAAATAAAGTGCAAAACATGGGTATTTAAAAAATAAAATGAGGGATACATTTGTCCACACAGAATAAACAACTATGCTGGCATCAACTGCTGCTTAAGTATTCCTCTGATATGGTTCAATGTTTTCTCTTCTCCACTACATCCAGATCAGCAGCATTATACAATGCATTCCAGAAGTTAAAGGTACAGCTAATAAATAAATAAACGGCCTACAACAGACTTTCAAAAACATCCATTCCTCCAGGAAATAGTAGCCCTACTATCCATCCTCTTCTGGAAAAAAAAAAACAAACCAAACCAAAACAACAACAACAAAAAACCCACATACCAGAAGGAAAGAGAATATGTACCCGGAAGGACATTGTACCCAGGGTTGGAAGCAAGTTGGGGACATTTAAGCCAGTGGGGCTTTCACAGCAGTGCCTCATGTAATCAAAAACTGCACAACCACTGGTGCACAGCACAGACCAGAAAATACGGATCCCTAAACAGAGGCAGAGACTGTTGCATTACGCACAATTTCTGAGTCTCTTGTAATATTAGCCTGTTTTTGACCCCACAAGTCACACTTATCATCAAGTATCCACTAAAGACTTGGGAGGTAACTTCTGCTAGGACAGTGCAAAACACGGGTACTCCCAGCCAGAGCTGCTATTGCTCAGTGAATGTTTGTAAAAGCCACCCTGAGCTGCAGGACCAGCATTTGTTTGTCCTGGACAACATGCACAAGAGACGCTCTCTTTGGCCAAGAGTATGGGAAGGACCGAGGCAGCCAGCAGATGGTAACTGGAGACCTTAACTTCTTAAACCCTCTGCATCAAGCTTCCGCCACTGCAACCCCACAAACCATCCTATTCCACTTATCCAGGCAGCCCAAATACTTCTATAAGGTTCTTTTGTTCAGCTGCCCCAGTGCCACATATCCCTTCCTCTATCACAAGGCTCCTCAGCACCGACTCAACGTGCACATTGCAGCCAGGCAGCACTGACAGCACCATCCCATCCACCGCACAGCCCTTGGGAGGTTTCGGTCCTGTCACTACCGCTCTTTCAGGCAGCATAAATGAATGTTTCCTGTTATGTCAGAGACGCCTAGACATGCATTGTTCCGAGCAAGCCCATGTAGGCCACAAGCTCAAGGTTAACACAGAATAGCGGTAGCCTCTTCGGGGAAATCTTGAGTATAGCATCAGAGCAACCAAGATGTCAGAGTCGAGCAGTTAAGCAGATCATTTTCATCAGCAATAAAGCCAAAGGGGTTTTTTTGTTTGTTTGAAGAGTGTTGCGAATATGCAAATTAGCCAATTGAGTAACCTGTACAGCATGACCCATGGTGCTACATGCAAATAAAAAAACTGAGCAGCTCAGCATAAGGGCAAACACGTGCGTGTAATTAAGTTGGCAGAATCAGCAAGGAAAAGACTGCACATGTGGGGTTTCTTTATCCCTTCTTCAGCAAGCACAAGTCCCCCAAACAATTAACATTCTGCAGTAACAATGGGTTGTAAACACATGCAAAACTCAGCTGATGAAACACACATTTCAGCTTCATATAACAGAATCGGTATTCTACATTGTACTTCTTCAGCTGCTTTTTTTGCCCCCCATTTTTTTTTTTAAGCATCTGTACACTATTCAACTTAGGTGATGGACATTACGTATAAGGAGACAAAGTAATACTGATCAAAGCTCAAGAAGTGCATGCTTTTGGATACAATAAGAGATTTTCAGTCATGCGTACAAATAGGCAATCTCTTCCTACCGATAGTAGCGTAATTATGCAGGGGAGTGGGTAATCCATCATCCCCAACAAACCCTAACAGCAATGGTCAGCTGCCATGCTGATGTAAGGGAACTAAATGCAACACTGACTGCTGGAAGGACAGCAAGCCAAAATCTAAACATCAGGTGGCTCAACAGAGCTGGGCTAGACAACCTGATTGAAATGTAAAGACTAGAGACCACCCTTGAGAAGCATGTTATTTTCACTTTTCAGATGGGAAAGTGTGCTGTATGGCATCGGTCGGAAGCATCTCTGCGGTAACAGTGCAGGGTTTTTCCATGTTTAAACTTTCAGGAACCTGAGAAAGAAGTTGGCAGGACAGAGCTAGCCAAGCTCGGGAGGGAAAGCCACTCCTGCACACAGCACTGTCTGATCAAGGTTAATGGAGTGAGGCAGAGGGCAGGAGGGAACTGATTGACTTGATTTATACCATCAGGTTATGATTACTCATTAAGAAGGGCACGATAATGGAGCCAAAAGCAGAGTGCATGCAATACCTTCGACGATAATCTTCAGGACAGGTGTAACTGTCCAAACTGCAGCTCCATCAGACACAGACACACAGGTTATTTCCTCTGCAAATGTAGAGATTATTAGTATCTTGCAGCCATAGAATCAAGTAGTTACTACATGGGGCAGGACCCGCCCATTAAAAATCCTTTGCCATTGTGATCCCACACAGTATGCTTAGATGGCAAATTGTTTCGAGTCCAAATATAAACATTTATATGAAAACCTATTTTTTTTCTAGTTAGAATAGGAATAGTAATGCAAGCTTTAAGCGTTGTTTTGTTCCTCTGACACAAAGTGAACATTTTCCAGAGAAGCTCAAGAATTTAAAAAACATTTAAGAAAGACACTTTCTTATTTTCCATCGTGACCACATCAGGATATTAAACCTCAGTTGTCTTTGAGATTACCAGTAAGAGTCATGCAAGAAATGACAACATGTAACAAGAGGTGATAGTTCTACTTAGCACTTGTACACAGTGTTTCCCATTTGCAAAGACCCGAGCAAACATAACTGGACAACAACTGTGTTTCTTTATCTTTGGCATGCAGCCTACAGGAGATGATTTAAGTGACCTTGCATTGTTGCAAACCTACTGGAGGCAGAGTTATGTTATCTCCACTGAAATCAGAACTGCAGGGAAGCCGAGTAGCAAATTGAAATTCCCGATAACTTCAAGCTCAGCAACTTGCTGTCTGAAAAGGAAAGGAATACTTAAAGACTGGCGTCACAAACAATTGCATGGCAAAGACGCTGAACACCGCTGCATCACAAGGTCATCCACGAAAGTCCGCATGTGCTGGACGTCCCAAGAGAGTCTTAAAAACAACAACAATCCTATTGTAGGGAATGCATTCACTAGACAAAACATCCCTCCAAGTTAAAACAACAGACGATGGCTTTTCTCGAAAGAATGGCTTATCTGGAAACATTTAACCCAGGAGTCAGTGATAAGTGGGTAAGTAGCCTATACACCTTTCCCTGCCCTCCATCCCCAAGACTGAACTGGCCAGTAGCGAACTTGTGTGGCGGGAGTGGAAATCTCCCTTGCAGAGTGGCAAGATGTTGTTGAACTTAGCAGCAACAGCTTGCCCAAGTCTGTGGCAGCAGCTCCCGGGACATTCAGAGCTTAGCAGATGCCAGAAGCTGCTGCCTCCGAGGCCCCTTTCAGTCGCTGTGGCTCCAGCTCTTTCCTTTACCTTTCAAAACCTGCCCAGGGGCCACGTATGTCACCAGTGCCACCGCAAGCTGACCTCTGCTGCACTGCACTCCACTGAGGCAGTGTCCTGAACACCGTGCCAAAAGATGCTATGTTCATTAACTTTACCACAAACAAGGTCTTGACCTCTAATTAAGTTGTCAAAAAAGCAAAGTGTGACAATGGCTTTGAAAGTAATTCATAGTGATATTATCTATACATTACTAATTGCTCCACCAGAAAGTCTTTTGCAGCTTCACTTGGCCACCCATGTTCCCTGTTTGAGGTGACGATGGCTAGTAACATTAATTATATTTATACAAGCAGACAAAACATTTGCAGCTCAGAGCTTACGCAAGCATTTCTTCAAAGGTGGAAACGGCGGCGGCAATGCAAGTAACCTGTGAACAGTCTACAGCAAAAAGCGTTAATCCATTGTGCTCCTCGTGCTGCTCTGCCTCGTTGGAACGACTGGCTGTGCAATCTGCACAAGGTCTGTCTAATACTGGAGACTGTATTTGTGTCAGAGCACAAATTCCATCTGAACAGTAGAAAAAAACCACCACGGGGAAGGCAGGAAGCAGTCGAAGTGAATGAACCACCAATGTTAACAAAGGACTAATGGTAGATTGTCAGTAAACCTTGATAATTACCCATTCATTGGGTAGCTTCTGCGGATAAAGAAGTGATTATTATCCAAGCAAACCATTTTTTCATGCCGAACCCCAGAATAATACAACTGAACCACAAGTCACTCAGCAGGGCACTTTTATCAGCCAGTAGCACTGCCTGGAAAGTCTCCCGGCAAAAGGGGACTACAAGCTGTGAAATGAAAGGGTCTTTCACCAGCAGAGAATGGGAAAGATGACCTGACTGAAATGGCCAGCTGAAACTGCAAGTTTGTGGAGGGGAAAAAAATAATTTAAGAAACAAAGATGTTGTTGAGCAAAGTTAGCGTGGTCTTTGCTTAAATTGTGACTGGCAATTTGCAGCTGGCTGCGAGCTGTGCTCCAAGAACACACAAGAGGGCAATGAAAATGGAAAGAAATGCGTTTAAGAGTTTAGCTGAGATAATTGTGTTTAATGTTGTTCATTTTTTGTTATTTTTTGAAAAATTTCAGTCTGGTTTTATATGCAGAGTAGCCATAAAGGCAGCGTGGGGAATCTGTGCAATTAATAAAGCAGAGATCAGTGGCTCTTCATAACTTAACTGTGAGATTTCATTTCCGTAAGAGTAAGATGGTGAAGAGGTTGAGCCCAGAAACTCTGCAAGGGAGGCCAAGAGAGCGACGGTCTTGGTCCAGCCAGACCAAGGAGAATGGCTGGCCCCCATCTAGGGAGCTTAGCAGCACACGGTGGAATTCTAAGCGAGCTGGGAGGCACACAGCTCACTCATTTCACTTCCCAGTAAAGGCCACGATGTATTTTTCCTTCCGATACCACTTTAATGCCTTTTAACAACATAAAGGAAATCAATCTCTGCATTTGCGGAACAGCAAGATTTCCTGTTAATGTTACATCTAGGCACATCATTCTATTTTGTTTTAAGCAATGACTGTTTTCAAGTAACCAGTTGCTTTCCAGTGGAGAGTAAGGAAAAGTGATGAGCAAAAAGCTAGGCACTAGAACAAAGTATGAAAAACTACATCTAAATCATTAATAACATATAGCCAGAACATTGGCAATATGTGAAACGACTGCCCATTATTTATCACCTCACATCACCAACACAGCAACTGGAGATTTATCTTTACTTTCAGATAGTGAAGGATGTAGCAGTAACTGCACCACATGCAACTGATCATTCTCAGTAAGACAGAAGAAAGCAAAGCCAAGAATTAATTGTGTATGTGCATATAAACAAAACAATGTTTATCTTAACACAGTAAAAAAACACAAGGGACCTAAAAAAAAGTCAAATCAATCCTCTTTGAAGTGATCATCTCCCATTGTTCTGCCTTTTCCCATAGCTTTAAAGATTTGAACTACAGTGAACATGCACTCAGATTATTGTTCTTCTCATCTTGAAATTATTCAGTAAATGTTACTAAAACCAAAATACAACTAATAGAATGCTGTTTACTGCCAAGCACATGGCAGTCCTTCAAAAAGAAAAAAAATCCAAGGAGTGTCAGAACGCAGACTTTAAAAAAAACTTGCCTCTCCAGTTGTCACCCAAGGACCACAGAGAATCCTCAGGTTTTCCTTACACTTTAATAATAATAATAAAATTAAAAATCTATAAATAAAACTGATCTTCAGCATGACAGGCCTGGAGAAGACTGCTTTCTAACAAAGGTTTAGGACTGAAGAACTACTGAATCAACAGATTTTAGCTACGTATCAAGATCAAATTGCAACTCACGTTACGGACATTTAGTCTTCCAAGTCTTCAGGATTTCTGTTGCACAACTGCTTCACACGCAGTTGGGAAAAAGAAATCATGAGATTTAAAGTGAAATTGGCTAGACAATCTAATCTCACTTCTTATCTGCTAAGTATTTTTCAGTGCTAAACAGGCTGCAGGATACAGGGACACTGCCAACTATCTGCAAGCAGAGCTTGTTTGTTCAGCTATTGTGTTGACTATCTTGCATTCTGCAATACTGCCTTAGACACAATGGTCTCTGAGGATCAGAGTGTGCCTAATGACCAGGACATAGCTCTAAACTCTCTGGAGTTGAGACAGTGATTGGAACAGCTTTCAACATCCAATGCTGTACACATACCGCTTCCTTAGTGGATTGTTTTTAAATTCAGCACCTCTTATTTTCTGGTATGAGTATCTGAGCTGACTATAGCTACTCAGATCTTTAGTAACATCTTCCAGTTTCTGTTGACTAGTGAATTTAGTCGGAGACAGCAGGTGCTCGATGGATCTTCCTGTTTCCAGATGAGCAAAAGGACACCCATCCTGCTGGAATGCACTCAACGGCAACACTACCTCACTTGCTAGGACTGGCACTTTGTAGATCCATGACTCCATGTTTCCTCCTGCCTACTGCTGAACCTCTCCAACCATTGCTCATCTTGTCATTTCTGCAGAGAGCTGATTTTTATTAGTTTTAGGGCTGCTGCCCTTTTTTCCTCCCCATTATTCTGTGAAGTGGAACAGAGACACAAAGGCTAATTATGAAGTCTGCAGACAAGAAAAAAAACTTTAAGCAGAATCACACACAGTCAAGAATCACAAGAACCGATCAGTGTTTTTACTGCTGTAAGGTACAAGTCACCACAGCACCCTGTTTTTCTGTTACAGATGTCTACATGATACCAACAGCTCACAGTGAAAGCTGTTTCCATCGTTTTCACTCTGATTTTCTGTTAGCGAGACTGAAGCAGAGTACTTGACAAAGCTCCACCATCTTAATATTCTCCAAAAGCACCAGAAAACATCTTAGATGGTTGCTTCTAAAACCAACTCACACTATTTTTGATACCTACTAGACTGCCATTGTAGGAAGCAATACAATTTCAAAATTCATAACAAAATACATATTAAAAATCTCAAAACTATTCAAAGTAGAAAAACAGTCTATTTATAGTTGAATTTGTCCTTCTTGTAATGGACATATCCTCTGTTACTGGGTTATAGCCTTCTATTCTGAAACCCATGCCACAGCCAAACAAAACACAGTGCATACATAGAGACAAATCCCTATGCCAGGAAATTATTTTGTTTGGACCCTAAGGGCTCAGCTCAATCTCTAAAAGTACTTCATGACTACAGAAGAAGGCAAAAATATTTCACTATCCATCTGATCTTCAATAGGCCACTGACGGATATTGTGCCGTGGATTGACCTCTAGATCTAATATTTGTCAGGTCCCCAAAATCAAATATTAAAGCAGCAAGCTAAGCTTAGCTGCTTTAACCTCCATGGGTGCAATGAAGGATAATCTAAGAGTTACAGGGAAGTTACACCTAAGATTCTTTCCAAATTTCTTAAGTCCTCCTGGGAACGTAAGCAATTGTTTTTGCATGAAAATAAAATCCAGTTCAGCAACCAGGGAAGAGTATGTGAGATTTCACACCACCCCATCTTCCCACGTTGTTTATCCTCCACATCACGTGCACCGAGAATCAGACAAGGCTTCATGCGTCAGATTCTCTGTATGCAGAACATCGGCTGCCCACACATCACAGACCTTAAGAAAAAAAAGGGAAAAAGCAGGCAGGCACTCACCCTGGTTCCTTCCCTTGGGCCTCATCTGCAGAAGGAGCTCCTTTCTCTTCAGGGCTGAATAACAACACACATCCCCCTTACGCAGATTTTCTGTTTGCTAGGCACAGGTGGCCTCACCTTTGATCTGATCAGGGCCACACCATTCCTCAGGCCCCATGTGGAAACTCAACTACCTCCCCAAGGTGAAGTTCAACTCTTGCCTGTCCACACAGTGATTGAGCCACCTGCCGCCTGCCACAACTGCCCGGCTCAGTACTAATGGACCAGTCTACACGTAAAGAACCAGCGGAATATTCTTATCCAATTTACTGGAGCGCTAAGTGCTATCTCTACCAAGCTCTTGCTCATTTGGATAACCTAGGGATTATTCACACAAGATGACAGAAATCACGAATCTGCACCTTTTTTTGCTGTTAAAACAGATTCAATCAGCTCCTATTAATTACTCCTAGGCTGGATTATATTGGCACACCACAATCTATTTACTCTTATCAGAGATAAGTGCTGCCAATGGTTTGACCATGTACTCTTGATCCTCCTATGTGAGCAATACTGTTGTTGCTACATTGAGAAACCCTCCTAGGGCTGCCTAGCTTATATTCTGATTTCTTCCCAAGCTCCATGCACAGTTTCTATATTAACAGAGCTCAGCAGCTAAACTACCTAGAGATTTTCACCCTTCCAGTACAAAGTCACTGTGAATTAAATCACTACAATGGAAAGACACAGAAAGCACAAAATCCCGAAGGGCAGTACAGTCCCAGAGTCTCTGTGAAGACAGAGCACACAAACCCATGTAAAGTAAGTGGGCCTGCTGTGCTATAAGCCCCTTTTCCATCATCAAAAACATCCCTGGTACAGCCAGAACCTCTTCATCAGAGCCCACAGAGGTATCGACATGAGAAAAAAAATACCACCTAGTAATAATGTCAATCTTATAAAACATTTCCCTAAAGCCACCATTCCCCTTTGATGCTTACAAGTAGAGCGGTCTGACAAATATCCCTAGATATACACACTCCCTATTACATTCCATTTACTCTAAATACTTTTCAAAGGCTGAGACTGCACACCGAGGTTATGCTGGATTCTATAAAGAGCATCTAATGCGACAACTGTGAATGAATAAATGCTAAATTCAGACTGCTCAAATGGCCAGGCAGCAGCGAGTTAATTCTCATCCTTTTCAAAAAATGCTTTTCAATAATTTATGTGAGAAGGTGGAGGGACAGAGAAAAGGAGATCAAGGATTTTTAATAGGTTTTAAGTCTTCAAGGAAGAAGAGAGAGCACCTAAGAGCTTTGTGGGTCATGACAAAAATGCAAAGAAAGTGTATTTTTTAAGAATCTGCATTACACACCTTTAGGGTTCCCTTCTGTCTCATGAGATATGAAACCCAAATTGACATACAATACAAGCATCCTTTTTGTATCCTCTAGCAGCATCTTTAACAGATTCATTTAATAATTGCAAAGAATTGTATACATAAGCTGAAAATGGGGTAGTTTTCATTGCCAGAAACAGCAGAAAGTTTCCAAATTTTATGGGTTAAAAAAAGCCAATAAATTTAACAGTCTTTTGAAGATGCTGGTATAATCCTTCCAAACCCGAAGAGAACAGATGACTCAACCATATGGCCAAGTTCCACTAAAATTCTGTCTCGTAATCATAAAACATGATGTAATGTAGTTTGGTCCCAAGAGAAGGAAAGGCGTTAGACATATGTCACATGCACAAGCATTCCCTGGATCCATCTGGCTAGCTATTTTAAAAAGGTATTACACAAATAATCAGGGTCTTTCAGAAGTCTCCAAGATAAATATTCTCAAGTCGTCTCTTGGAAAAGAAATAAGCATTGCTCTTCAAATCTGAATCAATGCATGAATCAGTATTGTTACAAACACTGCTCAGCTAAATATGTGTAATGAACTACTTGTTACACCCTTCCACAACAAGGCATCTTTTAAAAGGTTTGCCTTTATAAACTTTGAGAGCAGTCTGTGATGGATTACTGCTTCATTCTTAATGAACATGAAAATTCCAGAAGAAAGAGTTTAAAGGACTATTTGCAAATCAAAAGAAGCTTCCCTTTGAAAAATATTAGGGAAGGGGAAGAATTCACACCAGCTAAGAACAGATAAACACTGAGTGGTAAAGATTATTATTTTCTGCATTATGTAAAAGTTGAATAAAAAGAACTGCTAAGAAAAATCAGAGCCATCAGCTCTGACAGGTAAAATACTTTTCAAATCATTAATCACCCAAACATACACAACAGAAGTCATCAATACCGCAGTAATTCAAGTGTTTTACGATCACTTGGAATTAACAGTGACGATTCAGTACAACGTTGTAACTCTGGTCCTTATTATATTTAGGACTCCACTTCAGAAGGTATGCACAGATGTCTTAACTGAACGTGCAGTGTCTAACAGTTCTATAAAAACTCCGCTTTTTATTGTGGGTAGTTTAAATCTATCCATGATTCAATTCAGGCTACCAGAAAAATAGACCAATTCCAGCAAGAAAAGTAAGGAAAAAGTGACAAGCAGCAGCAGTTTCCCTTCTCCCAGTGACAAAATAGGCAAGGAAAAATTACTGGGGACTGGGATATGCAGACAATTACTCCAAGGCCTTTCTGAAACCACCACGTTACAATCCCCCCCACATACTACCACCTTATTCCCCAACAGAGACGAGGCCCTGGCAGCCATTACACTGGGCATCCTTTTTCCTACGAGTGTGCATGCTTAATCACACTGGCACAAACATTCAGAGAAAGCAGAAACCGATAAGCCAAGTGGCTACACAAGTGAGCCGGGAAAAACATGCAGGCTTCCTGACTCTCAGTCCAATCCCTATCAAATCCAGAAGCATTAGGAATCATCAGGTAAGGCATAAAGACAAGAGCAGAATCGCTATGGACTGTACACCAACTGCACATAATACTGCACTTTGCATGCAGTATTGGTCACGTTCATCTCTAAAATGACATTAGAGTTGGAAAAGGTTCAAAAGTGCAAATATGATCCAAAAGGGCATCTGTATGAAGAACGAACTGGCTAGCCTGCCTCAGCCTCAACGACAAGTTAAGGGGGATACGAAGCCAACAAAATCACCAGTAACATGGAGAAGGTGAATGGGGATCAACTGTTAAGTGTCTTTCCTGGCACAGTGAGAGACCATCAAACAAAAGTGGGACCAGGTCAAAACCAAAAGAAAGTCAACAATAGACTTGTGGAACTCCTTTCAAAGGATGTTGCAGCTGCAAGATGTGGGGTTCAAGGAGGAACTGATCATGTAGAAAAAGAGTATCAGGTAGAATCAGGTAGAAAGATTCATTAGAGATATTAGGCTAGTGGGACCCTCAATCTGAACCAGTAATTGCTGTTATGTTCCTAATAAATAACAATCTGTTCGGCCCTCTTGCTTTTTGTAACACTTCTCCTATTTACCCTCCTGCTCTGCAACAGCAGACGCACTGGGCTCCCTAAGGCCTTGGCTGGCACCAGAACAAGGTCATGCTAAAAACACTGTCCTAAAGAAGAAGCTAACCACACATGATGACACTGCTTTTCTTCTTCAGTAGTGAAAAGCAGAAAAATAAAAAAAATTAAAATAAAAACCAACAGCGCTGCTGCCCTTCGTCCGAACTTCACCTCACCAGTAAGCATGTTTAAGAAACCTTTGTGCTCAAGCAACCTGCAGGCTGTAGGTCACTAGCAATCTCTTAACCACTTCAAGTATCCAAAGTTAATTAAGAAAAGCAAACCAGTAACCTTGAATTCAGCCAGCTCTGTATCACCAACCCAACATTTATAAGAAAACTGCAGAACAAAAAGTGGTTTAAAGCCACTGGGTTTGTCCCCGACGCCTTAACCACAGAGAATTACCCATGAAGAAGCCTGGAATGCTTTTGATTGCATGGTCTTCTCATAGTGCAGCCACCAATTCCTATAATCTCCTGGCAAGAGCTTTTAATGGTAACTTGAGTCAAGGGTTGAAGTACAAACCGAGGACAGGCTGCAGCCACGCTTGTACATCAGGGACTGAATAAAAACCTCTGGGTGTATAAAACAGTCACTCTCACAGAGGCCGAGGTCACATCCATACTATGAAAGGAAACAACTTCAGTGGACTGTCATCTTTTGTATCAAGCATATTTTATACCATGCAAGTCCAGCTATAGAAATACTGAATTATTTGTTCAACACATGGCCATTTTGAAAGTTAGCCATATTGGTTTTGCATCTAAATATGGATTTGAAGAGGAAGCTCTCAAGAACTTGAAGTGGATGTCAGCAAAATTATTTTTTTTAATAGCTGAAGTGTCAATTACAACGCATCGGTTCGATTTTATCCTTTTAATGCACCGCACTTGAAAAATCAAGGACTTTAACTTGAAAAACTCCACACAGTAATTCACAACTGCCCTTCAACTACCTCCAAGAAATCAAATTTTAAACGTTTTGGCTTGGTATGCTGTTTGAACGGGAAGAGACTAAGCTAAGTTAAATCGACCTCCTGTTACTTTTCCAGAAAAGGTTACACTCAAGATACTGCTCTTAGCAAAATATGGAAGCAATATTACTATAGTGACTACAGAAATTATAGTGAAGTGTGAACAGACAAGTCTTCCATAAACCCACCACAAAGCATTGCTATCCGCTCAAGAAAAAACAAAGAGCTCTTCAGCATCTCCAAACAACCCTACGAGGCTGAACGACTCTGTGCTGGAAAGTGTTTCCTTAGGAGTGAAGAAAGTTTTGGCACGCGCTCTGCAACGTCACTATAAATTAAACCTCTGTGCTGCAGCTGTCCAAGGCTTTGTACTCGGTCCCTGACACAACACGTTGCCTCAGGCTGCTTGCTGCATGCCTGCCCAGCCACCGGACTGGTTTTCCTATGTTCCCCTTTGTAAAATTGGGCTGTTATGCTCACCATGGGCTGGCCACCACCTCTGCCACTTTCTTTCAAGCACAAAGGCTGTAGATGGCACACGGTGTCAAATACTGGGGCGAGGCTTCACGATTGCTGGAAGTAAACCTACAGCCGCCATGGTGCGTTAAAAAGAGCTGGGAGTTTTAAGCACCAGCTTTTTACACTGGAAATTAAAAAAAAGAATCAACATCAGACATAAGTGACAGAGGGAAAGGAGAAGTCCACCATTCCAGTTCAGATTTGTTTAAAATGAATGCAACAAACATTTTGTGGAATGAAGAAAATTTTCAGAATATTACATTATTTGAAAATAAATAAGTTTTAGATGAATATTGAGCTTCCCGGGTAGCTAGCCACTTCCTTAGCTTTGTTTTATGTTCAAATGCGTCATTCATTTATTTCTATACCCATGCAAAAAGTTTTCCAAACATTTAATGTCGAACAGGAAAACTGAAGTGGAAAGTGGATGACAGCCAGTTTAACTGAGCTTTATCAACACACTCCATACATCCTGACACACTATACACGCTCTGAATTACCGCAAGCGCTATAACCAGTCATGCCAGTGCTATTTTAAGAGAAGTCATATTTTGCAAATAGAAACGATAGAATTTCAATATAAAGTCCAAAATAACATACTGTGTTGTTTATGATCCATATGTTGTTTGTATTAGACTGCAACAGGCAATAAAAGAGCAATAAAATAACCCATGCACATCTGTAGACCTAGAAAAATCAGGTGCTGTAGGGCAATGCTTTAATTATTTTAAACCATCAAAAATGACTACTCAAGAAATATATATTTAGTCTCACAAAAAGAAAAAAAAAAGAGAGAGAAAAAGAAAGAAGAGCATGCAAGACTCCAGGTTTCATTATATATTTCACTGGCTGCATATACACCTCCCACCAGAGCAAGTCAATACTGCTTTTTTTTTTTAGTTGGCTGAAGGAAAATCACTGGGAGACGTGCACAAGAAGATTTATTCTCAACTCTAGAAGCTGAGCACGCTTCAGCACTTGGTCTCTTCCAGCCCTGGGAGCTTGGGACTAAACTGAACTCTTTCGAGAGGTGACAGAGCCTGCCTCACATGGATGATCTCCAAATAAAACTTTAGTCCACGAGCGGAGAGCTCGTTACTTGTGTCTACATCAAAAGTGATGCATTTCTTGCTACTGCACCAACGCAGACACTACCAGCACTTGTTTTAGACAGAGCTATTGAGTTATGCCAGGAAAAGCCTCGTTACCTTGGAGACTACTCCCAGACAGCTCACGCTATATTTTACCAAAACGCATCTCTCTGCTGGATACAGTCAGACAACTTCCATGTGCTCACGCAGAACACAATGACACAAAGGAAAAAGACCAAAGTATCCCAGCATAGCTAGAATATCAACGGAGGAAGAAAGGAGAAAATAATTGCATCCAGATCCTAGCATATATGGGAGTATTAAAAACTGTGGTGCAATAGGAGCCTGCTACACACAAAGGCTTTTTTGTTTTGTTTGTTAGGGATTGCACAAATAACAAGTGGATACTGAAAACATTCAGAGAAGGCTTCCTCCCCACCAAATGTAGAAAATATACCAATTATTTAGTTTAATACTTACAATCTCTGGGACAAAAAGAGAGAGCTGGTGTTTAGGAGCACATGCTGGAATGAACACATTTATTTTTAAAAGAATAGTACAGCAGACTCATTTTGACATTGTCCCTTCTAAACTGAGCCCTGCAACAAACAAACAGTCACATGAGAACTGGAAAGAGCTACAAAAAAGGAGATCAACACATCTACAGTGATGTATGCTATTCAAGAATACTTTTATTCTGTTGCTGAAGACAGCACAAAAGGGCATTTCTTGCATCAACAGATGAAAAGAAGGGGAAAAAAAATTAAAGAATACGACGCATCTGATTCACATGGCTAAACCATTCCAGTTTCCCTAACTGTTGACATGGGAGGATGGAGCATGTTACCAGAGTGACCTGTTTCACAAGCAGGTTTTAATCATATTGTCTGTATTTACCTGTATTCTGAACAGCTGGGTTAGCCACAGGTAGACTTCAAAAAAGAGATTTTTTTTTTTGTTAATCTTTGTTCATTAACATTCACTCAATACCAACTCTGTGAAAACAAGTAGGAGAAAGGGAAACTATAATCACTCAAAAATAAGAAAAAGCACACACTTCCAGGTATGTATTTTGAAACTGGCATAGGTGGATGGAGCATAAATTTCACCTACTATTAAGGTACACGCGTCCCTGCACATTGCAGGGATGACCAACAAGCCAGAGTAACAAGGTCAACAGAAGCTATGGGCTGGTCAGGACAAGGAAAGCATTTGCTCAGAATTATTGCATCGATTTTACAGCTTCCTCCTATTTCAGCATTTCTGCTGGACCGAACAGACGCAAACACCAATCCAAATTTAAGTTCTATCTTTTCTTACTGCACTTGTAACAGCTCGCCTCCTCACAAAACATGAGCTACTTGCACATTTTCGTTGTTGTTGGTTTTTTTTTTGTTTGGGTTTGTTTGCTTGTTTTGTTTTGGGTTTTTGTTTTTACCTGAAGGAATCTCTATCACCAAGTTCTCTTGCTGTCAGAACTCAATTCCAGCATAAGTCAGACTCCAGGAAAATTGCTTTAAACCTGTATACAGAGTGGTCAAACAGAACTTCTCTTGCACCAGAGATGTGTCCCCTATTAACAGTATCTCGCACAACATAACACCTTCCTGCTCCACAAGACTGCCTGAGGACATACAATGTGATATGTGGCATCTCTACTGCCTTGATGACACGTGGCACTATTACCATAACATACATATCATGGCAGAGATGCTTTTGCAAAAAATGGAAGCTCCTCTTCTTTGAGGAAGCCAAGCAGAGTTTTCTAGTCCTCTACCATATTCAATCCATCACAAGTTAAGGTCTTAAGCTACTTGGAGGAGACTTCCCCACCAAACTCTCCACCCTTAAGATTTTCAGAAGTAATAAAAGCTACTTCTTAGGCCGTTCAGTCCCTGGGCTACAAAAAGCTGCAACTAGAAGGCACCAGCAAGAACTTCAAATCCCATTATGCAAATGGCTCAGCTTCTGCTTGGAACGGAGCCAGCCAAGTAGTGAGCAACAGAGAGAGCAGAAGCCCAAATTAACCAGTTCGACATCCACATTCCAGAATTTCAGTGTTTTCAATGGAAAGCATTGATTGCAGAAGGTTCCCCTTCCTTCACCATCATATAAAACACTGTAAAGTTGTACACAAACATACGATGGCTTTTAATTCATGACTTACGTTCCAAAAATTCAAACAGGCAGCAAGTTCTTCTCAAGATAAAAACTGTTTTAAAATTCTTTCTGGTTTTAATTTCTGTTAGTGAAAATGTCATGAAGAACAGAGGGTTGGGAAAGGAGCATATTTCTGTTCATATTTTCTGAGTTAAGTCCCCCTCTCCCCCCAAACTTTCACCCCCTTGCAGAAGTTCATGCCTGTCAAAAATTAAAAGGTCTGCATTGCAGGATGGGCCATTATAATTCAACACATGCTGCTTTGGTGGAGAAAAAGCATGTTTTTGGAATAGCTCTGTTACGGGTCAGGAATGTAAAGCAGAGTTCATATTTCAGATGAAAATGGGAAACAGCTTTTTCTTGCAAACCCAACTCAGCTTTCCAGTACAGAAGTCTGTGCAGTAAGGTCTTTGTAGTGTGCTGCATCAGACCTTTAAGTGCACTAATGAAGAGATCGCTAACTGCTTGCATTTTACAAATTTCAGCAAATTCCTGTTTTTAACCACTGAAAGCAAGATTTGGGCATTTGCTTTAGAACATACTCTCTTGCTCCAACGTTTGCACTGCCACAGATGACTCAATGGGCAGTCACGTGCTCTACAGCATTCCAGAGAGCATCCCAGGCTCACAAAACAACTGCATTATTGAAACACCACAAGTAGAAACACTACAGCTCAAATGAGATGGTATCACAACTGTGTTCTATTCTTCAAAGCTATGCAGACTGTGGTTTGATGCACTTTGCTACAAGTCCCAACACCTCCCCAGAGAAGAGTGCAAAATCTCTTTGCACCCAGTCCCATAACTGTTTTATTCTGTCTAAACAATCCTTTCTTGCACCTAGATCCATGTGTGTGCTTGAGAAAGGTTATGAAATTACTACATCTGTACGACATCAACGTCAATACCATGTAGAGGAACATCTTGCTTGCTGGTCTCCTGAAAAGATGGATGGGGAGCCAAGGGAGGGGAAACAAGTCCAAGAAGAGTTCATTCTCACAGACAGAGCATCTCCCAAGCTAGCCAGCAGAATTCATGTTGCAGAAGTTGTCCAACCCTCAACTGTATTTGCCTAAGACACAGGAATCGGTCTGATAGACTAACAGAGGCTAACAGAGTAACGCATCTTGGCAGATTGCATCACTAGATTGCAGCATCTTGTTCAAGGAACAAGTTTGTGGGAAAAATTCTTGAGGAAGCCAACAAGAATGCCATGCCTACTTCCTGCACAGAACATGCAGGTTTGACATGTGGCTATCTAATCACTACCTGTTTTTAGCCAAAGTTGCCTGAGATTAGCCTTTTCCAACACATTTTTCCCCTAAAACCTTTGCTGCTCAGACAGGTTGGAGGAGGCAGAAACCTGAACAGAGCAGATACCAGCCAGCCACCATTCCTGAAATCCTCTCACTGATGCAAATGTGAGAGACTTGATGTTCAGACATAAGAGGTAGTAGTCTCCATCCCTGAAGGGCAAAACAAAAAAAAAATCACATCACACACTGAAGCAGGATTATGATAATGACAAAATGCCCTATTCTAACTCTTTCAGTTCTCGTCTGCATCAACAGTGGAAGAGCATCAAAATATAGGATGTAAGATGTGCCATTTAAATTTGCAAAACAATGACAGTAAAAGAATATGATTTTACTCTTTGGGAGGAAGGTACACCCATAAACATAACATGCAAGATGTCAGGCAGAAAAAAATACTGCAATGTAGCAAAAGATTGAGGTCTGTTTATTTTACAAGAAACTATGCAGTTAGATGCATGTCAGAGTTCAAATTATCCTAACATTTCAGGGCCCCAGTCACGGTTGAAAGTGCTATTGCACAAAGCACTAGAGAAAACAATCTACCCTTGATTATTCTCAAATTGCAAGTGTAGCCAGATTGTCACCCAAACAGATAGTCTCCAGAACAGCTATGTTAAGTAGCTTTACTAAACAAGTTCAGTGCGACACTACTTCTAGCGTTCCATCTATTTTACAGAGTGGAATCAGATCTCCTCACAAGTTTATTTAGCATACACACAAACCACATCCCTATTCCTCGATATAAATTGTCAGTTTTAAAAACTGGCCCCAGCTGGTAGCTTTCTGTTAGCACTGCCGGTATTCACGACCAAATGTCAGAGAAACTTACAGTCCTTAGCATGGCTGGTTTCAGCAAACTCAGCAATACAGGTTTGACGGTCTCGTTCTTGTTCCAAAAGTATTTATTTTGAAATAGCTTTTAATTTGATGCAGTTTCCCTCCTCACCACAAAAAGAGGTTTATGCAATCATTCTATACCGGTACACCTACTCCAAGATTACTTAAAGCTAGGAAGCAGTCTCCAAGATAAATAAGCTCACGCAAGTTTCATGAGAAAAAGCGATTATGTAGACAAGAATAATACAGTGCTTCCACCAAAGGCTGCAGTATGAGCTTAGCTGCTTTGTTTGATCTGTCAAATGCTAAACATTTAACTGCACTACCTGCTTTAGCAATTCAGAACAGCCCCAGCAGGCACACGGGGGGACACTGCAGAGAGTTGTCTCTGCATTTATGTCGGAGAAAGAGGAGAAAAGGCAGACACTGAAGGCCAGAGCGGGAAAAGCACAAGTGCTGTGATGATGTGGAGATGGAATACAAAACGACCAGGCAGGTAGGCCAGGCTTCTACAGTTCTGCTGATCCCAAAGGACCTTGGGAAATATAAGAAATCCAAGACGTTCTGACCAATCTCAACAAATATTGCAAAATGCTTCCATGGTGTTTCTTGAAAGTGTTGCTTTATTTTCTTACAGCTTTTACAGAATATGGAGTCATATTTACAACAGAGATCAGGTAGACTGTACTGGGAAAGAAGTTTAAATTGTGGGATCAAGAAGGAAGCTAGGGGAAATCTCTGAAGGAATGTGTTTTGGACTTAATACCAACAACAGCAACTCCACCCCATCACCCTCCGTATAAAATTAGTTGATTAACTCCCTTAAAAACACTCTCTATTGAATCTGAAGATAGAGAACTGCATGAACACTAGACAGTTAACCACACTGCTTTCAGCTACTGGAAATAAGATCCCCTCCCTGTCATTCTCATCAGCTGAAATTATGTTCTCCCCACCAACTGCAGTACATGGCAGGCCTGGCAGGCTTACACACTAAAAGACGGAGACAGTTGAGCATTAAGTAAGAGAACACAAATTAACGTCAACTGCCGATTTTCCCCACCACTGGGCTTTCTTGTAACAAAGACTAAAAACATTGTAATTAACTTTGCTCACAAAATGCTATGTTCTAAAGTTGGGCCTAATTAGGTGCAATACAATTCTTGCCAGAAACAGATAATGTGCGTCTTTCATCAACTTGGGCGATTGGAATTTATTAATGTTCTCGGCAAGGCTGCGTAACGCAAAATTATGTTTGCCCGCTGCCCCACAAAAAAGCACGGTGTCTCTTTTAGGTATGATCAACAGTATTTGATATTTTGTAAGAGAGAAACGTAGCTCTCATTTTAGGATGGAACTTTACAAGAGCAGAACTCCTCAAACTGCATGGGCAAGAAGAGAATAAAAATAACAGCGCTAAGCATAGCAATATCCAGGGCCAGCACTAGCTGTCTGTGGTACAGACACATAATAAGTTTGTGGGGAACAGCAAAGGGATATGGAAAGAGGAAAGAAGGCACGGCTTAGCAATGATGCTTTTCATTACAGCAACAACAACTAAGATCTAGTGGTAAGCACAATGCCTCAAGGGCAGCATGAAAAAGCCACATGAAGAAATGCCAAAAACATCCTCAAAGTTACAGTTGGACAATGGAGGCCCAGGCTGATGGTAGCTCTCTCCCAAGCCAGTGTCTTCTGAAGTTAGTTTAGCCCGAAATACTTCAGAACTCCACCCACAATCAGCTAAAGAGAAAACAAGAAACAGAATGTGGATGATGTTCATGCCTGTGCAAGCTCCTGTTTTTCTACTTTAAATAAAACTCAGGCTGCATATCAGTAAGTGTATTTTCCTTTGGTTTTCGTTTGTTTGTTTTGCTTCCAACCAAGAACTTTTCTCCAGGGTTCAGCTGTGGAAGGTGATCTCAAATGTCCCAACCTCTCCCCNTGTAAGAGACAAACGATGTTAGAGATCTAGCTGAGGTCTCAGGCAGACTTTGCTAGAGCAGTCCTGAAGTAGAAATAAAAATGGTAGGTTGCCTCCTAATGTCTTCCCTTACACCAAAACAGCCCAGAAACAGAAAACTGAACAGAAATGAGGGGAGGATGGGGTGTAACACCAATGTTCTATAATTCCAAGCTCAAAGCTGCAACAAATCACAGCTTTGATAAGGATTAATTGCATGGAGAACTGAATCAGCCTAGAATTAAAATGAATATCACAAAGACTGGAAAAGACCCTTTAATTTCATAAGGTCCTGCCCATATGCCTAATGAGTTACAGTTTTCAGCAACCAAGGTTTTGATGTCATGTAGCTGGCACTCGGTCCTAATTGTAGATTCTTAGCATATTACATGCCTTCCACCCAACCATTCAATGTTAATTATTGTTATAGGTGTTGGATTTCATAACCAGAGCTCCTAGTTCTCTTTAATAATTACTGTTGTGCAAATATTTCTGACTTCTGTAAACACTGTTAAGACAGATCTTCTAAGCCAGGCAGTCAGTAAAGCTGCTGAATTCGGGAAAGCCAAATCTAGATGTCCAAGAGCTACAAAAACAAGTTACAAGTGTGTCTTCTGAATAAGACAGGAGACAAACATCCCTACGTTTAAACTCCTGAATTTGTACCAATACTACTAGCCAACTTATCCAGTTTTGTCATACTTCAGACATCTTGGGTTCATATCCAAGTTTGAAAGAGCACAGGATAATCTCTTATGTGACTATTTAAGGCTATTTTAAGATAAGCAGTAGGTTAGTTTTGAAACTTACTTATGCGTATATGGTTTAAATGACTCTTGAAGAGACAAGCCTGTAAAAAATACACACACACAGAGTAAAGGAATTCAGTAAATTTCTGTTTTAGCCTTGAACGTTCTGTGTGGCAGCATGCTGGCAAAGGCAGTGAATATTGCAAGATTTGCCCTGGTAGCAGGACAATAGACACAACCATCACTTACACCACTAGTAACAGCCACACTGGGTACGAAGAGATTCATGGGCTTTTTAAACTAGAAGCCAGATGTTAAGACAGAGTTCATCACACCTGCTCAAAGCCTCAGAAAGAGAAGTCTTGCTCTAGCGAGTAACCTTCCTAAGAGAGGAAGGGACTTGCCTTACCTATGATTATCAGCAAGTCCAAGATCATGCTGCATACAGGTCACTGCACCTCCAGAAAGCAAATTATTCCCCCTGCAGCACTTTAGAATATTTACTTCCATTTTCTCGTTTCTTCGGGGAGATGTTCATTTGTGCATCTAAACTGGATAGTTAAGGCAATAAGCAAAGCCAGCAATGAAGTATAAATGGACTAGAGAAACACTTGACAAAGAAACACAAGTTTGTTTGGTTTGTTTGTTTGTAATAGTTTGTAAAAGCATGGATTTTGCAATATTTAAGTTGCTTTTTTTGTTTTGTTTTATTTGATTTTCTAGACTTACTTCCTTTTTGCAGCAGCAGACTTGAAAAAAAATCAGACTACTTTGAAGAAAAACCTAGCAAGAAACAGAAAAAAATAGAATTTGTGGAATAAAATGAATAAATGAGGCTTGTACTGCATAAATTCAAACTGTAAATTCCTGAGAACAGTGGTAATAACTGGGAACTGAGATGAATATTCTAGTTGCATTAAACTATCACCATTTCTTGGTATTAATAAGTTATCACTCCCAACACTTCTAACAGGTCAGAGATGATTACAGCAACATTTCAATTTCCCCACACCTTGTCTGTATACAGATGTATTTAAAATCCAGTCGCTTTTCTTCTTTAAACTGCTGGCAAAGGGACTTGGGTGATGTAACTTAGGAACGCACCGAAATCTTCCCTTCTTCTCAACCCAGAAACGCTCACAGCAGCTGAGGCATGCAATGTGAAATAAAGCTGGTTAAAAGACGACAAGGGAATTGGTTAGGGAATAGGGGCTTCTTGGCATTCCTTTATACCATTTCCTGTTCACCCTTGTGGAGTGTAATATAGCCCTAAGAAAATACATCTGACCTCACTCTTTTCAGCTGCATTGAAAAAAAGTTTTGAAAGCAATTTAAATATCAGATTGCACATTCATAAACTAAAAAAAAATAAGAAGAGGTTATACATACTATTGCCTTTGTCTCCAGCTAAGACAAGTTGGTTCCCCCCCCCCCCCCTTTTTTTTTTTGGTGAATTTAATGAGAGTTTTGATTTTCCCTGGGAGACGAGGTCAACAGACTAGGGCATTTCCTGTCTGCAGCAATGCCGTGTGCATACGCAGACATGAGTCTTCTGACAAGCAACTGATTTATTTCAAAGAGGGGGTCATTACAATCATGGAATATAGCGAGATCACATTCTTTTCTGTTTGTTTTGTTTAATCGCTATGGATTACTCAAACATACTTGAAAAGAGGATGCATTTCAGTTGTGTGTGTGAAAACAAACAATTCATCTAAAATCCCACACACACTGAAATCACAGGAGGCATGTTCCAGGTCAGACTGTGACCATGCATTGATGGCAACTGGGAGCAAACATACCAAAAGCATCCGAGATGCTAAAAATGCAAAATACCTGATCTTACAAGGTCCGGAGCACCTTGTCACCAGGAACACAGGCCCCTACTTTTCAGAAAAGATTTTTAAAGGAGACTTTATGATCATGGCCATTTATGGCTTCCATATTTAAAATCAACCCTCTGAATCCGACCGATGGAAATGTCCACGCAAGCCTCATGCAGTCCTATCACACATATTTGGGACAAACTCAAAGTGGCATGCAAGGAATGTCAAATCTTCAGAAGCATCAACAGCATCACCTCACCAAACTACCCACAGATTTTTAATGGCAGGAAACTCAAGAGACAGAAGTTTACAACAGCCAGCAGCCATACAAAAGTCAGAACAGACCGAGGAGTCTCAAGCTATGTAGAGACAGAAGTAAAGCTGGGCAAGGCAGAAGCTGGTTGTCTCTCCTTAAGACAATTTATGCAGCCCTCGTGTTTCCATAGTATTCAAGCACTGCAGAATCACTTTTTTATCCACCACAATCACCCCATATAAATATTCTTACACACCACTCCCTCATCTTAAATATGTGAAAGTAGAATAACAAGCACCTGCGCAAGATTACAGAAACCTGCACTGAAAAATGAGGGGTTGAATCCTTCTTCCAATCTTCCAACCTTTCCTCCCTTTGCTGTACCAGCTTGGCAGTTCTCATGCTGTTCGCCTAGGAGCTTAAGTCAATCCCGACGGTAAGATTTACAGTGCCCATTCCCCTCCTCTAAAGGAGGCTGTACTAAGTTTTACAGCCACCTTCAGTGAATGCACAAACTACTTAAAATTGGTTCGTTTGTTTTCCTTATGTCAAAGAATGTAATTTCATAGTTGTGTTTGCTGCATGTACAGAGAGCTGAAACAATCCTACATTCATAAAACTGAAACTGCTAAGCACTAGATAAGTAATTTACAGACCAAAGATGCAAGCCTGACAAAATAGAAAAACAACAGCTATTAGTGTTAAAAATAGAAACAAATCTAAGAAAATGAAAATGCTGCCTTGAACACAGCCATTAAACTTAAGAGAGTTATCCAGGAGATGGGAGAAGGGCATGAGTGTAAGAACTACTATTGCAGAAGAGCAAGAAGAAATCTGTCATTAAGTAATATCTATATACCATTTCTAGGTAGCAGAGGGGTTTTTATGTGTGTGTTCGTGGGGGGGTTGTGTGTGTGTGTGTGTGTTTTGTTTTGTTGACCCCCACCTCCTTAGCTTATAGACAGACACAATCTGAGTCACCACTGCAGGAAAGAGGCAACCTAGCATTTCAAAGATAAATTGTAAAGTGACTTGACTTTAATCTAAAAGATATCAGGACACGTGGGGGGGGGCAGATTATAAATCTATACTCCAGGCATGGAAACTCCCTTGTATGGTTTGGGAAAAATACACCATGGCAGAACAATTACGTTCTTAAGCTACCAGAAGAAAAACACTAGTGAACGCCAAGTACATTTCAGCTACAGGCTAGCTCACTAAACTTGCCCTCCTGCACCCTAAAGAACAGCTACCTAATGTTCTTCCATTTCATCTCATCGGAAAATCCCAGACTGGACTTGATGCCTTCCTTTCAAAAACACGGCACAGCTACCCAAAGCAGATATTATGCATTTTAAAGGCTGGAACAGCCACAATTGCTTGCTTGCCCAAAACCATGCAGTAAGTTAGTAAATGACAAGAGCCTGGAAATAAGCTGCTACAGCCACAGCATGGTCCCATGTTCCCCCAAATAGCCTAAATTAAAAGAAATAATAATAAGGGGGGTTGGTGGTTACCGCCTAATGTGTAACAACTGAGCAAGCATCCGCACTTTAAAAAATGAGGAAAAACATACCACATGCTATCCCAAAGTCCTAGTCAATACAACAGAAACTGATGGTCACCCTCCAACAGGCATGAAGAAACTTACCTGTAGCCATTTCCCCCACACAATGCTTATGTTTGCCACGTCTCCTTCATTATGTCACAGTTTAGCCAGCATTACATAAATGACTTCCAACTCAAATGACCCTCTAAGAAAAGCAACACTGCTCACAAACATAACAAAATCCAGCCTCCACCTGATTTCATGCATCTTACCATTATCTGAGTAAATGGAGATAGCTGATGTGCACCACTACAGCAAACGGTCAAGAAATTTTTGCTGTGACATTAATCTGAGCTGACGGTCCTCACAAACACATGGATAACACAACCTCCTTCTTGAGAGCACAACATGCTAAATAACCAGCAGAGCAATCCAGCTGAAGCGAGACCTGGCTTGCAAATAAGGAACCTACATTAAGAACAACAAAACCAAAACACCCTGAGCAACTTCAAGTTTACCAGCAAACAACATATGCATTAAGAAGTGGTATTTGCTACTGCAAAAAGAGAGCTGCCCAACACCAAGCCCAGGGCAGCTTTGTTGCTGTACGGCACTTTGCACGCATAGTCCTGTCTGCAACACCTATTCCAACGTAACTGCCAGGGTGCACACCCGCTGCTTGTTGAACTTGTCATCACACATTGGCACAGGATGGGAGACAGCCGTGACAAGTCCAGCAAAAGCAAAGAGCAACAGGCTGTTTGTACCAAGAGGCTGGGACAGGAACATATCTGGGTGGGCAGAAAGAAATTCACAAAAACACCACCTTAAGTATGCTGTTATTGTGCCAGTAAGGGCAGTTAACACGTGCTCCAAGATAGCTGAAACTTGCAGCCTTCTCAAACTACAGAAGGCATAACACACTGTTCAGATGCCCTTAATCACAGCCAGAAGAATTACAGAAAAATACCCAGCTTCCTCACCTGAAATAACTTGGTCAACCCATCATATTACAAAGGCCTTTAAAACTCAACTTCCAAATCAAGTATACATTTACAAATTAAATGCACGTACTCACAAGTCACTGGCTTCAACCAAATCCCCTCTTCTCTCATTAAATGGGTTGTATTCAGAATTCCCATTTCAAATCTGGTTGCATTGCTATGCAATCTTTCCCTGTTGTTAAATACATGTTGACGAGAAGCAACTAAGGCAAAACAATTAAAGACATGAATCTGACACTGCACCAGCTTCTCCTCACTGACCTACCGTAGAGCTTAGTGGTTAATAAGGTGCCTGTACATGATGCAGTTTCCACCAGTCTGAATATGCAGCAACCTGTTTGCAACTGGTGAGTGCAATAGCATCAAGTAGCACTAGTGCTAGGTGCTACCCATGAGCAGCACAAAATACTGCAGGGTAAAGTCCATGCAACAAAAATTTCTTGCAAGCAGTGCATTGCCTAGCACTCCATAAGCTCACGCTGTTGCTTACTTACATCCCCGAGTTCACCCAAGTCTGAGGTGGCGCGCTTCACTTAGACTTCTGACAAATCCATAAATTACAGATCTGAGATTCACGTCACAAGTGCAGGGTCACTGAGGGGCTGTCATTGTTCCTATTGAACAGAATTACGTCAGATCAGGACACCCAGACCCTACAAAGAAGCCACTATTGGATAATCTGTCAAGAGTATCCTCAATAGGCGCATGTATTTCTATCCTAGATTCAGGGGAAACCCAAGCCTCACTGAAGCCCCGACATTTGTTTCCACGGAGTCAGCATTTTAGTTTTGGTTCTTGATTCAAAGCTCAGTTGAGCAGACTGAAGTCTTTTGTCTAACTTCAAAGAGCCCTGTTTCAGTCTCTGGATAAGCAGACAGGTTCCCAAAGTTTATGAGATTCCTAAGAGGTTTCCACCACAGACAGCAAAGGAAGCAAAGATGAAAGAAAAGTACACACCTGCGAGCAGAACAGAATGAGTATGTCAGACACATACATAAGTACTGGTAACCGCATTATTTGCAAAGTTATGAAAACACCTTGGCTTCTGTCATCATCTGTACCATTCAAGTGTTCTGAACAGTTAGCTGTATGTTGCATCTGAGATATGCACATGAAGCGTATCTGGGGAATGAGACTCCTCGGACAGCTGCACAGCAGTAAGTTTAGCTCGAGTTCCAGATTGTGTTCTGCAAGTTATGTCACCTCCCCAAATCCAAATAGCATCAAGTAGCACTAGTGCTAGGTGCTACCCATGAGCAGCACAAAATACTGCAGGGTAAAGTCCATGCAACAAACAAAATGTACGAAGAAAATAGTATCTGTTGTAAGAATACACAGAATCAAAGAATCTCCTGAGTTGGGAGGGACCCACAAGGATCATCGAGTCCAGCTCCTGGCTCCGCACAGGACCACCCAAAAACCAAACCATGTGTTTGAGAGCGTTGTCCAAATGCTTCTTGAACTCTGGCAGGCTCGGTGCTGTGACCACTGCCCTGGGGAGCCTGTCCCAGTGCCCGACCATCCTCTCGGTGAAGAACCTTTTCCTGACACCCAGCCTAAACATAATACATGTGAATACAAGCTATGGATCGAAGAGATGAAGACATCCTGCAGCTGTAGTTAAAATTTGACATTCAACCACAATGGCTTTCACCAGCACAGTCAAGAGTACTTTTAAAAGCTTAAGTCTACAGCTAATTCTAGATGGTTTAAATCTAGAAATATGAAAAAGATAGCTCCTTAAATAGCTTTTCATGTGTCAGAATAACTACACGAGTCCAGGCAGCTTTACTACTAACAGTTGGACAGTGATACCACAGCTTTTCCTGAGGTTAACCCTCAAGCTTTTTTCAGGCAGCTGAGAAAAGTCTAGAATAAGATACCTCTACTTTTTAAGAGCATTTTGTATGTTATGTGAGGATCAGCATGATTGCAAGCTTCCTATATGGCATGTCAAGATAGAAATCTTTATACAGAATCACAGCATGGTCAAGTTTGGAAGATAGTCTTCCCTGTTCAAAGGAGGGTCAACTAGAGCAAGTTGCTCAGAACCTTATAGAATCATAGAATGGTTTGGGTTGGAAGGGACCTTAAATATCATCTAATTCCTGCCATGGGCAGGGACACTAGATCAGGTTGCCCAAAGCCCCATCCAACTTGGTCTCGAACACTTCCAGGGATGAGGCATCCACAGCTTCTCTAGGCAACCTGTTCCAGTGCCTCACCACCCTCTGAATAAAGAATTTCTTCATCATATCTAGTTTAAATCTACCCTCTTTTAGTTTAAAACCATTACTCCTTGCCCTATCACTCTACTCCCGGATAAAGAGTCCCTGTCCAGCTTTCTTGTAGGCCCCTTTTAGGTACAAGGTCTCCCCGGAGCCTTTTCTTCTCCAGGCTGAACAACCCCAACAACCTTGCCCAGTCAGGTTTTGAGTAGTTATACAAACAAATTACAGCCAAGTATGAATGACTGTAAATTAGCTCTCCATTAATTCACATGGAAGTGATATTTTTAAGAGTCTGTAGTATTTCAAAAGTTCATTAAAGGAAGATCATCTATAAATAAAACTTGGGCAGTTGTTCATAAAACACTTTTGCCACTGAGCTATAGTATACATACACTGTCCTGACATTAAGACAGACACTGTGGTATTATAGCATTTTCTTACTAGCCAAAATATAACTTCCTATTAGCTTTCAACCTTACATTCATCAGTTTTTTGTTTCTCCTGTACATGGGTCTGCAGTTTTTAAACACTCCCTTAATCACTACAGCTAACACGAAGTGGTGAAGCACAAGCCATCAGCCCCACCTTGCACAACAAATCTGCCTTCAGCCCACAGAAAGCACCTCCTCACAGCTGTGCTAAAAAAAAAAAAATATCACAACTTCCTTATAACAACCACAATCAGCCACAATGCGGGAAGTCCTCTTTATTCCCATTCCCTCTACCTGCCTGCCCAAACCTTTGAACAAAGAAAGGCATCTTCAATGAGGTGCTGGAAGTCCAACTGTCTAAACTGTCTCCAGCCACCACATGGTACTTTCTGGGAAGAATGGCCACTGATGCCTACGTTCTCCTCTACACTTAAGCTTCATGGATCTTTCAGAATGTACATGCCTTGAAACTCAAGGAGATGCAAAAGTGTGGCAAGCAAGGGAACAGAAAAGGGCTTAACATGCCCCTAATGCTGGACTCAGCTGGGCATTTGACTACAAGCAAGCATAACAGCTCCTTGAAGAATAGGACTAGAAAGTGTTGCTGAACAAGGTAAACAATACACTTATTTCAGTTTGATAGGCTTTTAAACATTTGTTGTCTGCTTGTACCATTCGTAGGCTCTCAAAAATATAAGCATGGGATGAAAAGGCTCAAGTCTCCAATAGAATAAGATGTATGCATGTTTTATTCTTCAGTTAATACTACAGTGCCTGCTCACAGCAAATGTTTTTATTCTTAGCAAAGACAAGAGACAACACTTCAGACAAAGACTAGACCACTCATTAAATCCCTTTACATGAGTTTTAACTGACAGCTGGACAGATTTGTTGTTGTTGTTAGTAAAAATCAGACTAGGCACAAATAATGCCAAAAAGGAAGAGCGAGGATATAGTGTACCACAGTAAGAACACACAGACAGCTAATTTATCATATTTTTTATTTATTTTACTTTACATTTAAATCTTACTAAAGATAAGCAAATAAATGAAAAAATTACAAATGCTTTTTTGCAAGTCTTCCAAACGCAGGCCTTTGAACTTTTGTGCTCTGTTTAAAGGGACACAAAAGACATGTTTCTACACAACAAAAATTCCTTTCTTGTTACCAACATATTTAAAAATACTATCTTTTTTCCAGTGTGTATATGCCAATTTGCTTTTCTTCTTCCTACCCACCCCCACTTCATGCTGCCTAGTTTTGGTACTTGATTTAGTAACGAACTGCCAGCAAACTGGCTAGTTTCACATTCTAATCCTTCTGCATTTATCCAATACAATTTTGTATATTGCTGTTCCTATCACTACAGGGTCTAATTCTAAAATAACTTTGTAACTGGAGGGTTCCTCTTCATCTCTGCAAAGGTTTTACATATATTCTTTTTAACGAGGGAATCACACGAGGTTGGCCTAACCAGCCATCCTGGCATATGCAGAACACAGGTGCTATGTGTTTAGCTGGCCAAGCACTGCTCAGGCTAGCAGGGCAGACCAGCGTTTGAGGCCAGCCAGTGACTAACTGATGTTTCTGTTCACACAGCCTCCAACCCTTCCTCCAGCTCTAAATGGAAGAACAAGCAAGGAGACATCGGGGATAACAAAGCTGAGAGCCTTGGGCAGGCACCTGGGAAAAGGAGACACCTTTCCCTTTCCCCAGTTTATATTTACACAAGAGTCATTAGCACTGTGTCACTCTGTGCTGGTAAGAATATGACCCTAAGGCCAGTAATAATGGGAGATATTGTTCCTCATGTAATTTGGGGCACAAACATGGGTGGAGGTAGAAGTCAAAAGGAAAGCAGTGAAAGCAGTGCAGGAGCTGTGTACCATTTCCTTAGCCAGCCCTGCAGGTTTGATCTGACACTCCTTCAGCCCCAGAACTTCTTCGGACTTCAAACGCTGGGTTTAATAGAGTTGCACTCGCCATGCAACAACATTATGAGGCTAGCTGATCAGGACTGCAATTGCCCATGATCGACCCAACCCATGGATGAACAATGCATACTTAACAGATATGGAACTACCACCAAAGCAATCACGAATTTGTAGCTGACAATTACATTTTATTACAGACTGACAAAGCCCAGCTGGGAGCCCAACCAACACGTTCTCTGCTATACTCCAGACTATAATCCTGTTTTAGGAAATAATTGTGTGTTTATTCAGAGTAATCCAATTCGGGTTCCTCTGCCATAATTTCAACCACCACAATACAGTTCTCATTTGACCCATTCCCCTTTCTTCTTGTCCCAACCATTTGGAGATGCTGCAGGTTGTTTCTAGAATACCTGCAAGTGATCTGCCCTCATGCATTCTGCCAAGGCTAGGTGCTTTCAGCAGATCCCACAAGAGCCCAGTTATTGCTCCTCACAGAACAGCTACCAAAATAGTAACTCTTACCCAACAGCTTCAACTGTCCCTCCTCTCCTCTCCCTTTCAGACATTTTCTTTTTCCCCTTCTGTTTTCCCCTACCTTTCTCTCTCAGTCCTTACTCACTCACTTTCTCTGTTATGTTTTCCTTCCATCAGTAAAAGAGATGCTACATCACTTATGGGCTGATTTTGGCCCTCTTACAGAGGGCTGAAATGCACGAGAATTACAGTTCACCTGAATAAGGTAATTTTAGAGGTACTCTAAGCACGTTCATATTGTCAATAACGCAGAAAAGACACTACGTGACGGCAAGATGTTCACATTGAACCGACTGCAACATGCAGCAGGTCTTACTCTATGTACTGTCGGACTCGGAATAAGTTTAACTTCTTTTCTGCACAAACATTTAAGTTTTGCCTGGGAGAGCAGGCTCGCTAGAAGAGAGTTGTACATCATCCAGAACTGGAGGCATGAAGCCAAACAGCTCCCAAGAATGTGGTGGAAGGTAGAATCCTCAACTCCAGACAGAGGGAGGCGGAAGCTGGAGCCACCACACTTGTTTCAAGAGGGAGAGAGGGATAAATCCTCCCTTTCCAAGAGGAGGTGGAGGAGAACAGCCTATGCATTCCAGAAATTAAATCTCCACCTACACACTGTATAGTGGAATCCAAAGACACCTAAACAAAAGCAAATTTCGGTAGTTCATTTTCTGAATAACTGGAGAGTGATCAGAAAACATCACTATTCCACTTCTTAGCCAGAGTGAATTCTGTATGCTTTTTTTTTTGGTCACAATTACCCTGATAGAAAGTAGTACATGTACACAGGGTGGATAGTGCAATTTTCAAAAATCCTGTGTTCTTTTTAGGTCAATTGTAGTTTTCAGTGGACAAAAAAAAAAAAAAAAAAAAAATTAAAGGCTGTTTAAAAGAAATTGTTTTATTATTTTTAAAGTTGCCCCACCCAAATTTTGTTCTCCCACACACTCACTCCAGAGCACATGGGAACACAGCAATTTCAGTGGAATGTATCCCAGCAATCTTTCAGTTCCAGACCCCCACATAGCATTTAATACTTTAAAAACTGTTGAATAGGAACCTACTAGTTAGAACATTGGGCATTAAAAAGAAGTGCCAAGCCTTAATTAGCATAGCCTCTAGGTTAAGACTGAGATATTTTATACTACAACGTACCTAACTGCCTCATTACTTTGAGATTTATGGAACAATGACTACACCACAGGCCAAAAAGCAGAAATTTCCATAAGAACTAAAAACTTTTCCTCCCCCATTTGATAGCACAACAAATAGGCATTTCCAGAAATACCAGAAGTTTGAGCTGGCAATTAGCATTGGGAAATCCCAGCCTCTCTTGGCTCCGCTTCTGACAACAGCTACTTTTTCTGCTTAACTGTACAGTCGATTTTAATTTTAAAGACACTCTAATATTTTAATTATTCAATATTGAAGGTATTCAGAAACAAATCCCAATTCTAATCTTACCCTTGCCCAGTCAACAGGCTAGCAATAAGAAGAAAACTGGTCCGTTGTCAAATTGCAAGAAATGTTTTTCAGCTGATCTTCAATACTCGCAGAAAATGGTCCTAAAACTTTTCAGTTATTTTCCCACTGATCAGAGTGGAAGTCAGAGTGAAAACAATCCAGCCCATCACAGCCTTCACACACATCCTTTTCCTAGAAGAATTATCAACATTGTTAAAAACAAGTCACCTAAACAGATCACTTAGGTTCCTACAATATCTCAGTAGCAAACAGTGAGATATTTAGATGTATATAGGTGCCTAGAAGTGTAGATTAGCATCTTGTCATATTTAACAAGCAGACAGAACGTGTTTAGACAGGTTTGATATCTTTGCACATCTGAAAATCCACTCGGCCCTAATCTGCCTGTTTCAGATTCTAGACACTTTTGAAGTCAGGTCACAAACTGACCAATTATTACAGAAAACATTCAAATCTCAAAAGATTAACAACAATTAAGAAGCGCAATTCTTCATCAATAACACTGGTTTTAATTGGATTGTTTCACATTCTACTTCTCCATGCAGAAACACTGAAGAACTTCCGTCTTAATGGTTAGAGACATCTATTCTCCACCATGTAATATTCCTACAGATAAAATTCCTACAGATGGTCTGTAAATAAATTCAAGCTCTGAAGTGATAGCTCCTGATATTACCGCATCAACTTTTTCAAGTGTTACTTGTAATAGGTGCCTTACAACAAATAAAATGGCCATCCATTGGTCAGCTTTTAGGTGTTACCAAGAGTAGACTTTGAGTTTGATAATGAGGAGCAAACGAGTGAGGAAATAGCGGAGAAAATACAGCGCCTGAGGAATAAAAAGAGATTAGTTGCTTTGTCAAGACGTAAGTGCAATTTCTGTCATTTTATCTACAGACACTTGAAGTATGCACAACCACTACCTACCTTCCAGTCTCAGCATTTGCTCCCACCTAGGCATCCTGTTCAGATTTCTAGACTACATACATCCTCCTGTAACTATACATCACACTTTGACAATACTCATTTGTGACGGAGCAATAAATCTCACTCCTCCACTCCAAATACACATGTTCACATGGCAACAGTCACCCCTAGGAAGGATTTCACAGCAATTAAATGTGTCAAGGGGAAAAAGATTCTCCAGTTAATGGAGCTGCCTGTGCACACAGAGTCAATCAGGTAAGGTATAGGGGAGCTGAGTAGCAAAAGCATGAAATGCAAAGCCATAAGAGAAGTCATACTCCCGTCTCTCAGCTGAGGACTATACCAATTCTGCTAAATATCAGAATTAACAGCCTTATTTACTCGTGTATTCCTGCAACTCCTCTGCTGCCATGCCCAGCCAGTGCTTTTTAGGCCAATAATCTGAAGGTGTGATCTGACAACACAGCTAAGCCAAGAGAACAGCTGCAGAAAGGGAAGTCCTGCTGCTTCTCCTCATTTCACAACTCCTCTCAGAGCTGACCATACAGTGAGACAAAGCAGGGAGTTAACCAGCTAAACCAGCTAAAACTAACCCCACAAAGTATTTTTCCATCACTTTATGTTCCTGAACTGACTCACTGATACCCTCAATGAGGGTCAGATACCCTTAAAACCAGAAGGGCAGAGATAAAAGAGGGAGCAGGGCCACCTCTTTTGAAGCTGCAGGAGTGGTATAGATACAGCACCAACGCAAAGCCCCGCAGCAGGGAGACATATATATGGATGAATATCAGCAGTTGTGCCCACTTTCAATTCAGCCACTCCAGAACAGCCCAGAGAGCTTTAATGTAACAGCGAAGTTGCCTACCCGGTCTTCGCTTTAGCATACAGTTTTATGTTATCAGACTTACTGCTGGAGAAGTGTTTGAGTAATTCCTGTCTCCCACGCACACCTTGAAGACTTATTCCTACTCCTCCCACTCTGCCTACTTTCTTTTTAGCCTCGCTGTTAGCATAAAAAAAAGTACCTTTCCCTCCCCCAAGACACCTCCACTTCTACAGAATAAGACATTAAAGATTTCCTCCAGAACGCAATACAGGGGAGGTAGAATGAGAAAGAACAGTCCCCCTATCCCTGCTGACTTTCCTCTTATCCCCATCCTGAAAGCAGTTACCACATTTTATAAATTGAGATACAAATAAGACTAATTCCAATTAAAACCACCTCCTCCTCCTCCTCCCAGATTATAGCTAAAAGCAGCTTCTGGAAACTAAAGAAGAGAAGGATAATTTTCCTTGCTTATCATGCACAAAATGTAGAACAGCTCCTGTTGGCTGTTTTGAATTATGCCCTTAAGGTTTGGCTTCAACACAGAGGAAATGAGACCATGGTGAGTTCAGACTGCTGGGCTCTTAGAGCTACATATCTAAACATTAGGTATCTTAAAAATCCTTTGTGGCCGACTTTGCAACTTTGTCTCTAGCCAGTAGACAGCAGTGGTATCAAAGCAACAATTACTTTTAGACCTCCCTTGGTTTTGGGGAGAGGTGTGAGTGAGTTGTCAAGGCCAGGTGAATAAGGAGTAAATGAAGCAGTGGAATTTATAACAGTGGGTGGACTAGCTACAGCAAGATCTAGTTGCATCACGTATGTCACTTAGCCTTTGCTCTAGAACAGCAGCCCAGCCAACAAGCATAAAAATGTGAATGAAGTCATCCTAACACACAGGCACACCTAACTTCCATAGTACCAAGTGTGTTCATACATTAGCCAAGGGACTGCTCTCACTGCTCAAGCAGATGCCTAAAGAAAGTTTTACTGGTGTAGGTGAACTCAAACAGCAACTGCTGCTACTCATCACAACAAAGGTAACAATTTCTGACCACCAGGTAAGCAATTGTAGACCGAGAGGCATATTCAGTTCGATGAGACACCAAAGACTTGTGACGTGCTCACGTGTTGTGAAGTGGCACAAGACTGTGGCACTGGCTGACTTGACCTGGTGAATTGCAAAAGCCAAACATCTCTTAAATAGTTTAAAGTGTTTCGCTCTGCTCCCAAAGGTTGGTTGACATATTTAGCTTGGTTATAGAGTTGGTCTTTTTATAAAGAACTCTTGCTAAACTGAAGGAGTAGAGCAACCACCAGCTCTGGTGCTAGGATGCTAGAACAGCAGCTACCTGCACCAAATGCTAACGTGCAGCTCAAAGACTTTGTAAGCAGTAATCACACACCTACGGATCACACCACAACAGCATCTCTTCCTTCCTTCCGGCTACTGAACTGCATTACAAGCTGAGACCACTAGACTAGAGACCACTCTAGGTGTGCCACAAGACCATCTTTACGTCAAAGTATCGCTTGTACTGCTCCTGAGTGCAGCGTGTGATGATTTTTCTGAGTATCAAAACTTCTAAAGAAGCTCCACTTTCAAACCTAATGCATATTCATCAAACATGGCTGCTCTAGGATCCCGTGGGAATCTGGCAACAAACAACACATTTCTTTCAAAGCAGCACACAAGTTGCAGAAGGATCATGTAGATTTGTTACAAATTCCACACAAAATCTGGAAAGTCAATTAAACACAAAGTCACCTGTTTCACTGACTGCTCACTGCTCTATCACGCGAACATCAACATTAGCACATAGCAAGAAGCTGGAATGAGTAGCAGTAGGAAGAGAAAGACAAGGACAGGACTGGACTACAGCAACCCCACTGCTCCAAGGGAAGTACACTTACTCTACAACCTCAAGCTTGGGTCCCCACTGATAGAACCATTGGCAAGAGACAGCATATGATGTGCAGGCTAATGTCTCTCTAAATGCAGTTGCGAAGAGTGTCCTGTAGGACCTCCACATTTATGTCTGCTGTCCTCATTGATCAAGCCTTGCATCCACCTCTTCTGTCACACTGGAATTGATAAGCCACATCGTGCCCTAAATGTACAGCTGGTTCCTGTATTCTTGCTGACAAAGAAAGCCCGCCACAGCCTGAGGAGACCTGTTGTTAAGTGCTCAAACACCACACTGATAAGAACAGTAATATGCTTAGACAGAAATATGACTGGGCAGTAAAGTCCTTACTAGGCTTAATCCTGTACCTGGAACAAAGTTTCAGTCCGGGCACCAGCACAATAACAGAAGTTCTGCAGAACCTACACGTACGTGCTTGATTCAGTTATTCCAAAAAGGGAGCAAGGTAGTAAAATACCATTACTTTGCATAACAGAGAATTGCACTCCAAAATAGAAACAGCCTACTACATACTGTACTCAGCTGCTGCCTTTGTGCTTGGAAAAAGTTGTTGTTCTCTGTAATTCATTAACCTACAACCTTATCAAGGTGGGAGTGAAGAACTTGTTTCCAGCATTGAAACCAGCAATCAAACTAAGCAAAAATACTTACGTCACTCTTCCTGAACTTTGCTTTTAAGCTCTTCATGCTGATCACATTCAACCTTCCAAACCTTTGAGGAGCTTTTTATCCTTCTTCAATATCTAAACAAAAAAAAAGAAAGAAAGAAAAATAAGATTCCAAGTTGATACCATTCAGTTCACTGGCAGCCAAGTCTGAATTGAATTTGCATACGTATATCACCCTTTGAGGGTTTAGCCCTCAAGCTCTAAAAAAGATTAACAGCCAGCTGAGAGAAACGTTCTGTATTTCCAAACTTAAAAGAAAGCTTCAGTCTGACCACAGAAGAACAGAGGAAGCCTTTACCAAAAACTCAAATGTGTATCACATTATACTAGCTACCTCTTGCTACGATAGCTGACACATTCATACACATAGCACCTCTCTCTGCCCACATCCTATTTTAACATTAACATCAAGGCAGCCGTTTGTAAAGCAGAAAAAGCAGAAAGATGTACGTACAGTCATTCAATTAAAACTTCCCTATCCTACAATTGTGGGTCTGTACTGGGTAGCAGAAGTACTACGTGTACAAGTTTAACCACCAACCAATTCAAAAGTACACCTAAGCCATGCATGACACATACTAGTCCAGCTCAACACAACATAATAGATGATCGGACCATCTAAGCAAGAGGGGTCATCACTGGAAGAACTGTTTTATCCTCTTCCCCAAAATAAACTGTATGCGTATTCTTGGAATCATAGCTGTTTTAATTTGACAATGCACTATCACAAACAACAGTCACGTTCCCCCTTCCTCCCTTTCAAATGAAGAAAAGCAGCAGTTACACAAATATATACAACCAGCATTACAGACAAGCTGCAAGCTTTTACAGGGAAACAGGGAACCAGCACCTAGAGCAGTTTCCCACAGAAAGCTGCAATATACAACAAGCCAAGATAAATGTAGATGGTGAACAACATACTAAAGTAGCCTGGTGATGTGTTTATTCCTAGAGCACAGTAGAAAAACTTAATGAAACTGCAACATATTTGTGGACTGGACAAAGCCATCTATACAAAAAAATGTTCCAGCTTTCCAGTTTTACAGTATGCTCACTGGAATAGCCCACGCATCCCATCTACATGGTTTAGCTGCTCTACAAATTCCTGCTGAAAGAAAAGTTTAAAGTGAAGGGTATTCAGCTGTATAAACTTCCTCCCTTCACCCTGGAAAAAAAAGGAGAAAAATATTATGAGTCTAGCCAAATAAATAATTGAAAAGAGGACTGGAGCATAAATTCAAATAGGTCATGGTGGGCCACTAATGTTTTGCATCACTCTTCAGAAACAGTAGATTACAGTTTGATTAGCAAAGTGAGATTCAATTATTTCATAAGAGAAAGTCCCTTATTATGAAGAAAGTTGCTACATTCAGTATGATCCCTCTACTGTGAGAGAAGTTTTAAAATGCAACTACGGGGTACGTTCTTGCTAGAGTGTATAAAAATGCTTCCCGAAAACACACTGAGCACCATTCAGTAAGAGGAATTAGCACTAAGTAAACATGTCATTTAGTTCAACCCCATACTTAATTGACAGCCATTTAAGACACACAAAAGTACACACACTACATATAAACAAATATATTTTCCACATAATACAGACCTCCAACAGGTAATTTGGATGGTATAATTCTGTAGGCTGTTAAAATATCATTAACTCTAATTATATGACTCTAAGTCTAATTAAACAATCATTCTAAAAGTCATGTCAGATTCCTGACTGCTTCCACGTAATATGAACAAGGAGGGTCACTCTAAGTTCTTGCTTTTCATCTCAAGGTACAGGACCAAGGAGAATGAAATTGTGGCATTTTGTGTAAATCTTTATTACGCAAAGGGGAAAACAACAGCTGAAGCTTTTCACTCCCTGCCTTAAGTGACAATTTCTTAGCTTTCTGCTGGGCTGAATGAATCAAAAAAAAAAAAAAAAAAAAAAANAGGAAGTTTTGAACCAGCAAAGAGAAAGAATTATTTTAGACTGCTCTGAGAAAAGCATACCACTTTATTTCTGCTACACCTATTCAAACTTTGGAGAAAGTGTGAAACTGCAGAACAGCTGTCATAACCTGCACTGGAAACGAGCCTGAACCTCAGCAAGAGCCCAATAATCTCCTAACTCATTCTCTAGCAACACCGAGGATTATGAGCATTGCAAAGACCAGAAATGCCACAGTACAGACAAGACAAATGCCATTACACTTATCTGGCCTTCTTGATATACCACATCAGCAAAAACTTCTGGAGGAAAAAAAGACTTTAAAAGAACTTTAAAATCTGGGAAACATCACACAGTATCCTACAAAATCCACACTTAACAGGTGTTTTTAAAATTCAAAGTTAAACAAAAAGCTGGCCAGTTTAATTAGACCATTTAGTAAGGTATAATCAAGTCTTTTGCATGGGGAATTAAAAACAAGAAACCTTTCCTCACATACGGATTACCAAAGAATTGTCTGCTATAGGTCATCTTTCCCCTTCCCACCCTACAGCATTTTTTGCTCCCATGAACAAAATATTTGTTGTAGCTCCCGTGGAAATAAAGTACCCAACTACAGGGCAATGGGAAAGATGGCATCTCCTTGCAGGTATAGGCACAGAAGAGCTGCAAAGCTGAACTCTCTTCTGCGAGGAACCTGTAGCAGTCTAGTTAACAAGCTTTGCAAGTACTCCCAGTATGCTGCTTTTCCTATTTTCAGGAAGGAAGAAGGGAGGTGAGCTGTGTTTCTGGTAGAAGCCAGCTTATTTTTTTCCCACAGGATCCCTTACCTCTTGCGTAAGTGCATTTTATACATTAAATTTGAAACTTAAAGCCACAGCATAATTAAAAAAGCATGCACAAGCACACAAAAACAGCATTCCTGAGTTTAGTGTGTGTCACATCTGTATTTTTTCCATAAAAGATAGTTAAACACAAACATTAAGATTACAGCTCGTGTATCATAATGCCCGTAATCCTCCAGCTGGAGAGATAAAAACCCATGAAGCAGTGAGGGCTGTCTTTTCTTGGCGCTGTTTAAAGGAGGAAGTCACCTCTCAAAGGGTGTAATTATTGGAACTGATGCAAAAAGAGGTCAGCATTTTGATTCAGCAGAGCTTTATGACAACTGCTCATTTGCCAGAGGGGGGATAAAGGAAGCACCGTTAATAAACTCCTGTTTTACAAGACAGGAAACGACAACTAGAAATTCACTAGGGAGAAGCAAGACACTTCAAAACTATTTCTGCAATGAATCATAGGTATTAACAAGAAGCAAGTTCTACCTATGGCGGCATTTCTCCCCTTTCAAAACAAATGTGGTAATAAATCCCGAGTGCTGTCACTTCGTAGCTGCAGCAAGTTAGCAGTAGAGAACTGCTTAACTCCAGAGATTCTCAACAGCTAATGTTGATCGCGTGTTTTTAACCATTATCTCCAAAATTAAGTAGCTAGTCCTCCATCTCATCTTCCTTCAGCTTCCTTCCATTAATAGCGTTCGGGAACACAAGCCACAGAAAACATCTTCAGGTTGGTGGTAAACCTATCTAGTTAAAAACAAGAGACACTGAAGTGGTGGTAATCTTCAGCCTCAATAATTTCATTGAAACTGTGTTTTAATATACAATAGAATCTTCAGGTTTAAATGTAGGAAGCAGATTAAGATAATCCTCCCCACTGATTCATAGTAAAATTTGGGCAAACCACAGTAAACAACCATACTGACATTTTCTTCGCTAGTTTGCAGCAAAACCAGAGCAAGGCCTTTCACACGATGTTATTAACTCCTTGAATGGCCAAAGATCCAGACCCAGTGAGGCAATGGTAAAACAGCCTTAAACAGCCTTGGGATATGCAACACATACTGTTCATGGCAATGAATGCTACCTTTAATGATAGCGCATGCTGAATTTAATTTATTTTAGGTGTCAAAAATCTTGCATCTCTTTTGGAGCACACTGAGAAGCCTCCATCTCGGACAGTGCTCTGCTGCAGCAAAGCACCATTTATAATGTCAACTAATCTCCCGTTTCACTCCCAAAAATATCAGAATTTTTTTTTCCACCCAATTAAGCTAAAGAAAAGAACTAGAGACTCCATGCAAGGTTTGACAACATAAGGAGAAAAGAATATATCTGAAAAAAATGGTCTCGAAGAGTACCATTGCTGCTCTACACTCACATCTCCTTTGTGTGAATACACCTACTCTCACAGGGGAAAATAAGAGGTCCCAGAAGTCACTTCTACCAAAGCACTACAACATCACTTATTCTCTGGATGATCATCATCTTTCCAAACCACAAGCCCTGCTCTGACCCAGGAGAACAAGCCTTTGCCGCAGCTAGCTCTGCAGGACTGCCAGAGGCATCCAGAGCACTAGCATTTCTTCTGCTGCCCACCTTCAGTACCCAACCTGTCAAGCGCTCCACATGCCTCATCTCCCCTGACCTACAAACCAAGAAAACACCCAAACCCAAGCTTCTCCTTAGCATTGCCAAAGCCCGTTGGACCACCTGGAGGCGTTAGCCACTACTCAGCCTCTTCAGTTGTTTGCACATGAATGCAGGCAAGTCCATACTGTCCTACAAAAATCCACCCAGTACTTCATCTTTGACTACCTTCCCATTTCCATCCAGCTAAGCATATTCCTCTCTCTACTTCTCAGGCCAAAGCAGAGAAGCACGCACAATCTGACCAAAAGCAATGGGAACATTTCCCTAGTTTTTATCAGCACAACTCAGTTTTTCCATCTTGAGTAACCCATCCTCCTCTTCCTCCTCCTATCACAGGAAAAGTCAAATGGAACTTAATGTCACCTATAAAGACAAATAATTCCTGGCTTGGTTAATCTACTATTACTTACCAATGAAAACACACTGAAAAATGCACCGAGAAGCCCAAGTACTACACAAGAACGGGAGTGATTTATACACAGTTAATCCCACTCCAAACAGAATCAGACATCAGAGATAGCAAGGGCCTTGGGTAACTTAGTACAATCCCTCTATCTGTTCACAAATCACTGGCAAAGATGTGCTGAACTGTACAAATTTAAGCATTTGAGCCCAGAAGTTACAGCTCCATAGATATTGCATCACTAACAAATGTAGTTATCACTCCTCCCTCCAGAATGCTTTGCATCAGCTTTCTACTCTTACATGTTCTCTTGATATTCAAAATTTGCAAATATTTAACTTCATTTCCAAGGTATTCAGCTAAAGCAGTACCAGCCTCTGTGGACGTTACACAACTAATAAAAACCAATGCACGACTGTCAATGTGGGGATATGTGCAATTTGTTAAACAGTGTTTTCTCCTAGTTTTCGATGACTAGGAGAAAGTTTGAATCAACAAGGCCTTCAACGTTGTGAGTTACACAGGAGAAGATTAGGGAAAAAATCAAAATGTGACACTGCTCCGATTTGTATACTTGGCATATTAGATGGCACTCCAGGCAAAATCCTAGCTCAAGTGAAGTCCAAGCAAATTTGTCGTTTGCTTATCACACTACAACTTTACTCTGTTCTTACTCCAGCTCTTTTGTCTGGAAGTGTCTGTCAACACACATGCAGCTCACGGTAAGAGACAAGATTTGCTGCATGAGCTGGGACATACTGCTATCTACCTCCGCTTTCTATTTCCCCACCTCTAAAACACACACACACCCAACACCTTGTACACCCCTCCATTTTGAGACTGTATTCTCTGGGTTCATCGTACATAAGATACATCGCAGCCCTGAAGACTTTTCCTGTGTTCAATGCTTAGTCCAACAGGGCTAGATTGGAATTGAAGCACACAGCTACAAATAGAAACAGAGAAAAATGATGGAGAATTCCACTTGTTAAATGCCAATTATTTAAATGAGAAACCCACATGGATAACAACAGCTAGTACTTGTTTACACTTACTCCCTTCCTAGTATTCCGTATCAATCATTCAACTAACTGCTCTTCAGAATCAGCAAACGTGAGAATCTGCACAGATGCAACCTTAAATCTAAAAAGACACAAATCCATCAATTTATAGATGAATATTCTGAAACAGCCTAAGGCAGAACAGACTCCCGCTAGGGCACGAGTTTGGAAGACTGGAAGATCAATTAAATTTACCTAAAACACCTGCCAAGCCCCACTCCCATAAACTCTGCATAAACTCCTATACTTCTGAGAGGCCTTGGAAGAATATCCTACTGAAAACTTCTCTAGTCCAGAAATACCTTCAGAGATGGTGCTAATAACAACTCCCCTATTCAGCTTCCAAGTTCTTGGGTGGGGAAAATATTTTAGCTGATGAAAGTGCAGTACATTTTTAAACATTACCTGAAAATGAGAAGAGAATTGGGTGTGTTTAGAAACCAAAAATTAAGTACATCCACACCTCATAAAGTATTAGGAATTCAGATTTTTTCTATCCTGGAAGACTATCAATGCTATAAACGAGCAGAATATCAGCAAGATCAACATCTACATCTTAGTGATAATCAAGCGAATTTTATCTGATTTTATTTAGGCTGTTGAAACTTATACTCAATAGTAGCAGCACTGCTAGACAGATACTGGAGAAGATGCAGTGTTTAGGATACTCTCCCAGGTTTCAGAGACCTGTGAATCTCTAGAACCCCCTTAGAGTTACCCTGGTGGGAACTCAGACAAGTCCTTGCAAACAAGGTTCTCAAAAAGCACTCGACTGCCAAAGTCCCTGGAGACTTTTCAGGGTGTCCCAGCGCCACTAGGAATCCAGATGTGGGCCACTGTTTCTCCATGCCCATCTGCAACAGCCAACAGTCGCTCCCGACACTCAGCAGTTATAAGGAAAGAAATGGAAAGTCCTCGTCTTCCTATAAAGACCTACACAGAGTTCTTTTTCTTTGTAATGACTGAACAAGCTTTGCTCTCCCCTTTACCCAACTCCCTATAGATTCAGGTGGACAAAAAGCAAACAAACAAACAAAAAAAATCCCACACATCTTGTTTTTCCAATATTTATTCAAACAAGCAATGGCTTCCAGGAACAAAACCAAAAAGAGACTACGGCAGCTTCAGAAAGTATGTGCAAGTTATTACAGCATTCATCTAAAATTCAAGACCTGCTCTATAGAGGAAGGACTTGAATGAAGATCTGACACTTCCCAAGCACGCGCACTAACCATCAGGCTGCAAGCTCTCCCCTCCAGAAGTGGTCACACTGACTAACATAGGGCCACCAAGATGATCAAAGGACTGCAGCACCTCTCCTGTGAGGAGAGGCTGAGAGAGCTGGGACTGTTCAGCCTGGAGAAGAGAATGCTCAGGGGGGATCTCATCAATGTCTACAAATACCTGAAGAAAGGGTGCAAAGAGGACGGAGCCAGGCTCTTTTCAGTGGTGCCCAGTGCCAGGACAAGAGGCAATGGGCCAAAACTGGAACATAAGAGCTTCCGTCTAAACATCAGGAAGCACTTATTTACTGTGTGGGTGACGTAGCACTGGCACAGGTTGCCCAGAGAGGCTGTGGAGTCTCCCTCCTTAGAGATCTTCAAAAGCCACCTGGACATGGCCCTGGGCAACCTGCTCTGGGTGTCCCTACTTGAGCAGGGGGTTGGAGCAGATGCCCTCCAGAGGTCCCTTCCAACCTCAGCCATTCTGTGACCACCACCATCACCTCCAGGCGTTACTGGCCATCCTGTTCTGGATCTCAACATAAGGGAAAGACGCTTTCTTTCACTGCTATGTACTTCTGCTCCAGCAGTCCTCTGCAGGTGCCTTGATAGCTTTTAGCCTTAAGTACCAGTGGAGATCTTCAGTTGCTTCCATGCTTTACCAGCCTCACATTTGTCTCTGTCAGAGTGACAGTGTTAAGCTTCGCTATAATGTATTACCTGAATCATAGCTATTTGCACTACCTCCTCTACACCCTAAAACTGCATTATTAGGTGACCCTCAAAATATCAGGAGCAGCAAGGACCGACAACTCCAAAACCAATCCCCAAGCTACTTCACATGCAGAGCTATCACCTGTACACACTCATTCACAGGCACCTAAACAGCAACCCCAAGGCTCGTGTGAGAGGGACCAGGCTTCTCAGACATGCAGGAAGCACGTGTGCAGCAGGAGAGCCAGTTATTCAAATCCATAAACCCAGAAGATGTAATGGATTGCTACGCTCCCACCTACCACACAGCTAGTGAAAGCTGCTTGGGATTTTCAGCAGTCTGCTATCTCTGCCACTAAGCAAGGCACTGAGCCTTGAATTGATTTGTTCTAATTTTGCTTGTTTTTTTCCTCTGTAGCTATTTCGAGTATTATCCCTATGCAAAAAGAACCAGCCCACAATCAGCTCTCAAAAGGAATGTGATTTGGGTATTGTTGCAGTAGGACTTAGAAATTGCCAACATCTCACACAAGAAGTTAGCTTTCATGGTCTCCCGGCACTGCTTCTCTACCAAGAGAGGCATAAACTCATTACTAGAGAGGGGGAAAAGAAAAGAAACATAATGTGGAGCATGAAAAAAATAAAAAAAATACAAACAAAGCTGAGGCAAGTGAGTAAACCCTCCTGTGAAACACTTACATCACTTCATGAGACCAGCAGCCTCCTGCCTCGTCTCTTCTCCCCTTGATGCGATCCATTTCTTGGTTCAGGGAAGGAGAGGGGAGGAGGCAGCGCTTTACTGCTTTGCTAGCAGATGTGCTCTTGGAAGAGGGAAGAGAATAGCATAGGGCCAACATTTTTAGAGATTGGAAGGATGGACATCTGCTACTGCATAGTGACTTATTGGCACTGAGCTTGGCCTGAACTCAAGAGAACCCTGAGCTCATATCCAGCCTCGTTCTACTCAAATGCTCTTTCACTCTGGTTCATACGGCTCTTACGCAGTTCTTCTATTAGTAAATAAAATCTCATTGACAGCTTTCCATGAGTGTCCCAAGACAAGAGCCAAGCAGGTCATTGACAGATATTTACTAAATTCATTTACTCCTAGTTAATCTGGGACATCAGAAGGACTTTCTAAGATGACATATGCGTATTTTTTGGCATTCAATTTATTTTTTTTTTAATTTGAAATAAAACACACTAATCTGAAACTCACTGGTATACAAAAAAAAGAAAAATCAGCCTCTACAGAAGTAGCACTCACTCCAACTAGGCTGCAAGTGTTTTATATCAGTTCTGTGATAAGTGTGCTCACACTCACCACAGAAACAAACAGGGGAATTTGCTCAGGTCGTGCAATGCCGACAAAGCAGAATTTCACCGGACTTTTCACAGCCTTAAGGCCACTTAAGCCTGTCACAAGAAGCAGCGGCAGACCGCGGCAGGCTTTTGCTGCCGAGCGCCGTGCGAGGGAAAGGCAGACCCCCGTGCTGTTAGAAGCACGGGGCTCTGGCTCAACTTGCTGCGACCCCTAACGCTGCCTGTTTCCACTTTTTCCCCCCCTTTTTTTTGGGGGGGG
>VXAA01004759.1:151632-251409 GCA_013399115.1 Anseranas semipalmata
CGTTACGCTGAGGAGAGGGCAGGGGTTGGGATGGGGGTGAGGGAAGTGGCGCGCTGCGGTTCCCTCCAAAGCATCCCCGTGCCTTGAATTCCCCTTTCTCTGAGCCCTAGGCAGGAAGGATTGCTCCAGAAGAAAGAGAAGCGGGTCACTTTTTGTTTAATATTCGAATTAATGACCAGCATAGGGTTTGGTGACAGAGGAGCTTAGAGGTTGGAAAATCACATGTGGTCTATAGCTGAGCCACGGTACAGATTCACTGGATGTGCTCCAAGAAGTATCTTTCCTCCTCTCAAAGCTGAACCTCCTCTGATGGCAAACCACTGTCCCACCGCCACATCTCACCACAAACATCACGGTTGTCTTCCAGACCCTTTGCAAGTAACTCTGGACACTTTGTCAAACAAATTCACCTGTTAAGTTGGTGAGCCTGCACCTACAGTCCCACCACAAGAGTCCTGCCAGAGCTGTTGGCCATCTTCCCACCGTGTCTCACTGGAAAAGCCCATCTGCTGGTCCCACTCACCACAACCACGTTCCCCACCTCAGAAGGTCTCCTTTAATCTTTGCGATCGCTCTTAATCTTTTCTCTTCCTAACCGTATCCACACCTTGTAAAATGGCAAACAGTAAAGGGGAGGAAGTGAGCACTTCAAAACTTTAGGTCATTATTGTAATAGTGGCAAGTATTATTGAATAAATACACTTGGTTATCACCAGAAGCATACTTTCCTCTGTTAATGCGCGGTCCTTACCTTGGCCAATTTATTTTGCATGTGTTTTACCTTTGAGAACAGCTGTAATTGTGCCAGCACAGTTACCTCTCTTTTTTCTTGTAAAAACATACACACCAATGTTAATCTAATACAGTTAATGCTGAAAATATAATTTATGCTGAAAGAATAAAAATGGGAAAATTAAACTTCCCCAGCAATGCTAGCTCAGCAGCTACAAAACATGTTGCAATTATTATGCAATTATCTTTAATTCCAGTTATTTTTAAAAGCAAAATACACATGTACAATATGGTTAGAAAACATCCTGCCTGCTTCTTCCAACACCAGCAAAATTCCATGTAATTGTGTCTGACCAATATGAAAATGGTTTAATATGCAAGTATAATCTCTTACATTTTGAATAGTTTGACCATTATGAATTTTTACTTCCCTTCTCGATGCCAGAATATCATGAAGATGGGTTTGGGGTATGTTAGCATGGGATGGTCGCATATTATAACACCTTAATAATAGTTAATATATTTTGGTTATAGTAGGATAAAGTATTCAGTTCTTGAGGACTGGGAAATACAGTATTTACTAGTTCCCAGAGAAGTATTTTTCTTCATGTCATAAACTGTGGTCCAGAATAAAGTCTTTGGGCTTTGTAGTGGCAGCTAGCTTAAATTTGTTAAACCAAACTGGTGTCTTACAGACCCTGACTGCCCTCTAGGTTAGTCTCCTTTCATGGAAGACTGTGCTTTCATCTTTTCTTCCATGAGCTCCCATTGGGTTCCTCTCCAAAGGCAGGGCACTGCCTCTCGTTCAAAACGCTCCTTTGTAATTTTGTGGCTGAAGTTTCTTCAAGCAGAGCGCAAGAGTGGGAGTCAGGAGATCTCATACATAGAGCTCTGGGATAGCCATCTTTTTCCATCTGTGCTTCTGCTATCTATCTACAGGGTGAGAACAATTCTTTGAAACCTATAGTTAATAAACACTACATGTTAGTTAACAAAAGTTGTAGTAAATGGAGATAATCTAATCTGCAAGAGGCAGAAGGTGGAGCATATCCAACACACACACACACACAAAAATCAAATCTAAGTATTAGCATGCCAGCTGTGTGATGTGCCTGTCCTATGCCCCTCCAATCCTTTGTACCACGGTCATGCAAAGAGGGTGGGAGAGGAAGCGAATACTGTCTTCTGCTCAGCCTGTCCTGGAAAAGCTGGGGCACTGGCAGCCAGTTGTCACTTGGAGCCATTGCCCACCACAGTGAGGTTGTAATGAAACCACCCGTGCCTTCCTAGCTGCTTCTCCAGAAGGGAGAAGCCTGGAAGTAGCTTAAAGATGTCTTCAATCACACCTTATCACTCTACTGTCTTGATAGCATCTGCTAATTATCTTACTTGGCATTGTTAATTTTTTTTTGCTGCTTCTGGCTACTGCCTTCTGCAGTACACAAAGTGCCAGTCACATCTCCACTTAGAAATTATTTGCAAAGGAAATCATGCTCCTGAACTGGTTCATCACTTCCCCGCCATCTTGCATGTAGCTTAACCTTGTTCTGTAAGCGCCAAGTTCTGCATATTGTCTTCCCTCTTTGGACTTGTTCTGGTCTGATTGCTTCCAATCTGAATATAGTTTGTTTTGCTAATCCTGGCTGTTATTTTTTTACTGAAGGATAATTTAAAGAAAGTTTATTTTTAGATTTTGGGGCACGCTTTTTTTCCTGGGCTGTTCTTTGCTTACAGTAAAATATTTTTTTCACCCTTTGTGAGAGATATCCCCCAAAAATGCAGAAATCTCTGTGGTAACAAGTGAGAGATAGTTAAAAATGTGTTTTATATCTGCTCCCACCAAAGCACTTTCTTTTTTTTTAATAACTTGTTAGCACACTATGGAGTTACCTGATGCCTCTCTTGTGTCTCAGTTCACAGTATGGCACATTTCACAAAACCCGGTGGGGAAATGTTCTCCTTTGCTGTTCCTCTGCCACTTGTGTAGCAGCAGAAATGGGCCTTCTGATGTGTAAGAGGGACAAGGGCAGCACAGGAAAATACCGAAGACTGAAGAAAGTCATAACTGGAGCTGCTCAGGCAGAGCTCTTAACTGAGACAACATCTTGAGAGAGAGGACAGTCTACCTATAGACTTGTTTTCCTTTGAAGTGATCATTTAAAGGTTGAAGGAGAAAAATCCAGAAATGGTTGCAGGGAATTGTCTAGATTATTTCAACTTTCACTTGCTAGATGGATATTTCCTCTGCCTCCACCAATCTTCCTTCTACTGCATGTTTTTTACGTCTACATATCCTCTTTACACCTTTCTGCACGGAGTCCCAGTCCCACGGAGTCTCTGACACTTGTGGGACCTCTTTATGGTCCCAGGTGATATTTCTAGAAAAATCGCAGAGCAATCCACTTGTTTAGCCAGCTTCTTCCTGCGCCACAGGGCCCTGCTTTGCCATGGCAGTGGGAGGTTCTGCAAGGCTGGGCCGCCATCAGCCAGGCCTCATAAACCTGCATATTCCTCCTCTGCCATAGGAGCAGAAGTAGGCTGTATGTGTCACTGTTGTTACATTCTTGGGGAGTTTTGCAGCAGAGATCAGCTGGACCCTGGGGAGCCTGCCTTAAAGAGCAGCCTTACCTGGGTGGGACCGAATGGATCAGAGCTTGAGCAGGTCTCCGGTTAGGAAGGTGAACAGCCCTCCAGAAATGTAGTTTACTCTTCTCTCCCTATGAGAGGAAGGACATTATCTGCCTCTGGATGTGTTTTTTCAGTTTAGTTTTAGCCACTGGGTTATACAAAAGGAATTAATGCAATCCTTCTTAACTACAAAGAGTAAAAATCCTCTTCTTTTTTTCCTTTCACTTTCTCACATTATTATGGAAATTTGTGCTTTCTTGTTAGTGGCTTTGATATGAATGTGCTTTCTGTAGGTTTAACCAGGAGAAAAATAATTTCTTGGCCTTTTCACTAACATCCAGTATAATGTAAGTTTACTATCTTATGCATCTTCCCTGTGGGGACCACAGCTTGGAGCTGCAAGGCAGTGAGCTTGATGATCTAATGCAGCTTTCCCACAGAGACTCATCCGCAGAATTATCCCATAACGTATTTCATTTTTAAATTATTTTCAAAGCACAAGTCCATGGAAACAACAAAAGAGGATTACGCACTCCTTATACAAACAAATTGTGCCTAAAATGGCAGTGCATCTATGTGAATAATTTAAAAAGGAAAAAGTTCTTCTTTTCTTCTTATATAAAAGCTCTGCAAGAAGAAAGGCAATGGTCCAAATAGGCAAGAAGACCTTTGGAGGTAAAGAACAAAGCTTTGTTAAAAACCTATCCCAGAATCAAAAGGGTATATTTCAGTTCTATATGCCAAGAATGAACTGTTTTTGTGTAGCATTCCCTGCTTTGTTTATCTTCTAAGACAGTGCCTCACCTGCATGGCTATTCCTGCACAGAGCTGTGGAAATTCTGTGAGTTTTGGCTTGCTCAAATTTTCCCCATTCTTCCACAAGCAAGGGGGGGATTTTCTCACTACTTGACCCTACAGATGCTCCAGGAACAGCTGGGGACCAAGATCACCCATGAGGAAATCCCTCGCTTCCCAGCCTCTGCACAACCCAGATACTTCCCTGCAAGCTTGAGGGTTGAGACTTCTGTAAATCCTGATGGCAACGTCTGTGTGAAGCTAACCGACTAGCAGAGGCGAGGCAGAGCACACGCTGCAGAGAGCTGGCTTCAACCCCTCCGCAAATATAAAGGGCTCTTTGAAGGCCCACCACTGGAAGTCCTGAAAGGCCAGTTGCCCAAGAATAACCACAAAGATTAATACTAATCTGAGGATCACTAAAGAGTAAAACCCTAGTGTTCAATTACACCGGAGAGCACCTTGATTATGTTGTAATAGCACAAAAGTCAAAGCAGTTCCCACAGGCAGAGGCAGTTACATGCCATATATACTCCACACCATGCCGAGAATTGCTTTGTCTCCGCTCTTGCTGTAAGGTTTCTGTTCCATTCAGGATTTGTAAATCAATTTCCTCTTCCCATTCAAACCGAAGAAATCCACATTCCTGCATATTTTATATGACTATTTGCATTACAGAGAAACCAAGCACCTTGCAAATGGCATTTTGAACTGCTTATTTTTTTGTCTTTGCTCCTGACAAGATTTCTTAATGTGCTTGGCATCTGCAAGCTGAAACTTCAGCTCTGTCCCACGCTATATTCTTATGACACAATTTCTGCTGCTGATTTTGTTGTGGAGGTGCAAAATCCCATATAAATTCTATCTTTGTTGTCACTCTTCAAGCTTTTGAAAAAGAAGTTTCACTTACGTCTCCAGAAGAAACAAAACTCACTATGCCAGTCATCTGTTTTGTTTTTAAAAATGCTTCCTCTGATACAGAGACTTTCATACCATAATTCTGTTCTATGATTCTTCACTTATTTTGAGGCATTAAGATCTTTCTTTTGTATGTATAAATCATAACTTCTTAACAAAAGAAGTTTTCCCCTGTATCACTGTAATCAAACTAACAACTTGTTTGGGTCTGATTCATACTTGTACTCAAAGCCCCCGGCCTCTGCTGGAGCTGGTGTAAATGAGTATTGGACCTTCCTTTTTACTTCTCAGAGATGGCTGTAGCATACATCCTGGATCATAAGAAAAAAAATATCAAAGGGTTGGAAAGTGGGATGGGATCCAAGGTTAAGACTCTGCGATTTAGTGTGCAGACCTTGGAGATTTCTGCACTTTCCACAAGGACAGATATAAATCTTATGTAATCCTGCTCCAGCAGAGAGGCTTTGCATAAGGACTTCTACAAATGAAGCACCTAATTACCACCAAATATGTAGCAAACAAAGGAGTGAGAGTAAATCTTTGATATATTGTACCAGTTCTTAGAGATCATGACAAGCCAGAACATCACAGAGGAATGCAGTCTTGAATAGAAGTTTATAAATATGGACCCAAGGATAAAGTTCCATGAACGGATGAGATCTGGGTTTGGCATATCAAGGTTAAAAAAAACAAAGCCACGTTCTGCAAAGCTGAACCAGTATTGCATATCTGAGCAATGCCACGGTTGAAACTTCCTCCACTCGCACAGTTTATGGAAGTATTATGTACTTCCCGTCACTTGAACATTCAGTCTCAGACATTTCACTGCTGACCACCAGAGTAGACACAATCTGTCTGTTTAGCAGGTTCCTCTGGCCTCGAGGGAAGAAATAGTTTTGCTGACCTGGAACGACTCACAGGATCACATCATGCTGTGCGAGGGTTATGTCAAAAGGTCATGGTTGTCACCAGCTGGGTGATCCCTCCTTCTCCTTCCCACATGCTCATCCATCTTTCATGACCCCTTGTAGATTCATGCATGTATTACTGAGTCCAGGCCAAATCTCACCCTCCTTTCCCAATCAGGGGAACACATGCAACAGAAGTCCCAGCATGCTCTCACCACAAACCCATATTTTGCTTTCCCGTTACACCAAGCATGCCAGGAGTCATTATTTCCTTGTTCCTATGCCTCTCCTTCCCTTCCAGGTGGAGATCTGGGGCAGACAGATAGGTCTGGTATCACCAACACCGTCCCACCCACCAAATAGACTTTCTGTGCTATGGAGGAGAGGGGAGTTTTGTCTCCCAGGAATTGTTATGTGAACCTCTTTCATTCTCTTGCTCAGACAGCTGGCACCTGGGAATGAAGACACGTAAGGAGCAGCCATTTTCTTTTCAGTTGGTGAGAATTTGGGAGCTGAAAGAATGCAAAAGGACTCAAGAAAATGAATGGTCATGATCGTGGGAGGGGGACAGCAATCTGCTACTGGCCGTTCCAGGGTGCATTAGTGGCTAAGTGGAAAGTGGAACACAAAGGATACCCAGCAATGCACTGCCTGCGCATGTCCATGCAAACACCATGTGGTGGCTGTGCTGATTTGATGCCAGGTTAGACGAGCTCCGATTTCAGGCAGATCAAGTTCGTGCCGAGAGGTGACAAGTCATTCACCAATCCACTAATAATCACCTGGACACCACGGGCTGTTACAACGGATGGTATACAGAGTTCCTAGAAGTCTAGCAATGTCTTGGAGCGTCTCACTGTTGTCTTTCAATATACAGAAAGTCCAGATTTGGATTCACCCCTACCAACACTTTCAGTTTCAAACTTTGCCTGGACCTGAACTGCTGTACAAGAAATGAGAGTAGAGTGCCTTTTTAGAAGGTGTTCCAACTTACGCAGGAAGGTCGGATCTTGCAAAGGGGTCTGGTGGCACCAACCTCTGAGGAAATACAGAGCCCGACACGAGATCCCGTTAGCTTTTGCCCTGGGCACAGGAGTCAGTTCTCGCAGGCCATGACTGTGAGAGCCCAGCTGACAGTCTGGTGCTGCTTCCATTTCCTTTAGCTTTCAGGTTGAATAAACATCATTAAATATAAAATGTCAACATTTGTTTCTAGTCAGTTGCTAGTTATTTCCTTCTGCTGCCCTGGAAGGGAAAATGCAACTACTGGGAGATATGGATACACTTTATTAATTAACTTTTAAATGCATTTAGAAATAAAAGCCAAGAAACTGCAGCCTCAGGTTGAAATTATTACTGGAAGAAATGGAACTATTTACAATAAAATGTAATAATAAAGCACAGAAAACAATTAAGATAGAATTGTTTACTTGGGTACTTGCCTGCCATTTTATTTTATTTTGCATTTTTAAAACACAAAAATATACTTTGCAAATAAATACTGCATAGATATGAGCAGTAAGGATGTTGTCAATTCTATTTTAAGTAGTTGAATAACAAAAGTATAGCTGCAAGTGGATATTGAAGAGTGAAGACAGATGGATACAGCAAACATTTTTTCTATGAACATTAGATAGTTGGTGCTTGTTGGAGCTGAGTAAATACCAAGTACCTTAAAATAATTTTTACTGGATTTTCTCAGCATTTGCTTCTGCAACCATTCATGAAAGCAAGATTTTTTTTTTGTTTGTTTAGAATATTTAAAGAAATGAAGAGTCTCAAGAACATTTATGTACAGAAGAGTTCACATAATGTCTTGTAATCCACCATTTGCTGTCATTTCATCAAAAAGAACTAGATACCTTTTCTGATTTTATCAAATAAGCCACATTTTTGCCTTCCATACTGTGCAATAGCTTAATTTTCTCTATGGAGTTACTCTTAGGGTAACCCCATAATTGAACCTGATTGCTAAGTGATATACTAAATAGATTCATTGTAAATATTTTAGATGAAGATACTAAAACCTTTGCATTTTAATATATTTTTAGTTTCTGTCATTAGCAGGACCTATATCTGTTCTCTATCCAGAATTTAATTCCTGATGGAAAGTCTTAGCCTCTGCTATTCTGACTTTTGGAATAAGTTTCATATATCTTTTTGTCTCATTAAATCTCCAAGTTTCAACTCAGCTCAAAACACATCACTTATAATTTCATTCAATCACTTTTAAATTCTGTCTTCCCTTGGTGTTTACTCCAGAATCCTGCATATATTTTGCCCTGCTCCTCTGGATGTTTTAAATCCAGTTTGCATATGAAAAAGCCTTCAGTGTGAAATTGCAATCACATTCACAATGATTGTATCTGGAAAATCTGTTCTTCAAAGGTTGCAAAGAGATGAGAGCTGGTTGCAATGAGATGCCTACTGTGGAAGACGACAGTCTCTGGTACTGAATTCATCCTTCAACATGTTCTGATTTGTTTGCAGCACTTCATTTACTGAAGAAAGCAAATAGGTCTATTTACTTTGAAAATCTCTATTAGTGTAATTAATGGAATCAGAAATTCCCTTGCGAATGGAAGTCTTGCCTTTGAATTTCATTTTTGTTTTCATTTTCGTTTTCATTTTCGTTTTTGTTTTTGTTTTTGTTTTTGTTTCTGACTGGGCTTTTGTACAGCTTTTGAACTTCCCTCAACCTCTGTCTTCATCAGCATTATTCCCTCCCAAGACTCTGCTGACGGTTCCAGGAACCTGACCTTCCCCCTGATGTCCTTCAGAGTATATCAAACCATACCTTTTCATCCTCGGTAAGAAATGCATATTATACAAGTGAATAGAAGGTCTCAGTGAGAGACATCTCGGGATGATAATGACCTGTGTCTACTTCACCAAGCCATTTGGTGCATGAGCAGCTGCAGCTAAGCCCCCTGTACTTGCATTGCATGCAGCTGTGAGTTTTTCCTTCAGACAACATTCAGTCTGTTCCCCAGAGCAAAGCATCCCCAACACAGGTGTTTCAAAGACATCCAAAGTACAAACTGTTGATTTAGACCCATGTAACCCCACAAGGCGGTGGAACATGTTTAATGGGAATTTGGAATGGAGATTCCTCTGTGTCTAATTCATATGGACCAAAGCTGCTCTGCAAATCAAACCAACAAGATGGGATATTCACTCTCAACCACACCAAACCAAAATGTTAACATAGACACAGACAAACCTTCCTGACTTATTTTAAATTTGTTTACTTTACTTGGCGGTGCTAGGTTAACGGTTGGACTTGGTGATCTTGGAGGTCTTTTCCAACCTAAGTGATTCTATGATTCTATGATTCAGGAACCAGGACAGCCCCTCTATCTTGCTACAGACTAGCAAATGCCTGTCCAAATTCCCTCTCTGCCTGCAAGGAGGTGAGATTGAATGATATGTAACAGTGCATGAAAGCTGTATCAAATTAAATTGAATCCATGCCATGCCAACAGGTTTTTAAGTCTCAGTTCAATTCATGATGGAGTGAGATTGCTATCAGTATTTAGGAGAATTTAATCTGCAAAGTAGCGTGTATTGCCCTATACAACTGGTATTCAAAGAAGCATTGGTCTACTAGGAATGGCTTCATGCTTCACTAGCCCAGAAGGCTAGCAAAGAGTGTGATGTTCCTTATAAATGGCATAATTGAATCATTTATTAAAAAAATTACTTAACTATGTTGCAATTAATACCTGAAATCAGTAAGAAAAGAAATTATACAACTTTAAAACACTCTTTATGCTTTTAGGCTTTTGTTTTGAATTTTTTTCTTTCCTGGACAACTAGACAACAGTCCACATTGTCAGTTTGTGCTTGGTCTCAAGGTCAAAACACTAGCACAGAGTTCTGCTTTGTAGGCGTCATGCTGTACATGGGAATTGTATTTATTAACCTCAACTTTTTTATTTCACAAGAATGATTATTAGTCAAGAACTCTGTGAAAAATTACCAATCTTAATTTTGTGCCAATTGGATCTAATATAATAATTGTATTCTCATTTACTTTTATAGGGGTGATTTATGCTGTTTATTGTGTGTAAAGCTCCTTTAAACCAGATCCAATTACATTTTCACTGCTTTACTTGCCTTGTAAGTAGGAATCTACGCATACACTTTATTCTTTCCTTCAGCTAATGCTAAGTAGGTATCCGGTCTTGGAGCCAGATCTGCTTTCATTTACACAGATACAGCTCCCAGTGACTTTAAAACCAGTATGGTGATTGGATCCTTAGGTTTTATCTCATTATTAAAACTAATTATGGGAGAGTTAACAAAAGCTGAGTAAGCACTGAATTATAGGATGATGATTGTATCCTTACTGGCATTCCAGCCATACCAGTATAGATGGCAGATCAGGCTGCTGCTTTTCATTGGTTGTGGGTTTTTAATTCTCCTTACTTACCAACTGCAAAATACAGGCTTGGAATTTACAGTCTGTAAAACAAAATAAAAGTGAGTGAAAACTCTAATAATCCCAAATCAGGACGTACCATTAACACAGAGCTACTTATCTGATTATGTACTTGCTGTTTGTTTAGGTTGCATCACAAGAGACCAGCTCAAAACTGGATAAGCACACAGCTAAGTAAGCCACATCTTTGCACAGAAATGTTAGAATTCTTGTTAGCAAAATGAAATTATATATATAAATTGCACTGTCAAAAAAAAAAGAAAACCACAAAAAAACAGCTTTTTACTGCATATCCCATCAACTAATAATTGTTGGAGTATTTGGTTTGAAGCTGCAAAAGAGGTTTATTGCTATTTCCTGGTCCTTGAAATTCTCAAAGGGCAAGCATTCAATTATGGAATTAAAATGAAAAAACACAGATGGCCAGTGTTGATAACCATACTAAAAGCAGTTAGGGGCCAATCCTGGAAACATTTACTTACTCAGATAGCTTATTCTCACGCAAATAGCTCTTTTAAAACAAAAGGGATTACAGATACCAGAAAGGACTGAAGTGCATAAATATCAGACAAATAGCTAAAACCTGTAGCTATATGCATATTATGTCTAACTGAAAGTATCACAACACATTGTCATATTCCTCAATCTTTTTACTTCATGAACGTGTACTAATCTAAGATTTTCCTTTCTCTGCTACTGAAGTGATTTAAAGATGTGCAAAAGGGAGCAAATGCTTCTCATCAAATCTCCAGGTAGTGGCAGGTTGAGACTCTATAGGTCAGCTAATCAATAAGATCAATTTATATCTAACTTAAATTTTAATCAGTAGGAACATATCCTAAAATTTTATTACTCTGAGATGAGATGAAATCCATAAAAAGAAAGAATACATGAAGAACATGAAATATTTCTATTGAATATTGGGGCAATGTCTATTAAACTGGAAATTCAATGTGTAAGATTCTTTCATAGACTATCCCCTTGGGGCTATAAATCAAGAGTGTGGGCAATCCTTCCTAATGTCAAAAACAGCCATTAAACATCATTTATGCTGACAGTTCCCTTCACTGATCAGAGGACAATTTGGGCTTCATAGCCATGCATGCAAAGAAATGCCCTGGGTTCAAATCTTCCCATGGAACACGTGTACATTTTCAAGAGGACTGTGCATCCATCAGGTTTTTTAAGACGTTTCCATTAGTAATGACAATAATTGATGGAATAGGTTTCTCCCATTCCTCCTCTCCCTTCTCCCTCCCCCGCACCTTTTGTCTCTCAGTCTCCATCCCATTTTCTCTCTCTTTGTGCTGGATTTTTTTCCTTTACAGCTCCCCTTCACCTCTTTGCCCTCTTCCACAGCCTGTGTTTTCTTTTCTCTGTTTGTCTTTGTGTCTCCCACTCTTGTTTTAACACTCTGCCTCTCTCCCCCACTCTTTCTCTTCCCACCCATCATTTCTTCCCAGGTGCTGTGTCAGAGAGGACTGCCACAGTGATGTGATTCAGTTTTTCTAAGGCTGCTGATCATAGACTGGTCTTTTGAAAGATTGTCGTTTAATGAATATACCTAGATTTATACACAAGCCTGAGTTCAATGAGAATTGTTATATTGTAGACAAACAGAAAGAAAAAGAAAGCTTCTGTCTGTCAATTAATCTATTTATCCAAGCCATCACTGCTCAAAACGCATTGCCTTACCAGAGCCCAGACCTACTCACTTCCCCCATTAATTACCTAGGAAAGCAGAAGCACACCCTTGAGCACGCCCTGAAGGTCAGAAGAAAGTGAACAAAATCCCAAAGCTGGTGATAAATTCCCACCATTTACCAGGCCAAAATGGGCAGTATTTCCAGGGCTGGACAGAACAGTTTGCCACTGGGCTTCCCTGGCCAGCTCATCAGGTAGCTACAGCTGACCTCATGTACATGTGCAATTTTAGTTATTTATGCATTTGGAACTCAGTTGCATTTATATTAAGCCTTCTTTATGCTGCTCTGCCAATGAGAAAGGAGGTTTGAGTGGCTATGAATTACATTAATATCTCGGGCGATGTGATGGGGCATTAGAGCACAGTGGTTGCCGGCCCCTGGAATTCAGCACAAGCTTGGGTGCCTTTGCAGGTGAGCTGTACGGGGCTGGTTGAAAGATTAACTCAGTGGAATTCTGTGACACAGACTACACCTGTGATGAGATTGAATGCTCACGGTAGACGCTTAAAACCATAAACATCTGCCTATCTTTACATTTTTTTTTCCGTAAATCTTTATCTCTTTTTTATTATTTGCAAAAGCTATGAAAGGTACAGCATTTTTGCAGAGGTAGGTGGATAAAGACACAGTAAGATTTTTACACTTTAACAGGATTAACATGCAAAATCATGGATATTTTTTTTTAGTAGGAGGAAAAGCCATGTGAGGGACTGTCAATCTGAACATGATAGCTAATTTTGTGTTTATAAATTCCGATGTTTCTGAAGCAGATTTTGAATGGAAGCTTCATGTTCATACCGAGGTCATTGATGAAATCATTGCTATTCTGGTACTGTGATTAACTTAGCTCTTAGTGAGCTTCAAGCTCTTGTCCTTCCCATTTGGCTGGGATCTGCCCCTATCCCCCCACCCTAACCTCCTCAGTCTTTGAGGAGTAACAATCTGGGAGACAGGAATGCATGATAACTGTGCGATTATGCTCTGAATGCTCTGTAAATGATATTTTAAGCAATAATAAAAATGTGTGAGCGAAACCAGATAACCTTGGAAAACCTCTCTTATTACATTAAGAACTTCGCTGAAACATGGTTTCATTTTCTGCCAACAAAAAGAAGCTTCTCAGGAGCTTAGGTCTAGATCAGGATTTCCTAAAGTTTTTGTCCCAGATGGATACTCAGAATGGGTGGAATATCATGCTGCTAGGGGCAGCATGAGAAAATTCTACTGTTGAGTAACTGTAACAGCACAGCCTCAAATAAAAGATTCTTCTGTTGCTGATGCAAGGTTTTGCAGACTGCTGGTGGCCTGGGAGGTAGAGAAGAGGTGGAGAGAGCATGTTTGGAAACCCTTAAGCTAATGATAACTCTGATCTAGATCAGTTATAAAAACACAAAGGTCATACTTCTGTAAAACCTCCACGTAGGAGTGAAAGAACATTTTGCCTTTGAAAACCAGGGAGAGTTTTACCGTATAATTTCCATATATACCACAAAAATATGTACAGCACGGCCTCCCAAGCAATTGTATCAGCTCAGCTGAGAAAACTGTGAGCTATAAGCCCAAGTCTTGGGCTGGAGTGTGCAATGGGAACACTTTATGCTGGCCTTACCACCAAGGAAAAAATTGGAAAGATGTGGAATTCTATCCTAAAAATTGGGCTGCCTGTGTATTTTTGAGCTGCGTGTATGTTTGGTTTATGAACACACCATAACCAACCTGAACTTCAAATGAAAGCTTGTAGCGCAGAATGGCGAAGGAAGAGGGAGGGGGGGAAGGTGGAAAATTTTTGTGTTTATGCTTTTTAACCTCATTAAGATTTAAGCAGGTCAGCAAAAGCAGAAAATATACATTTTTTTTCTTTTATGTACATGCATGAACAGAAATTTATTGCTGCCTGATTGTGAGTATAGCTGTATCCAGCTAACATTGAGAATACATTATGAAGTGGGTGTGGTAGTTTGTTTTCTGGGTGTGAAAGAACAAATAATACTCACCAAAATATAAATGACATCTCAGTTCATAAGTGTGCTCTGAACACAGCTTCAGCATTTATTATTTCTTTTTGTTGTTGTTGTCGTTCTGCTTTCCAAATGGGCCCTTTCCAAATTTTTCTTCTCCTTTTTCCCCCTGTTCATGTTTCATGGCTTTTCTTTGTTGTTCCACGTCTCTTCTTTCTATATTTTTCTTCCACTTTGTCCAATTTCCTCCTTTTCCTCCTCCAGTTTCTCTCATTCCCGCTTGCTGGAGGTATTCTTTTAAAAATAATATTACTACTATAGAGAAAGAAATAGATCCACATAACCATACATCCTTATCATTATTACAGATCTTTTGCTTTCTTCCCATAGCCTGTCTGTGACTTTACAGGGCACCCTGTAGTCACTGCCTGTGTTGCCCTGAAAAAAGCCCGTGGGTAGTGGCAGCTGCTCTGCGCTGATGCCTGCCTAGGGGTGAGCATGGTCTGCCATAGACCTATGTTAGCACGGGCTGAAGCCATGCAAACATTGAAGCAGAATGAAAGGTTCTGGGCCAATTACTTGAGAAACTAACCTTGGCCATAGTCAGTAACTGTACAGAGTCCCAAATTAACTAGCAAGCTGGAGCTGATCACCTACAGTCAGCATTAAGACCAAGGGATGCAGACGTAATATGTGTGCAGAATTTACAAATGGAAAGGGAAAATGGATTTTAAAGATTAAATAAAACAAGAGTAGACATGACGTTTCTATACTTAGTGCCATAAAAAGGGACAGTATTATACAACAAAAGCAGAAGAAATAAGGGAAGGTCATCCTTCTGTGTTTTGGGGGTGTCGATGCACATCGCTGGCACCAGCCATGAAGAGGTTCTTGCAGGCTGGCTTCCAGACCCCAGCTAGAAGTGCTTTGCGAGAGACTGAAGATAAATTAGTATACCCTCGTTGTGCACATTAGTTTTTAAAAGCCCTTCCTTGATGTTCTGGAAAAGCAATTTAGAAAAGCCTCTCTGTCCATTTAATGCAATCACAGGCTCTATAAACAGAAATTCCTCACACATTGAAATCAATCTGTCTGTGATACTTGTCTCCCATCACAGACAGCAGTAAATCCCTATTTGGTTCCAGAGACCAGCCCTGGAGAACTGCTTTTAGGGTCCTTACAAGTTCCGTTGTATTCATGTTACATAAAAGTCAGTGACTCCAGGACTTTGCATTTCCAGCCTGACCATGGGGGAAACGGAATTCCTCGTCTGTTGTTTCTAGCAAAATTAGCTAGCTGTGTCTGTCTAATTACAGGAGGGACTTGCTGTCTTTCAGCCACAGACTTTGCCCTCTGCCAGTCCCCTTTTCCTTCCCCTCAGACCCCTGAGGCTCTGCATCTTGTCATGCCTACCCAAAAAGTGGTCAATAACTTGTTGGCCTTACTTTGCTTCAGTTCAGCCCGGCCATAGACAACAGCAGTGTTGATAGAGATGGAGGAGGCTGCTAGAGCAGGGTTACTGCTCTCAGCCCATACCCTTGGCAGGGAGATGCCAAGGTTTTTTGAGTTATGAAAGCCTGGACCCTGCTGCTGGTGGGTATTTAAAAGCTTCATATCTTGATACTTGGGAGGAAAAGCACAAGGAAGCTAAAGGACACACGGTCTCTTACGATTGCTCACAACTGAGTGAAAATCATACAATTCCTGCTTCACCTTTACTCCGGACAGACAGGCACACACAGCCCATAGACAGTCTGCTGGAAAACTCCCAAATTCTTAAGGCAATAGGCAAGTTTGTCTCAAGCAGTATCAGATTAATCCGTCCCAAACAAAATAGAAATGAAAGCCATGGAGCTTGACTGCATTTTAAAAGGGAATTTTAGCTGCCAGCCCCCTAATTATGTTTACATGTTTCTCTGCCCAAAATGCAAGTCATGGTACACTGGTGGAATAGGAAACTTTTGCATTCCATAGGGTCCAGACATCACAGAAACCACCGTGAAAAGTTCGCACGGCTGGTCAGCTCATCCTGTATGGCTTCAGCTGGGCACCCTGCGTGTGTGAACTGGGAAACTCATCGTCAGCACGGCCCTGGCGGGAGGGCAGGCATGCCAGAGAGCGTGCCAAAACACTGCTTAGGGCTGTGCGGGCGTGCGAGTGAGGCGGTGTTTAAAGCCATTAGCTGTCTAACATGAAAGTACTCACTATTAACTGAGAATATTACAGTTAGGTAATCCCTGCTTGAGCTGATTTTTAGTTGTCAGATAACCTTTATTAGAGATACAGAACAGTTCTTTCCTTGGCCCATTTCCCTGACACAGCAGCATTCTCTGCATCCACTTAAAAATGACAGATGTCTGTCTAAATTCCTACTGTGACGAACACAAGCTCTTCACAGTTAAAAAAAAATATATATATATATATATTGCTTTCCAGGCTTGACCGCAGGCCTATTTAGTCTTCAGCCTCTATTATTCTGAGAAAATTCATCAAATGGAGGGTTTAAATTAAAGAGGAGCCAGAATCAGAGGCCTGGATCCTCACCAGCACTCTGACCTCGGGCATGTTTCAGTTATTTTCCAAGCCATTCAGCTGGCCCACTTTCTATACACTAGACCAAACCCAAGCTCTTGATCTGGACATGCTGAAACTTTGCAAGGGGATTCAGTTTCAGATCTAAACAACACAGTTTGAGCTTGCAAAGAACTGAGACGAAGTTTGTTGATACAATATAATTGCTTTGGGTGACTCCATTTTGGGGTGTTGGATACAAGATAAAATTAAAGATTGTGATTTTTTTGAATGTCGGTGTTTGAAATATTTTGAATATCCTGTTATTTTAGGGAGATTTACACCTCAAATCACTTATCACTGTTTAAAAGTCTTTTCCTCCACAGAACTGTTTAATGGTGGGCAGACCTACTTGGAATTCATTATTTCACAGGGAAGTAATAGATTTAATAACAGAAAAATTTCTAATTCTCTACATATTATTTCATCTGGAACATTCTAATGCATTTGAAAATCTAACTCAATGTGTACAACTCTATGCTTTCTGCTTTGCAACTTTACCAGTAATACAACCTGTATTGTTCACTCAGAGATGTCCACTGAAGTTTTCCACTTCAACATGTGCTGAGGAAATCCTATAAGCACAGAGCCGGCCATACATTCAGGCACCACAAGTAGCTGTGCCCTGAGCCTTTGGCTTGCAGTCCTAACAGTGGCCTGGTAAAAACAAACCATCTGCTATTTTAGGTGAAATGTTCCTTTAACCCACATTAGCATCTGGCAAGCTGGGTAAGGTGAAGGTAATGTCCCTCTGCAAGGCTCGCTGGTCTAATGGCATCATAGCAATTAAATGTGGCCAGCAACAAACTTTGTTCTGGTTTGTGCCTTTTGAATTACAACTCCGAGGACAAGAAAATTACCCTTGTGAAAATGGCAACAGAAGCAAAGCCCAAAGTGAAGTCCATCTTAAAGTTAAACCAGCTTTATTATTTATTTAATATTGATTATGTTGTCCATTACATTTCAAGCTAAACTTCTTGTCCATAAAAGTCTGTTATAGCCTTTCAGCAGAGCAGTCTATACTTGCTTCCAGCCACCCTTAAAATAGCACTGTACCAAGATTTTGCTGTAACACTCTCGCTGTTTACTGGCCTTTCTCTGTCAATGGCTGTGCTTTTTGTATGAAAATAAAACATACGTTTTTCATTTCCTTAGAATAGTAAGAAATCTTTTTACAAAAACTGCCGCCTAAGCAAATTACAAGTCTATAATATTTCCATTAAGAGATCTTACTTTCCCAATGTTGAGTGTTTTTGGTGGTGTGTTATGAAGTCCAAAAACACGAAGTGAAAATTGTTCTTGTGGCCACAGAAGCACTTTAGATTTTTCCAGTGAGGCCGTATCCAGGTCATTTAAATATGTTTGATTTATGCTTCTTTTTTTCAATTTATAAGTTATAGGGATATGGAAGAGATACGGATTTCTTTCTGAAGAATGTTGTCTAAATGGGAGCAGAATAACTTTTACAGGACTGATGTTACATTTTGCCTTACTGGGGAGAAATCATCACATCTGGATGGTAGCTGCAGCAGCAGCCCACAACTATCTTGGTGTCTTTATGGGGATCATTGCTGGCCAATACATGTTAAAGCCATTATAGGTTTCTAGGGACCCAGTGGGGTAGGACACAGGGGAAGAGAAGAGAGGTGCAAACCCTTGATTCCCAAAGTGATTCACATCGCTTTTGCTCCCCATTCTTTTGGGAATGAAAGAACTCTGTTGGGCCCAACACAGAGAAGAAAAGCATCAAAAGTTTAAAGCTGCCTGTAGTAAAATGTGTTACAGGCTTAAATATATGGCCTGAGAGCCTGATTTACATATGAATGCAATTAGGAAGTTGTTGGCCTTTTTATACACATATTGTAGGTCTATGTCACACTGAACATCACATTTACTAGTCAGGTTTCAGTAGCTACAGGTGCAATTTCACATAGTCATGTAATTACTAAATGATGTTTGCAGGTATTGCGGTTGTGTGTCAATGTCCTAGAAACTTTGTAGTTTGCCTGGTTGTGTGATTGTGGACTGCTGAGGACCACTTCCCAATGTATGAGGCCTGTAACAGTATGTGTGTGTATATACAGGCACAGTTTTCTCCAACTTGTTTGCCATGACGTCTACTTCCCATTTCACTCAGACTGAAGGAATCAGGGAGGGTCTTTGTATTTTATGAAGCTGAACAGATGTCACAGTGCAAACACCCCAGAGAGGGATGGTACACAGCACTTTATTTGCATTAGTTATCTGAAAAGAAAAAAGTCACTGAATCTGAGAGTCCCACTTGGACCACCCCCAGCTGCAAAGGAATGTAAGGATAATGACAGAGTAAGAGTTTACTCAGGAAGAAACACAATCTGGCTTTGCATTACAAGGCTGGAAACAAGGCTACAATGAGTAAACAAAAGAGAAAATCTCCTTCTCCACCCGCCCGTCCCTCACCTGTAATTCCTCCAGCCTGCTCTGTACTGCAGCGGCTGGGGTGTGTGTGCTTGGCATCCCCTGCCTCAGGAGCCAGAGGAGCCCATGAGAGTCAGGCTTCCCTTCTGCTCCCCCTGTCACAGCTTCCCAGCTCGACTGGCCCTTTCATGCCCATGAAAAGCTCCATGGCTTAATCAGGGCTGTGATATTCAAGTACTGTTCGAGTACTTCCCTTCCTGCCTGTCCTTTGTGATTAGGAAGGGCACTGTCTTACATTTTTCCCCAACTCCTCCTTCTCCAGACAGCAAAATATACATAGGAAAATCCTTCTCAGCTCTGCCAGCTTTGCAGGCTGCTATGTATTCTCTGTAAAACAGTTCTATCGTGTTTGGTGGTTGTCATTTGGTCTCACACGAGCAAACCATGAGGCAGGTCTGGCCGCTGGGTGAGTTGACAAGGCAGCCCCTGTCCCAGCTTGCTGTGAGAGGTCACCGTACAGGACCCAGGTTCAAGCTGTTTGAGCTCATTACCCAGCTAGCACTGGGTTCGGAAGGAGAAAATATGAAAAATGCAGGGTTGGAGCTGCATGATTAGACCTGGGGGGAAGGCATCTCTGCATTACGGTCAGGATGGACTAATGAACAAAGGTACTCACCCACGTTCACTAGTTCAATGACAGAGCTGAGAAATTCAAGTGCTCACATCTGGGTTGGATTTGACACTAGTTGTGAAGGGAAGGGGAAAAGTCTGATCAACAGAAGCTGATTAGGTTGGGATGGGACTTGTCCCAAGGGACCACAAAGGGTTCAGGCTGATGCTAGCAGGGACAGGCAGGGTGGCTCTGTGCTGACAGTGCAGCAGGGCTCGGATTAATCCCAGGAGAGTTCAGAGATAGTATTTCGGTTGTCAGGAGCTGACAAATTGGGCTGTGGTTCAGAGGTGGTGCTGAGCTAGGGGAAGCAAGTAACTCAGCTATATTTCAGATTGGGGCTGACTGTGCACATGTGGCCCATGAATCCATTTGTTTAACCTTCCCATTTGCCAGGAGTCAGTAGCCAGCTGGCCAGTCAGATTTCCTGTATCTCTTGGTCTCCTGGCTAGCTGTGATTGCCTCTTTATCCAGCCCTCAAGTCAAAGAAAAAGAGAGGATTTGGAGGAGAAAAAGGAAAGCAGAAATATTGTGTGTGGGGAGCCGGGAAGGAGAGGTGCAAGCAGCTTTTACTTGAGCAATTCTGAAGATTTTGAGCCAGTGTTAGATTTTTAACCAGTGCATCCATTCAAGTGAGTTAGGCACAACTGCGTGATGCACAGACACAGTGTGTCCTCCAGGCCTGGTCCTTGAAAATGTTTTAATCATGCTGTGACAGCAAACAACCTTTCATTTTTTAGGCTGGATAAAAGTAACAGCGATGCACAAACCAGTCATCTCTTCTGCCTCAAGAGCAGAATCCATAACTTAATCTCAGATTTGTCTCTTCCAGACCTGTCTGACATGCCATCAATCTAGCTTCTGCTCCTTTCACTCCACTGACACTCCGTCACTAAACACACTCCCCAAAATATTTTTCTCCCTTGGTTTTCCTGCTCCATCCTCTCCTGGCACTCCTCAGATCTCCCTGATTTTCCAAACTTGCTCTGTGGGTTCCCGTCTCTCTCCGTGCTCTGGTCTTTGCTCTGTCCACCATATTGGGCTGATCTTCATGTTATTACCCCTTCTATCTTTCCCCTACTTACCTGTGGCTCAGCCTCTCCATTTCTGAGCCAAACTTTGTAGATGCTTTTCCCAACAGCTACACCTGCCTAACCAGTTCCCACCCACACTCCTGGTTGTGTCATCCTCACGCCTCCCTGTTCTTCATGCTAAAACACGCGTTTATGGTGTCACATGTGGTGTTACATGTTGGAGCGGATCAGTCAACTCCTCTATGCTAAGAGTCTATGTGGAAAAGGAGAAAAAGGCATTGCCCATTGCAGTTTGCTTCTGAGCTCCTTGGGCTGCTGCATGGGAATAACACGGGGGCAGTGCTGGGAGACGAATGAGTGCTGGGCGTGCTCGAAAACCACAGGCTTCACTTGGCTTCCTCCAGACAAACACATTGCTCTGGGCACTTGTCTGCACCGTGCATGGTGAGCAGAAACAGTCTCGCCTTGCCTGCACTCCGTGCTGCCTGGAAGCTGTGTGATGGGGACAGTGTGGCCCAGAGTCCAAATTAACAAGCTCCGTTAAAGACAGGGTATGCTGCTTCAGCCTCCAGCCACCCTCCCCTGCACTTCGCGTGCTCGTCCCACCACTGACATGGACAGAGACAGATTCCTTTCTCGCCGGCTCTCTTCCTCTCACAGCACACAGCACCACAGGGGCTCCACATCAACCGTGTCCAGCACATTTTTCCCTTGATTTTGTGTGCATTCCTTGGATGTCAGTCTCATGGAGTTCACACAGTTTGTGTGCGTTACAGTGGTACTACCTAGCAGCTCTGGCTGGCTGCTGCTTTTTTTTCTTCTACAGAAAAGTGTTTAGCATTTAATAGGGATGAAAATAATAGTAATATATTGAAACAAAGTTGGAAACCCCTAGGATATACCCAGCAAATGGAAATTCAATACTGAATTAGATCCTTCCAGGTGAACTTTTAGCCCCATCCAAGGAATTTAATAGAAAATTCTATCCCTATTATAAAATGCTATAGATTGGTTTAAATACTTTGTTCAAAGGCACAAACCTGCTGTGAAATTCTCTTGGACTTTTCCATAGCCTTTCTCAACTGCATCTGCTTAATATTCTCATTCTGATGGACAGGGTTTTCTGAAGGTGCATATTCTAACAATTCCTATTCTAGATTACACTTTCTGTCCACTGGTCTAATGGCAAAATTAAATAGAAATCTTAAAATACCAACTGATTGGCATATTGGTGAGAAAATATCCAGAGCTGAAAACTAAAAGGTTGCTTTGCTACGATGACTGGAATTCTTTGGCGTGCCAACAGAGTTGCCAGCTGGCTATAGTAGAAGAAAAATGAGCAGAGCATCTGCAAGATATTTACAGTAAGGGTAGAGAGAGGAGGGGAACAGCCTTCAGAGTTTATCAGTGGTATGCAGAGGTCAAAACGTTTATCAAACCAATTTGATGTGAAAAACGGTAATAAGAAAAGGATTCTGAATGTTCTGAGCAAGTCCCAGGCTGATGAGTTGTGTCTTCCTAAGTTCCCTTGGGAAGTGGGTGGAAGGGGAAGAAGGCTAAAGGAAGCCGACTCCTGTGTATATCAGAGTAGGGCAATGGTGCAGAACCGCTGTCCTGTTGCCTCTGGATAGCCAAAGCCCCGGCTAGGGCTGCCCGTGTCGCCTTACCCACCGTCCCCGTTCCCTCCACACTGAATGGATTTCATTATAGCTGTCTGGAATGTACAAGACATTTCTTCCAGACAGCAATGTACATATATAAACAAAGTGAAAAGGTGGAGGAAGCAGATGCTGGTCCCCCTCAACGAGCTGCTGCGTCTCAGCTGACCCCTGGTAATTCCTGTCCCAGAAGGGAGGCTGGGGGAGAAAGGAAAAGGAAAAATCCCCCGCGGCCCTGGTCCTGCTGTTTCGCAGCATGCACTGCTCTGCCCGCTGTCAGCAATGCTCCTCACAACCCCGGCCTGCTGTGCGGGCCTGCAGCCTGCTTGGGCTTTCCGGGAAGGTGGCAGTGGTCAGCCCTGGCTCACCTCCCCAGCCAGCGCTGCTGGAGCTGGTGGGGGATTTCCAGGAATGGAAATCTGCCGTCACTGCTGCAGCACAGGGGGCTTTCCAATGTGCAGGCTCTGGTTTCTGATGCTGACTCAGAAGGAAGGCTAAAAGGGGTGGGCGCTTTAGCCTAACTCTCCTCTAAGAGATGAAATGTGAGCTTCAGATCCCCAGATTTAGATGGATCGAGGTCCTCAGGTACGAAGGGTATGAAAGACAGTACGAAACAAGTTTTGCCTTCCCACATTTCTGCTCTCATTTTTCATGCATGAAGGCAGGTCAGCTCAAGGTCTCATCTCTCCCCACAAAAGAAAGCGTGCAGCTCCTTGGCCACTTCTCCCTCAGGACAGAGAGAGCTGGGGCTCTCCTGGAGGGGAAATTTCAAATTTCAAAATACCAAGAGAGTTCACCCCATCAGTTCCCTGTCCTCTCCCTGTCCAGTCTCCATCCAGCGTCTCAATAACGCTGATCGGTTCAAACAGAGGCGAGGTGCTCAGGTGGGGAAGGATAGATGGGAAGGATCAGTGATATTTGTACTGTTATTGGGCAATGCAAAGAAGTGCACTCACTGTAGAGCTTCTCGACTGTTCCTCAGAGCCTTGCTCGGCCCACCATCAGGGCGAGCTGTGGGGCAGCAGGACCGAGCGGCAGAAACCTCCCACCACAGCCGTTCCTGGCAGGTTAGTCACTGGCTTCCCAGGAAATGGGATCAAGTCCTGAGGGTCTAACTTTGTTCTCTGGTTTGTGCGTGGTAGTTGGGGTGGTTCCTCTGAAGCAACACAAGCACGGAACTGGTTTAAAGAAGAGCCTTTGGCTTTTTTCCTCCACGCCCTGCCCAAGGACTTTTCTTAGCCACTGGTGGCAGTTGTTCAGAGGGACATGAGTGAAAGCACGCTCTAGACCATAGCTATGAGCAATGGAACTGGTTCCAGGCATGTGACTTTCAAGGAGTAGTGGCACCCCCTTGTTCCTCACACTGTGCTTGTGCTGCTTGCAACTGCAGCGTGAGGTAGAGCTGCTTTCTGGCTGCTCTCAATGAAGTTAATTAATCCTCAGAGACCAAACCACAGCAGGAATAGACTGTGTATAGTCTGGTTTCCCTCCTCTCCCTGCCCTCTTTTCCTTGACAAACAGCCCCAGCCCGAGACCTACCTGAAGTTCAGGCAGATGAGACTCCCCAACCCCTCTGCCTTCAGCTGTTTGGAAACACATATATAGAAACCTGCAGCAAAATGCTTCAGTTAAAGGTGCATGATCAAGTCTGTCAAGATTAGCAGGCCACATACCTGTGAGGTTGTTGTTTTGATTATAAAGCTACCAGCTGCCCGGTACATGAAAAACCTGGGCAAGCTGCAGGCGGAGAGGAGCAGAACAAACTCCTGTCCTGCTTCTGCAGCATCCCGTGCTAAGCTTCCCTGGCATTCACGGGTCACTCTGTTGCCCTCCTAATACCCCGAGATATGTTTTGAGAGAGGAATGGTGCAGTTTTGGAGGAGGCAGCAGTGGCCGGTCTGTGCAAGGCTTTACAAAGCCTCGAGGACAGCTATGCAGGAAGCTTGCAGGCCCCTTTCTCCACCCCTGGTGGAGGAGGGTTTGGTGGGGAATTCAGTCTGAGAAAACAGTGACAAATGACTGGTCTGTGGAGAAGGGATTAGGAAGAAGGGGAGAGGAGAGAAAAGAGAAGATAATAGGGTAGGAATGTTGTTCTTGGAAGAATGTTTTAAAGAGGAAGCAGATCATGTAACAGCCGTGGGCAATACCACTTGCATCTTTCGTAAAACCAAGGAAAAACAGTGTAATGATTCACCTCGTGGCAAGATACCACCAGTCTTGGACAAAGGGGCAGTGAGGTTCAGGGCTGACTGTGCAGCTGTGTGTCTTGGACAGTCACAAGCCTTCTGCTCCCCTCACGACCTGATTTACCCGGGAAATCGAGGCACATCCCTGGGGCTATCGCTCCACGGTCCAACTCACCAAGCAAGGTGGCTTTTTTCCTCCATCCCTCTTGAAAACGGGGCATAAACCCACTCTGAGGCTCCACAGCATGCAGACAGCCCTGCTCCACTCCAGCTCTTGCCAGAGAAGAGGGATAAGTGCTGCCAGCCCAGGGAGCATAGGGGGGAAGGAGTTTTAATATTCATTTTAATATCCCTGGCTTTCATTTTGCTTGAAATTGCAGTTACTGCTCCATTATACATTGTTGCTCAGCTCACTATCGCATCTGGGACTCCCGCCTGTGCCTATAGCTCATTTAACTACCCCGTTATATTGTGGAAGAAAACAAGTCACGTCTAGGAGCCCTACAGTGCCTTCCCCACGCCTCTTTTCACACGCAGGAGCTGCTTGAATCTTTCCACTCTCTCTGAGGTCGGTGCCTCCTGCTCTGTAGCCAGCTTCCTCCTGCCACGCTGTTGCTTCAGAGTGCAAACTCCATCCGGAAGGGTTCCGATAGCTCGCTGTCTGGCAGGAGTCATTTCCTTTAGGTAAAATGCCTGTTTTTATACTTGGCAGAGACGGCAGCTTCCGAAACAACTTTCTGCATGGAAGTGTTAACACAGAGCATTTTTTCCTGTCGCTTTGCTCCCTCGATACGAGGAGACCACTCAGACAGGGACCTCTCCAGCACGGTCTCCACGGGGTGCGACCCCGCCGGGCTCCTCGGTGCCTCCGCGCAGAGCCGCAAAGTCTGTGCCACTGCCCTTGTCCCTCTGGTGCCAGAAAAAGTCTGTCAAGCATAAATAGGAAGGCACACCCAGCACTGCTGCAAGGGGAGCTCCAAGAGCTGTTAACTCGCTGCTTTCATTATTCCACTGTATTTTTTTTCCGTGGGTTCTGTAAGTCCCACTCTATGAGGTTTGTCAGTGACCTTTTTTTCTCAGTTTGCCACAGACTCCAGGGACGGGAAGGTAAATACGGAATAATCCATGCTGTGCAAGCCTGTCTCACACGGCTGTGGGATGCTGCGGGATGCTGGGGACAGGAGTGGGAGGCTGGATGGCTGCCGCCCGCCTGGAGCAAGAAGCGCAGGGAGGAGGATCGCAGCAGCCTCGCCACGCCGGTCCCTCGCCCCAGCACCGAGGGTGGCCTGAGCCTGTCCCAGGAACCCGCATACCACAGCCTGCTTTCCCTCCAAGGCAACCACAAGTAGACTGATGTGTCTAAATGAAGGGGAAGCAACAATTTTAACTCCTTGCTGGTGCAGCTGGTCAGTGGATTGCTCCCTTATGGGGCTACCTACCAGGTGGTCTAAGCCTCCCAAGTCAGAGAGCTCTGGGATGGGGACGCTTTTTTTAATTCTTCCTTTCCGCGGAAGTGATGGAGACCTCCCTCATCACAGGAGTTAACACTTTAAATCACCGCAGCTGTTCCAGAAATGATTGTGCCCTGGCAGCTATCAGAGACCTTGGCTATATGAACCTCCCCAGTTTCAACGCACCAGTGCTGAATTTTTTATTTTTATTTTTTTCTGCTTTGGTTTGTGCTCCAGACACTTCCAAGCAGCAGCTCACCCTCATCTCATAACTGCTAAGTTTGTACCCACACTGAGTCCCTTCCAGCACAAAGCCTTTTGCTTCTGCTGGGACATCTCAGCTTCCACTACAGGTTCCGCAGAGAAACTGCCACTGTCCCTTGGCTTTGTCCTTCTGCAGCTCTGCCACCTTGGCACGTGTCACTTGGAAAATGCAACCGAAGCAAATAGCAACGCTGCAGAAAATGTGCTGGGCAGTGCGAAGGCGTCGTTCTGCTCCCTGGCTCAGCGTGGAAGCTCAGCTCGCTCCCTCCGTCCCACTGCCACCTTATTTTCTGGGCTGTGGCATTTTGCTGCGTAACCTTCCTGCTCCATACCTTATCCAGCAGAACCAACCTGACCTGTTTTTAGCGGCTTTGCCCTGAGCTACGCAATGGTCTATTATTTATAATTCTGTAAAACACGCTGAAGCTTTAACAAGGTACACGATTACATTTCTACTCTGCTCTGGCAAGCCTCGCTCCTCTGTCAGGAGATCAGAGACTGCTTGCAACGTGTGCTGTTTCTGGACAGCTGCAGTGGAAAGTCATCAGGAGAGGAGAGGAGAAGGGTGCAGACTCGCTCATGTATTTAGCCACGATGGCAAGCGGCACTGGGGACCCCAGACCCACGCGAGTGCAGCAGACGTGCCCGTGATGCCCAAGGCTCCACCGCTGCAGCACCCAGCTCTGTGTTGCGTTGCTGCTGCCCATCACCTGGCCTGTTGTGTGTGCTGCTGAGGCTCAGACCCCAGGAAAACCCACCCTCGCTCCAACCCTTGTCTCTCATGTTCTTACCCTGCATGTTGATTGAAGGAAAATGTTCCAACAAAACGCAGTTTTCTGAAAATAAACATTCAGCATTCCGTTAAGTGACTGTGGACCACAGATAACTTAGCCTGGATTTTCTTTGGGTCCAGCTGCCTGGGGCCCTATTTATCCTCCTCTGGAATTTCTGCTAATTGCACTGAGAGCTGAAACCTCTGCTTGGACTGTGCTTTTCGAAATATGCAAGAGCACTTCATACCATTTCACTGTGAGTGAAAGATGGAAAAGCTTCTATCTCTTAGCAGAATCACTGGGCAGAAAACCTAAAGACCTTTGTGATTACAGAGTGGGATACCACTCATTTAATTTTAGCCATCTAAAAGCCATGGCATCTCACCTAAGCTATTTGTCTGGTCTCTCTCTATAATCAGTGGCAGGCGATAAGCCTGTCTGGGGATGACTCATTCCATCTATTTTAGGGTGAGCTGAATCACCCCCTTTGCAGCTGCTATTCTCTATCTGTTGACTACACAAGGAATCAAAACAAATCCCTTAGACCAGATACCTAATCTGAAGGAGCTAGAATTACAGCTAGAATCCCCCACTCTTGGTAATACCGAGAAGCACAGCCCAAGAACACTTTCTGCTGCCTACACGTTGTCCCATCCGGCAAAATAACCAAAATAAAAGTGATGCATCTTCAGCTCATTCCTACACGCTGCTATGAAGGACACAGCGGTGCCTTTTAACCTATTGCACTTCCACTTTCTGTATCTTCCTTGGGTGCCAGGGGCATTTTTAGCAGTTAAACAAGATGACTGTAAGGGCAGTAATGCCGGCTGTCCCAGCCCGTGGCCTGTGTGCTGGGGCAAAGAGAGTCTCCCACAAGCCACACAGCGGACAGGTGGAGGAATTAAAGGCCATTTCCTCCGTGACTTAGCCCTGGATTGCTGGCTGACTGCAGCAGCAGGAAGAACATAACATATGATATAATGTATAGAGTAACTATACGTGCAATTAAGCACCACAGCGCCTTTCCTATGACTTTGACCTAGAGCTGCCTCCGTTCTGTATTTCCTTTTGTGCGTGAGAGCTCAATTTGACCTTGCTTACAGCAGCTGCACACCGATGCATTCCCAACTGAAACATTAGTCCAAGTGAGATGTGAATCAGGCCCAGTTCCTCACACAATTGCTGCTGTCTGCTGATTCTGTGAGAGCAGCTGTGGGGGAAAACACCTTGCCTGGCCCAGGTGACCCAGCTTTCGCCGTGGCTGCTGCACCTCCCTGCAAGAAGCTCTGTGAAGCATCACAGGTATCTGCTGGGGGACCAGCAGATGCACCGTGTAGACATGAGGCCTGGCTTGGCCCTGTGGGAAGCTCCTGTGAAACTGAAGTGGGGCGGGGTGCAGCGAAAGGAAAAAATCAAAGAAAAACAATCTGGAGGGAGGGAGAGGCAAGTGGTTGTTTTTTTAACGGGCGTGTGACAGCGCTCTGCTATCGTTGTCTTCGTGTCTGTGTAGGTGCTGGTATGGTCTTATTACTCCTGTATTTTTGCTACCAACTGAAAGTGTTTAAGCAGAGTGTAAATAACAAAGTGTCCATGCTAGCTTGTCCTATGGTTGGTTTTGTTACTCAGAAGTACCTGGTCCCTGGCCAAGGTCTTTTCCGCAGGATGCCAATGCGCTACGTGGCGAGCAGCTTCTGTTTCAGAGTTTTCCATCCAGGCTTTTGAATCCTAGGCCATTGCCAAGCCGCCTGCCAGGCAGGTTAAGAGATCACTCAGGGTAGCAGCCCAGCATCTGTTTAACCAACATTTTCCTACAGTTACATAAGGAGGGCGTAGAATACCCATTAGGAGGAAAATTTCAGCTTCTCTAAAAGGCAAAGTGAATTTCCCACATCTAACCTGCTATGTCTGACCTCACCCTCCACTCTCGTACTGCCAGCTTGCAGCCACTCGATAGCTGTTTTCACCCTTTATGCTAGTGCTATAGTGGAAACCTCTTGTAAGAGCTCACTCTCTGGCCAAGAATATTTGCTTACTGAGTATTTCTTTATCAGTCCTGTCTGATGTGTGTTCTTGCAGATTGCAGCTTCTTCTTTGGCTTCCTTTCCAGCATGTCCAAGCTCACAACGTCTTCTGCACTGGTTCTGCACCGTGTCCAGTCCCACCTCAGGTCCCTTCCCCAGCGAGGAAGGGATGCTGCACAGCTGGAGCTCCGATCTCTGCAAGGCAATGCACATTCAAATTCTCTCTGGCCATTTGTTCTAATATATTTTTTTAAAGAGTGATGTTATGAACCCTGGGATACCTGGGCAAATTCCAGCTGGAAGAATCTTGCTTAAAAGAACTTCCTTTGGTAGTGAGTACAGGAAATGTTATTCTTCCCTCTCTGTCCTATTGAAAGTGGGTGTGATCTTGCTGCTGTCATCCCATCTTTGGCTGAATTTCAGTATGGGGATGGAAATATGATGAAAATGGTTTAACAACGCATTTCTGTGAAAGTGTCCTCAAATAATTAATAGGAGGATCAGTCTAGGGAAAAAAAGAGTTATTAGCTATTCACATGTGGGTGTTAAGTATCAACCCCCATAAACTGCTTCCATGAGTCACCTTAGAATACCCTGGTGATACAATGAAAAATTGTATCTGAAAAAGAGTTGTCATGGAAACACAAAAATAGCTCTGGAAGGGATGTTGGAGGGCCAGCTAGTCACTTCCCCTGTTACAAGACAGGATCAGATATAATTTAACCATTTCCAGCAGAATTTCTCTAACCTATTCTTAGAAACCTCTTCAGCTTCCCAAGGCAACCTGCTCCATTACTTCAATTTCTCAGGAAAGATAACATTTTCTAGACAGCTGATCATTCTTGTTGGCATCCTTACAATACTTGGTCCACACCTTTTATGAAGAGCATTTCCCCAAAACAAACACAGGGTCTGTAAGTGAAGCTCCCTACCAGTGCAGATTTGAGGTGAATTATTACTTTTTGTGTCTTGTTTGTCATCTCAGTATAGAGCTTATATTTTTGCACCAGGATAGCAGTGTTGGTACATGGCAGGTTGCAATCTGCCAGAGCTCCCAGATAACATATTCATTCTCCAAAAGAGAGTGAATGAAATGTGAATACATTGTATAGTGCTAGCCTGTGCACATTACAAGGGGAGCCTTCCCTTTCCACAGCATAGCTTTGAAATCCTTATGTAGCAGGCTAATGTGGATAGCGGGAATCACAGTGAAATTCAGGCGCTCCCTTTTGTACTGAAATGGTTCTTGCTGCCGGTACAGGGCATCGCAGAAGGACAAATACCATATCTTCTGGGTGACTTCAGAGTTCACTGCCAGAAGATGTGGACATGAACAGAGGAACAGGTCTGCAATGGTTTGTCCTGCACAGTCAGAGGCGGCTCCTTCCCAGTGGAACACCAGTGTTTATGCCACGTGTTTACCACTTAGCAGGGCTATTGGCAAGGCTCATGTACAAGATTATTGATTAGTTTGTGCTAAGAAACCTGAACAACCCAGAGTCCTCAAGCTGTTTTGCTCTCTATTGGGAATGCTTCTGCCTGGGGATGGCAAGGATTATTGAACTGTTTTAGGCAGATTTTATTTTTTAGTATTCTAGATTTTTTTTTTATTTAAACTGGCTTACTATTGAAAAATATGGGGTTTCACTGTATGCATTTTATGAAAAAAAAAAAAGAAGCAGTTTATTGATAATCCACACACTGAAATTATTTAGTTTGGATATTGCATTTGAGTTGGCTGGGAGACAGTGCAATCAGGCTTCTTTATACCTCTGTACTTCGCCGTACACGGGCTTCTGAGCTGAACTATATTTACTGTGATATGATTCATAGGATCATAGAATGGTTTGGGTTGAAAGGGACCTTAAAGACCACCCAGTTCCAACCCCCTGCCATGGGCAGGGACACCTCCCGCTAGACCAGGTTGCCCAAAGCCCCATCCAGCCTGGTCTTGGGCACTTCCAGGGATGGGGCATCCAGAGCTTCTCTGGGCAGCCTGTGCCAGTGCCTCACCGCCCTCATACAAAAGAATTTCTTCCTAATATCTAATCTAAACCTACCCTCTTCTAGTTTAAAGCCATTACCACTTGTCACTACACTCTAGAGTCCCTCCCCAGCTTTCCTGTAGCCCCCTTTAGGTACTGGAAGGCCGCTATAAGGTCTCCCTGAAGCCTTCTCTTCTCCAGGCTGAACAACCCCAGCTCCCCCAGCCTCTTTCCATAGCAGAGGGGCTCCAGCCCTTGGAGCATCCTCGTGGCCTCCTCTGGGCTCGCTCCAACAGGCCCACGTCCTTCTCGTGCTGGGGGCCCCAGAGCTGGGTGCAGGACTCCAGGTGGGGTCTCACGAGGGCAGAGCAGAGGGGGACAATCCCCTCCCTCACCCTGCTGGCCGCGCTGCTTTTGGTGCAGCCCAGGATATGGTTGGCTTTCTGGGCAATTCCTGCAATATCACTGTCTCCATTTATTACAATGGATGATGGTGGTAGATACAGTTTGATAAGCTTCTATTCAGGAAACATCTGAACTACTGCTTCTGGAATTGAAGGAGAATGTTTCAAAGTTCAACTTCTCAGCCAGTGAAAAGCTATCTTTTGTTCCCAAAGAAAATTAAATTACACTGCTATACTGAAAAATAACTTATGCCTTGAGCAGCTCTGGGTTTTGCTGTGGACTTGAAAAACATCCATGTGCAGCAGGGTAGGTGGGATGTCCCGTGGTGATGGCACATGACTTTTACAAGGGAAATTCTTCCGTTTTAAATTTGCTTCTTAAAGGCATCTCCAAGCACCCATTTTTGGAGTCGCCCTCCCTTCACAAGGGTGGAGACCTTTGGGCCTACACCTGGATGTGGGAATGATTTGGTGCTCAGGAGAGAGCAAAACCCTTTGTCCTCCACCAGGTCCTTCTACTGAACTGGACCCAGTGGCTCGAGCACAGCAGCACCACCTCATCTCCCTTTCCCCTTGGTAGCTGTGCTGTCCCTGCAGGTGCCTGCTGGGCTCTGCCTGCTGTACAGACATCCTTCATGCTCCGGATTGGCTGTAATTACTGTGTAATAGTGCTCACCGAGCTCAAGGAGCCATGGCAATTTCATGTGGCAGAAGTAAGAGAGAGCAGAGGTGCAGGAGGCAAATATTCTGCCAGTCTTTGTCAGACGTGAGTAAAGAGTTAAAGCTCCTTGGCTTTGCATAGCAGGGGTAAGCATGTAACCAGTAATTTCAATCCACTTGCTATCAGGTAAATGAAAACTCTGCAGGGACATTGTTGGTTTAGTGCTTGAACAGGCATTTGACATGTGGTGAAGTGGCGAGTGAGTATTGCTCAGGTGGAGACCTAGATATGATTCAAGGGAAAATGTGCCTGGTGGGAAAGGAGAAGAAATCTGTAGCACAAGCAGCTTGCGGTGACCTGGGAGCATCAGTTCAAACCATGGCAAAGGGTATGGAGGGCCACCACAAGCATCTGCTGGCCAGTTCGGGGCAAACCTTAGGGCAGGAGAGGGCTTTGTGCAGGGGGACTGCGAATCCAGGACACATCTGCCTGGGCCAACTGGAAGAGCCAGGGCAGGGCCTCGCACAGCCTTTCCCCGATGCTTAATCATGAGCTGACATCTCACACTCTCCCAGACAACACCACGGTCAGTGGGTAGCATGAACCAGGGGCTGTTTTCGCTAGGGCAGGGATGTGGCCACCCTCTTTTTGAGGGAGAATAGCTGTGAATATGAACATTTCTATGCTTGTAGCTCTCAGGACAGCAGCCTTTCCTTTCTGAAGAAAATGGGGGTCAGGTTAAAGTATGGGATTCAGAGGACACAGCAGGCAACCTCTGAGCTACTATGGGCCACACATCCTCTGCAGGACCTGTCTGAGGCAAACACATCATGTCTTCTCCTCCAGCATCTTATCAAATGTGCTCCAGGGAAGGACTATTTCATCTATGACCAGAGACTGTTGGGTGTCCCAAGTTGGATGTGTGTCCATCACATACAGTCTGGGTCACAGGACTGAGCATCACATCAACACCCTGATGGGTGATCAGAGGATGAAGCACTCATGGCTGTGGCCACATGGATGCACATCTGGGTGACAGAGGAACGGGTGCAGTTGGAAGGGGGTTGGCAGCACAGTTCAAACAGATCCTGAAGAAAGATGGTAGAAGACCTGGTCAGAGCATAAATCTTTCTTACCATTACCACTTACCATTGAGGTGAGCAAAGGAGGGCACTCTTGTTGTTTATGTTGGTATCTGCTTCCCTGTATTTCCCTTGAGGCTTCATCCTGGTCTCTCCTACTGCTGGTTCTCCATGCCAGCACATTCCCGTGATACCATTTCTAGTTTCTGCTAGGCAAAAAATATAGCAGTGAAAACATTTTCCCCATTCCTAAAGAAAAGACAATTAAAAGACCAAACTTGATCTCTTTTCCATTCCCCAATGAAGACTGACTTTTGCATAATAAAGTTACAAGCACCCAAATGGAAGGGGGGCAATATACTGTACAATAAATTAGAGGCCAGATTTCTAAAGCTAGAAATGTGACTCAGTAACTTGAATACCTGCATCTCTCTAAGCAATATAAAGGAACAGTGCTATCACCTTGCTTCCTACAGTTGATAGAGCCAAGACTTTTGAAACTGTCTGCCTGAAGTTGTGTCTCCAAAGTCCACTGTTCAGCCATCTGAATAAGCTGACTGGTTTTCAGACATTCTGAGCATTTTACAATTCCCACGTGATTCTGCTAACAGAAAACCTTGGCCTCAGAGCCTTGCTGTTAAATTAAGCAGCACCAGGTCTGGCTGTGATTATTAGAGCTGAGAAAAGCCTCCATTTGTGTTTCGCCTCATGCCCGGCAGAGCTGGCCTGTGTCCTGAGCAGACCTGTGCTAGGTTGTCTTTTCAAGCAGATTTGCACAGCTTTGCTAAAAACGCCCCCCCCCCAAAATGTGATCCCATGTATAAAAAAGCTGAGTGATAGGACTCCTGTAACTCCAGTATTGCTGCAAAGCAGCTCTGAAACCAGAGTGGGCACCAGCAGTGGAAGGGGTAAAACAAGCTGCATTGGAAGAAACTACTAGGATATGCCCATCTGCAGAATTTGAAATGTTCTCAGAAGTGGAACTGAATTTGCTGAGGTTTCAACTCAAAAGACAGAAGAAAAAGTCCTGTTTCAACATATGTTTCTAGTTTGTATGCTAAACTGCTTTTGCTTCAATGTTTTTGAATATTCAACCATCTTTAAATTGTATGTAGTGCAATACAAAATACAAACAATTCCATTCTGTGAAAATGAAATTTGCATAGGCTTGAGACAAGTTTTTTTTTTTTTTTTTTTTCCCATAAAATAAATTCAGAAAGTTTGTTTCAGCTTCACATGAATCAACCAAAAAAATCTTTAAATCTTCCATAGAAGAGAATTTTCTTCCTCCAGACATAACTCAGCAGCTGCTGCAGCTGGTGTGTCTGCCTGGATCAAAGGGATCAGAAAGGGGCAGTGAGACGGTGTAGCATTCATCCAGCATGTGATAGTGAGTGCAAAAGTCAGTGCCTGGAATCATGATGTCATTGTATGAATTATAGAAAATCATAGGAGTTCAGGGAAACTTTCATGTCCCTTTCCTGTTTTGGAGAATATTTATTTTGCAAACTGGCTGTGGCAATATTTAAGTATTAGTTATGGTCAATCAAACCTTTACACGTCAATGGGAGTGTTACATTAATCAGGAATAAAGGCTCTGAGAGATAGACTGTCACTTTTGCAGATCTGCTCTACTTGCATATAGAGACTTGAGTATTTGAGTCACTAAATGAAATACTTGGCAACAATACTGGTTTTTAGAATGATAATGTTCATCTGTTTTGAAGGAATACTATGCTGTCAAGGTTAATTCAAAGTAACCCAGAATTTCCCATTTCCCAGGTGGCTTGTTTTGAACATAATCAGTGAGTTCATGTGACTTTGAACTCGTGTTGCTCTCCTCCCTCAGTTTTAGTTCTTTAATGATGTCTTTTTGTTGATTCATTGTCTGTGAGCACAGAGATAACCTCTCCTTTTCCTTGTAGCTCACATCGTCCACGAGCACAATACAGTCTATATGATTCAGCTCTGATTACCAGAGCTCCTTGAGTCTGGAAATGAAGCTTTAGATGTCCATCAATTTCCAGATAATCTATGAGTGAAGCAGTTCATGAATTATAAATGACAGCCCTCGTGCATGAAAGAAAATCAAAATAGGTGCTGGTTTATCTTAACAGCTGGGTTATAGTTTGTGGCAGTCGAGGACTGCTTAGGAGAGATTTAGCTGTGCCTGCAGCTGGGGTGGGAACCTCCGAAAGAGGGTGGGGTAAAGGGGGGGGGGCAAGTGGTCAGGTCAGCTCTCCCAGGCTTGTAATAAGTCCCTCTTAGTGAGTCAGAGCCCTCACCCCAGCTGAAGTCATTAAAGCTTTATGTGTGGGTGTCAGCTGCCAGTGTTGCAAACCACACTTCCTTGAATGGGTGTAGTGAACCACTTGGGGGGAACCACAGACACCGATTGTTTTGAAGAAACATAAAAAGCTTTGCTTGAGGACCAATGCATCAGCCGGGTTTATGTATGTAACTGCCCAATGCTTTCCAAAGTATTTTTTTGTCAGAAACTGGAAAATGTCATTTTAAACTAAATAAGGTTGATATTTGATAGCAAAACTCTGTCGGTGTAAGACTCTTCTGGGAGTGGATTCTTTGGAAGGTGAAGGGGATGTATTACTGCCTACAATTATCTAAAGGGAAGGTAAGGCTGATCCAGTCAACTCTTCTCAAAGGTGAGCAGTGGTAGGACAAGAGGTGAAAGAGACACAAGCTAGAGCATGAGAAATCTTCATTAGATAAAAAGATTTGTGTAGGGGAACAAATCTTCAAACAGAGACCAGAGTTGTAGGGAATTTCCATACATGGAGATCTTCAACACTCAGAAAAGTGCCTGAGCAACCTGATCTCACCTGGGCTGAGCTGGGTGTGTTGTACTGGGAGACCTCCACTTTGGTGTCCCTCCCAAAACAAAATTAATTTATTTATATCTGTGAGCATAACTGGCTGAAAACCCCACATATTCCTCAAAGAAAAGGAGATTTGTGAAGAAAATTCTCTAAAGGTGAAGTCTTGGGTAACATCTAACAGCTCCCAGCCACCAAGAACGATAAGTTCTGCCCCATTGCTCACTTCTCTGCTCCCAGACGTGTTTTGCCCTCTCCCCTGTGTTTGTTCTGGCACTTGCTGGGCCTTTCACAGAGCTACCCTGATCCCCAGCCTAGCAGAGCACTGTTGGGGTGGCACAGGCTCGGGGGAAGTCAGACCCAGCAGAGCAAGGGTGTTCACGGTGTTTGGAGCGGGAGGGATGTGGCAGAGAAGGAGCCTTCCTCCTTCCTTTCGGCCAGGGTGGCCTCTTTGATTAACTCAACTCGATACACATAACTGCACTGGTGAAGCATCCGTGATGGAGAAATTTGAAAAAGCACAGCACTTCTAATTCAGCATGTGGCAATACAACCTCACATTTACCGAACATTTATCCCTAAGAAACTCTCAGGAAATATTAGGAAATCTAAATACCAGTGTGCTCATGATACAGTCACTAGAATATGTTTTAAAGCTGAGGAGCTTTGAAGGCATCTTGGCCATCCTAGACCTGTGATTGCCATCTAGTGGGCTCTGCTTTCCATGCAAACTCCAGAGAAATCGGTGCCTTCTGGAGCAGCTGGGAGTGGCTGTGCCCTGCGTGCTTTCTGCCTTTGCTGGCGGGTAGATCGGCCTGTCCTGCCCCATCTCCAGTGCTGTGTGTCCCCCCTTGCTCTGTCCCACAGGCATTTGCAGCCGGAGCTGTCACTGACCCCTGTGGCTGGTACCCGGCTGAGTCCCCCTACAGGGGACAGGGCACAGCAGGGCACGTACAGAGGAGCCCGGGAGGACGCACGCTCACCCCTTGTGCCAGGATGCGTGACCAAGGTGTCCGCTGATTACGTGACCCAAGACACCGTGTTGATCCCCTGCCATATGACGCTGTCCAGACAGAGCAGGTCTGGGAGGTCTCTTGCTCAGGGAAGATAACCCAGGGTATTTTCTGAGCAGTGCACGAAGCAGAGCCAATGCACAACACCAGGGCAGCCAGATAACACTCTCCCGGGCCGTGAGACCATTTTGCATCTCCTGTTTTCATGCTCTGCAAACTACCTGCATGGATGGTCACCTCCAGCGGTACATGACCCCTCTTCTCTGGAAGGAGCAGATGGTGTAAGCTCTGACACGGCCTCTGCTAGATTAGGCTGCCTAATGGACTGCAGCTCTTCCATATGATGCCCTCTCACAGTAATGGATGATGTATCCAGCCTTAACCAGAGCTCTGTCCAGGAGACAGAGATGGGAACCACCAGTCAGGTATGGACTTGGGCCTCCCACCATGTGCTGGGGGAGGGAAAAGCCTGCTTGGGCAGGGACTGGGTTCATGTGTCACCACGTATGCTCTTGTGTGATATGTCAGTGGCATGGCCTGAGGATGAAACTGCTTTATTTGTCTGACTTGTGCAATTGATTGGGCCTGCTTGTCCTTCCCATGGACTCGATGGCTGACATCTTCCCCTCAGGGGAGGACAGGAGGGTAAGAAGCTGCCAAGGGAAGTCATGGAGAGGGGTGAGGTCCCCAGAGGGGTGAGCAGCCCTCCCAGGACTCGACCATAAGGCACGAGCCAAACTTGAACACGAGCCATGGTCAAACCTGAGCTGTGCCACCCGCCTTCCTGCTCCCAGGCATCACTAGAGGGAGACAGAGCACTGTCTTGTGGCACTGCCCAGAAGCAGCTTCTTCAGCCCCAATTTTCCATGCCTTTTCTTCCTGTTTGAGAGTATTGCTGGAAATACTACATTGTGGAGAATGCCGGCCTCTCGGGGCCCTTGGCCTCTTCCTGCCGGGACCACACAGGGCTGCCCCTGCCAGCACCAGGGACACGAAGCCAGGTGGCACCAACATGCACACACCCCGTCTGTAAAGCAGCAGTGTGTACATTAGGGTCTATAGCGAAAATGTAAGAGGACATGAGAAAGAAGAGTCAGCTGTGAAGGGCTTGGGCCACCATAAAGGGAAAGCAGCAAGAAGTACCTGCTGGTCCCACTGAGCAGGAGTGTGACAGTGCGGGGATGCGAGGAGCTGGGAATGGCTGAACTGCAGAAAAATGCGGGGTTAGAAGAAAGAAATCTGTTCTTACTGAGCTATGTCCACATAAATACAGCCAGGAGAGACTGCTCTTCACATACACAACCAATAACCCAAACCTTGGTTTAAAGCGGTATGTGAGTGGGAGATAAGCAGAGCCTGAGTGAGGTCTGCAGATAGTGTGCCCGGTCACTCCAGATCAAAAGGGACCATCAGGCAGAGCTGGGACTCAGCTTGCATAACTTGGTCTCAGAGTTAAGCATCTAGATGAAGCTGTCTCTTTTCCCAATCCAAACAACAACCCCAAAAGGCAATTCATCTCCTCCTGAGACTGGTGTTTGAGATAAACGGTGTGATTCATTCTCTTGGTTTACCTTCTCTATTGACTACAGAAGAAGCCTAGACACCTCACCTACAAGAGCTGCCTCGCTGTTGGCTTGTGCTGGATTGACTGGGTGTAACTTTTAATCTGATCCTTGGTGTATTTATGTTAGCCCATACCACAGCACTCTGTTTCTCCTCTCTCCAGCAAAAATGAACATATCTTCCAGCAGGATGCCCGCCAAGCATATCAAGGACTGGACAATGCACTACTTTCACAGTTTTTCTGATTTCTGATTTGATTCACCTGGTTTTATGGTCTAGTCACAAGTTCTTGCAGTGTGTTTCTATGTTGGTAGGTATTTTCTCCCCATTTGTTTAGACACTGTATTCAAATGTCCTCTCAATTTTCTTTTTGATAAAGAGGTGAAGGAAGATAGTCTTTAAAGGCATTTTGAATAATTTCATGATGCTCTTCTTACCTTTTTCAATTTTTAAAAAAAATCTTCAAAAACACTGCCAGCAGAACAGTTTGCATGGTTCCAGAGCTGAGCTCATCAAGACTACATACAGGATCAAAATTAACTCCCTGACGATGTGTGTTTGTCCCTTGGGTACAAATTCAGTTTTGTCACATCACACTGGGAGCTTTGGTTAAGCTGTTGAACCACTATGACTTGTATTGTTTCTCTGCCAGAGGTTCCCAGGACAGACACCATAGCGTACGTCTGATATTTTTGTCTACAACTTTGTAAATTTGCTTTGTTTGTATTAGAAATACATTTTTACAGGACACTTCCAAGATAAATACTATAGTATTAGAAATTTTGCCCCTGGATTTTTTTCTAGTTGATGAAATAGAAGCTTTTGGAAAAGGTTAATTATATGCCCTGTATTTACACCTTTTCTGCCTTTCCTCAGGACAGACTTGCAGAAACAGATGAACATGCATCTCTAAAACATTTGTTTTCTAGTCTTTGTCATGTGGATTACATTACCAACTCAAAACTTAAGGAGAAGCAAGTTGGAGTGTTTGCATTCTGAAATATGTATGCCACGTTATACAAGAAGATTATATCAAACAGCATGAAATCCAGCTATCATGCTGTTCTCAGCAGTTATTTTTCCCTGGTACATTATACTTCTAGATTTATGTCACTGTTGGTGTAACACTACCGTATGTATAAAATCACCACGAATTCTGTTCTTGAGAAGTTCTTGTGTTTGCTTTGAACTTTGTTCTAGAGAAAGGAAGAAATGCCAGTGTTAGGACTGGAAGTGGGAGATGCTTGGGAATTGGGGACTGAGTTATAGCACTGGCTTTGACCAGTGAGGAAACTAATACTCTTTTTATTCTATTTGATTTATCCACTTGTCAGATAATGACAACTACAGTGCCATACTGCTATAGCTCACAAAATGATATGAGACCCATGGACAGAAAGTATGTTTATAAACAGAGATTTATGATTAGAAAGGAACAATCTGCATAGTATCAGCTATCAATGTGCATATAAAAGAGGCTGGCAAGAAGCATGCTGTTCTACTCATATTGTCATCACAGTCCTGGGTCATCATATTGTCATCACAGTCCTGGGTAAAAAATTCCCTTACCGCAGCACAGCTGTAGTGAATGAAGCGGAGTGCTGGTGTCTGGGAAGCAGCTGTCTCTGCTCCAAGGACCACACCAACTGGGGATGCTCCAGACCTGCCGGCAGCGGGAAGGAGCAACCTTCCTTGAGCTGCAAGAGTGTTTGGTCTGGCCAGAGAACCCTTGTGCTCTCCTCTGAGAGTGTCCCTTCTGACCCTCTGCATCCACGAAGCTTTTCACAAATGCCCCCTTCAGTGGGGCTTGGCCGCCTGCCCTGCCCGGCTCTGTGAGCTCTCAGTGAGGCTGGCAGCTGCCTTTCGTGCTGTCAAACCAAGCTTTTCATCATTGGAAATCATTGCCTCCCCAGGGACCTGAAAAACCGCCTCCCAGCTTTCTCAGAGACCATTAGAAATGCCAAGGCACTACAAGCCTGCCTTTTTCCACCTCCAGGCAGCCTTCCTGGCTAAACAGAGCCCTTCATCATTTCCTGCCGAGTGCAAGCGCTGCACAGGGTACCGCGGCCTCCCAGAGCCCTCTGCCCATTAGCTTGTGTTGCTCTGCATGCTATCTCATATCTCCTCTTTCCTGAGCCATTCTGATCACAGTCTCCATTATATCTTTAAACAAATCATCTATGCAATTGCCAGAGTGGGTTACTAGCCAGGAAGTAGAGAGAGAGAAAGAAAGAGAGAAAGAGGGAAAGAAAGAGAGAAAGAGGGAAAAAAAAGAGAGAAAGAGGGAAAGAAAGAGAGAGAAAAAGAGAAAGAGGGAAAGAGAGAAAGAAAGAGAGAGAGAGAAAGAGAGAGAGAAAGAAAGCAAGGAGGGAAGGAAGGAAAGGAAGAAAGGAAGGAAGGAAAGAAAGAAAGAAGGAAGGAAGGAAAGAAGGAAAGAAGGAAAGAAAAAGAGAGAGAAAGAAAGAAGGAAAGAAAGAAAGAAAGAAAAAAGAAAGAAAAAGAAAGAAAGAAAGAAAAAGAAAGAAAGAAAGAAAGAAAGAGAGAAAGAGAGAAAGAGAGAAAGAAAGAAAGAAAAGACCCCAGCATTTCCTCAGTCTGAAGAAATGGAAAGCAGGGGGAAGCTGCGTACTTTGAAGTGGCTGTGCTCCATCAACAGAGGCAGCTAAGCTGAGGCTGACTAGAGTTATATTCCACATGCATGTAGGAGCAAATCCTGCCTTCACTCCTGGTATCAGGAAGCATAAGTAAACTTTGGGAAGAAAGGAAAGGGAGGAAAGGGAAGAGAGACAACAAGTAGTCTGCTCCAGTGCAGATTTTCTGAATGTTGGTGGTGTGGTGAGACCCTCAGAAAATGCTACAATTCCCCTTCTCCCATTTTCTAAGAAGAAAATGAAGACAAGCAAATTTATGCAGCCGTCATATTTCATTCAGTCTTTTCAGAATCACAGAATGGTTGAGGTTGGCAGGACCTCTGGAGGTCATTTGCTCCAACCCCCTGCTCAAGCGGGGACACCAAAGCATGTTGCCCAGGACCATGGCCAGGTGGCTTTTGAACAGCATTCTTCAAATGCTGATAGAAAACTCCCAAGAAAAACAGTCTAGCTAGTATGGGATCCATGCCTCAGAGCTACAGGTCTTGCATCTTCTGTGACTGCCCGTGACAGAACTGTGACATTTGGAACAACATAAAACATTTAAAATCTGACAAATGGGAATGCTCCTGCTGAAAGTACTCAGATAATGCTCCCTGTAGCAATGAACATTGTATTTCACAGATGTAGCCAGGTCCCTTCAAAGCTTGTACATTCAAACTCCACCTCAACTGCTCAAAACCCCTGAGAGACAACAAGCCTTGTGTGCTCCTATGCGTAGGTCAAGCTCATCACCTGCTCCTGTGGCTCCCTTCTGTTCTTCCCCCACACTCACTGTGAGTTCCTCTCTCACCTGCTTCTACTTCTGGGACATCTGTGACCCCTTCACTGCCCACATTGTGTCAGGGCCAATGTGGGGACACCATGTTATGGTCTGCTGGTGATACCGCTCTCCTCCATGTGTGTCCCCCATTCCTGTCTCTGCACCATGCTAGGGGCTCTTCATGCCCCTCAATTTGTTTTCCTGCAACTCCTGTTCTCCCTTTCCCACCTTTCACCAGGGGCACTATGCCCACCACTTCATTTACCTTTACCCTCTGCTGTGTGCCCAAGGGCCATCACATATCCACTTTCTCCACCTTTAACTCCCAGTCTTTCAAGACTGCATGCCATGGAAATCTGGTCTGGTTCATGCATTAAAACTGGCTGAAATTCAGAGATGATCATATCCAGGGGTCTGGCAGCTAAACATATAGCACATTTCTGAAATGGAGATCCTATCTGTAATTTCAGGCATGTCCAAATTTAGAGGGCATTCATCTTCTTATTTTCGCTCGTGCATGTGTTGAATTAAGACCCTTAAGGAATAGCAGTGTGAGTATGTGGTCATGCTGGCACACTCCCACAGACGCCAGGAAGAGTCATTGACCACAGGCAAATGCTGCCCTGCTGGGGGGAGCTGGGGCACTGGCCTGCACCTCTTTGGGTTGAAACAAGGGGGCCAATAAATGCCCCTGCCTTTGGCCAAGGTTGAGACAGCCAAAGCTGCTTCTCCTTCTGTTTGTTCCACTTGTTTGCAGGGCCACAGGACTGAGGGTGTGTTACATGTTAATAAAGTGTAGTATGATGGAAAGATAGCTGAACTGCATAGTCAGCTTTTTCCTCTTAACAGAAACAAGGGCCCAAATGTCACTAACCATCCTAATTGCAGGCAGCAATGTGACTGATTCAAGAAGAAGAAATAAATTCCTATTTCCCAGGAGGAATCTCTATGGCAACAGGAGGGTATGGGACTCATCTGGCCCCACATATCCAGGATCAATACATACATTACAGATAGCACTAGCCAGTGTGTGCCCTCCCATCACCTGAAATAACAACCTGCCGTCACTGTGTTCATGTCTGTCACAGTGTGATTTCGTCCCACAGGGATGATGTCTGCTCAGCCTGCGAAAGGAACTCAGAGGGGGAGGGCATGACTGCAGGTCATTGTGTTTGTTTCTGAACCTGCCTACCTTCTGCAATATCCAGCTGAGCTGCTTCAAATCCTTGCTCGAGGATGTGGAGCTTGCGTGGATGACTTGCAGTTACATGCGAGAGCTGCGGCTGGTTCTCTTTGGATTAGACTAAGATCCAGACAAGGCTCTTCTCCAGACATCTTTTCTGAAGCCCATCCTATTAATCACAAGATTAATCCATAGGTTAATAACCCATAAAGTAAGATGCATACGTGCCCTGAGTATACAGTGGAGCTATGGTGTGTAGAATGATGTCTTCTGCTAGCAGTTAATCTGCATGAAGGACATTACGTGCTCCATGCTTGCATGGATTTGATTCTGTTATTTGGAACTCATATGCAAATGTCCAGTCTCTCCTAACTGGGGAGGCCTTATGATTCACTGTCATTAGATTTAGTAGATATCTGTGAACAAACTTTAAAACATCAAAATTCCAGAGCACAAAAGGTCTTTTATAACCCTCATTCAAAATTAAGCTTGTGGTGCATTCTTGCCATTTTGAAATGACCCTTGTCTGAACACGGTATCTTGTGATGCATAAATTGACTACAGGAAAATGCCTTCTAAACTAATGTAACTTTGTGTTAATACAATAGTTGTATGTCTTATCTACATATCTCTGATCTAGGGAGTCATTATTTCACAGAGTCCTTACCACAGCAAGGGAGAAACACTGCAGAGTATTATTCAACATTATTGTGTATGAACAGCACATTATTTTACAGTATTCTCATAACATGAGTCCATTCCAAAAAACAACCAGAATATCCAGAAAAGCCCTCTTAATGGATGGCTCCAAATTCCCAACTGGCACCATGTTTCAAAGTGGCAGCTATAAACTCCCCTGTCCTTGCCTGCATTTCTCATCTCATCTAAAATGTACATTATTTATACATAGCCTGGCGTAACTCCAAGGAATCTGTTACAATTTATTAAGTGAACATCACGCATTTGGAAATTGTCTGCATACTTATCTACACAATAGACTCCCCTGCTACATGAACTCCCACATAACCCCTGGAGACAGCTCCTTCCCCAGACCCCCCCCAAGCCTCTTCTTGTCTTTCCTTGCCTGTCCTACTGTGCACTGAATTTCTGCCCATGAGCCTCGGCAGTCTGACATGGCTTTTTGGGAACAGTGTGTCGTATCGTCTGTGGAGCCACTTGCCCCTCTCTGTGTGCATGTGCGTGTGCGGTGCTTGAGGAACATATCTTCATTTAAAAGAAAATTGTATTTATTTTTCTAGACGCTTTAAGGCACATGAATAAACACTGCTGAGGTCAATCAATTTCCTGTTGAACCTGCAAAGTGGCCACTTTAATTTAGGCAAGGAAAACCTTGTCTTCCATCATGGTTCTTTTCATAACAGACCTATAACCGTTGTATAAATTACACTTTATTTATACATCATACTAATTACTTCACCTAACTGATACTCTGGGAATAGGTTTCACTAATCTGGACCATGTAAAGCTCTGACTAAACCAGTCCTGTGTCCTTCTCCCCAAAAGCTTGCTCTTCCCATGCAAGCGCACTCCCAGTGTTCCTCTCTGTCGACAGAAGCCTTTCATAACACAAGGCTCAGCCACGTGAAATGGCTGCTCTGTTCTCATTTATGCTGCAGGAGCGAGTTCCAAAGTGGAAGGGCCCAGGCTGGGCACTGCGTTCAGTCTCAGCTGCAGCCAGGATTTAAGCAACATGGGGCTGCCCTGAGGTTTTACCCAGGCTGGGGAGTGGTGGAGGCACCTCTTCTTCAACACAGGCAGACACAGCAGCAGGGTCCCCTCCGTCCACTACAAAGATGGGAAATCATATAGGAGAAATACTTCTTCCAGCTGTCAGGATTTCTCCCTATTTCAGACTACCTTGCCTGTCCTGTTGGGTGGGAGGTAGCACGCGAATAACCACCGGAGCAGACAGTGTGTATGCATTTACTCCCATTGAGGCAGCAGTGTGAGCTGAGGTTGGGCAGAGCAGGGTGTATGGTGGGATCGTGAGACACATGGAGGAGAGTGGAAGGGTTTGTAGGAGAGGCTTTCAGTGAAGAAATGAACTGCTGTGATTTTTTAAAAGAAAAATTTAGCCTCTCAGCTCTGAGTCTTTCTTAGACCCCTGTTTGTAAGGTCATCAGCAAGCGCCCTGGGACTCCTATTTGTGAGGGAGCTGCAATTAGGCTTGCAATTAGTAACAATAAATGAGGACATTGACAGCTGTGCAAGCTTGCCACCCCACTCTGCTGCTGTATTCAGGTAGGCGCATCTGTGTTAATGTCAATGTTAGATGTATCCTGAAGTTATTAGTGCAGCCCTGTTGAGAAGGCACACCCGTTCCTGCTTACATTGAGTTCATGCATGCCAGCTTCTCTTCACAGCTATGAGAGGCTGTTTACTCAAAATGGAAGCCAGAGACGAGCCCAGAGGTAGCCACTTGATCTAAAAAGCTGGGCTCTGTGTATAAGTGTAAAGAGTTTGTGCATGCAGCTATATCGTACAGACCCTGGTGCTGCTCGCAGGCTGCCCAAGCCATGTTAATCCCAGTCCCTGTCTATATTGCACTTTGAAGTTGGCACCGAAGTCTTCTACGCTGTATATTGCATTTCTTAACCATGGCACTAAGATGTTTAGAATGTTCCTTCACAGAGCTGGACCATGTGCTTACACTTCCTTCTGAGCTCATCTCTTCTGGCAAGCCATAGAGTGCACGAATGGGTGCAGAAGATGTCAGGAGGAGGGAGCTGGCAGGTTCGGTGTTGGTGTATGAGAGCCCAGTACACAGCCTGGAAAAGGGCACCTGGGCAGCTGCTGAGCATTCAAGTGCTGATAGCTGCTGGAAATGGGTCTTGCAAGGGCCTGAAGGTGAGTTTGAGCTAGCAGGACAGATGTACCCACAGTGTTTCTTTGCAGTGCCCAGACTACTACAGGTAGAGAGGTGGTTTATTTTATACACCATACTAATTAATTCACCTAACTGATACTAGTTAATTTGAAAAACAGCTGGTTTTCAAGACTATCCAAACTTCTCAGGACTGTTTTGTCAAAGTCTTTTGACACTGATTTTGTGCATGAGCGTGTGTGAAAGCTGCAGGGGAGGTTCCTTTGTATAATCCACACCAGAACACACAAGGGGAAGAACGGTTCTTGTTAACAATTAATCTTCCCCTCAGGAGCGTGGATAAAAGAATGCTGTAGCACAAAAAGGATATGAAGTCAAAGGACCACAAATACAGCAGATGTGAAACTGCAGAGAGCTCCACTTTCAGCCAGATTTTGCTCCCATTTCCTTCCTAACCTACTGCAGGCACTGTGGTGCCACCAGTTTGCACATTATTCCTCTTTTTTTATTTGTTTGCAGGAAGACCATTGACACTGCTATCAAACGGGAGGTCTCATCACCCCAGGACACTGAACATAAGTGTAAGAAACTCAATAGCCAATGCCTTAGATTCCACACTACAAGAAAACACCTGGACATGAAACTCAGTAATAGATTTTTTCCTCTTAAGTCTGCATTTCTAGTGCTTTGTGGGATTATTTTTGTATTTCTTTTCAGGTCATAATGAATATGCTAGCCCTGGACACAGACAAAAAAGAGTACCAGAATTTAAGTGTTGAAAAGGATTGTGCTTGGAGTAGCATGACGGGTGTCTCTCCATCAGCGACCATCCTCGATACTTTAAGAAATGCTGCTTCTGGGATTGCGCTGGACCCTGAGATTGTCACATTTGGGCAGGACAATTGGAGCTGCCCTTGCCAACAGGAGGAACAAGGCTGGCTCAGGGTCACCTGCAGGTGTGGTTGGTCTTTCTGGGACTCCTCTGAGCCAGGTTACAGTTTCCCTTGCCCACAGCGATACTGAAATCCTGAGTGGAGGTGAATAGTGCTGAGTGACTGGAGAGTGAGAGGTGTTGGCTCATACTGTGGAGGAAAAGACTTGGAAACATTTAGATAATGATGATAAGAGCATCCTGACAGCTACAAGCAATCAAACAACTCACCATCTACCTCTGTTTCTTCACTTTGAGGGTTATACTGAAAAAGAGATGTCTTCCTTGGGATCTGACCAACATTTCCCACAGGGATGGGGAAAGTGAGAGGTAAATGGTGGAAGGAAGGCTGGTATGAATACCACCCACCAAACTGCAAAAAGTGTCTGAAGAAAGAAACCAAAGAGACAAGGCCGGACACTTCCTTCAAACTACTCTTTCTCCTCACCCTTAGTTCAGAAGATCCAGAGCAAACAGGGGCAGGCCCCTGCGGAGCCAGCACGTCTTGGCTGTGTCAAACCAGGATGGAGTTGTTGTTGCCAGCCTGCTGCCTCTCTCGAAGTTTCTGTGTTCAGGCAGAAACAAGGATGAGTTCAGCTGTTACCACGGCTAGTTTAAGTAATGTTTTTAGCTGGGGTTGTACAAGTACCACATGGTCCTGGAGGCTTAAAGCCAAAAGGTGCCTGTGTGATGGGAGTGTTGCACTCAGGCTTTTTTTTTTTGCAATTTTCTACTTATATAATATTTCCCCGATGTCTTCGCCAGCATACACACTCAGAAGTGCTCTCCCCAGCAGTGATGGTATCTCTGCTTTATTTAGCATGTAAGACTCAGCCTTGCTGGCTTGCTGGTGGGAAATTATTCTTGTTTCAACACTACCCTGTTGGACCCAGGACTGCTGCAGGGAGCTTCATGTGCTTTACTGCCTCTGGGGGGCTTTCTCTGAGCGATTCCCTTTGTTTTGTCTGACAATAAAAAACAAAACAGACAAAAGCCAGGCACTGACAGATATATCTACTTTCTTCAGTTTCCCAGATCTGATAGAGGAAGCACCAGCAAACCTATACTATGCACTTATGACTGGAGTGCAGTGATATCTTATTTCTTCCTCTAACAGCAGTTGCTTCCCTAATCTAGATAGGGATAAATTAGGAGGGTGCTATTCTGCTATGGTTGTGTCTTGTGCTGTCCCGTGTGCTGCAGTGGCCAGTGTAAATGAAGGGGAAGCCCCAGCTGCATCTGGCTTTTCTGCAGAAATTAAATCATGAGCTGACAAGTCAGATAAGGGAACAAGAGCACAGCTAGCAGAGCTGATAAATTCCTCAACTTTCACTATCAAGTTTAAGGCAAGTGGCTAAAAAATGTGTCCACACCCAACTTCTCATGATAACCCGGGCATCCTGTGCTTAGCAAGTATTACATGACATTTAGAATGGTTATTGCAAATCTCAGAGAGCCCCATGTTTTGTCTGCACGTGAAGAGCTCTCAAAACATTTTTGCCAAATATTTGTCCACCAAAGTTGGTAAAGTAATGAGTGTTGAAACCTTTTTTGAAGCAGCTTTGATTTTTGACAAAAAACTCAGCATGAAAGGTACAAATTAAATAACCTAATGTAGTTCTGAAAAATAGATGAAGAACAAAGAAAGTGACTTTTAGTTTCACTGCACTCTTTAGATTACTCTGTTTCTGCCTTTTTAAATCTCCATTTTTGCCTTCTTTTTTTTTTTTTTTTTNTTTTTTTTTTTTTTTAATATCTCCTCACTTTTTTTCCATGGGATGAGAAGAGAATCTATGCCAAAAAAAGTGAAAAGCAAACCGCTTTTTTTTTTTTTTCACATGTTAAAACTTGAAGTGAAAACTGGGACTTGATGCGAAACAAATGTCAGGTTTAGTTTGATATTTTATGTAAAGAAACCAAACACCTGACTGCGGGGAAAGAGGAGGGGAGGGGAAGAAGTCACATTTTCCATCAGGCACCCTTAAGGTATCTCGACCATAACTCCAATGTCCAATTTTCCAAACTCAGCTTTGAAGTGAAGGAGAATAGCAGCTGCCAGTCTCTGCTGACTCTTTCAGCACCCTCCTTTGATCACTCAGAACAGAGTAATTTGCTTTTCTCACTTCATTTTCAAAATTCATACGAAGAAAATTATTGGCACTAGGCCTGTGGAAGGGAATAGGTGAGGGCTGCAGAGGAGGGGTGCTCTCCTCCGGTCTGCAAGAGGGCTCTGGACACCCCATGGACTTTCATACCAGCTGGCACTCGAGCTGCATACTGGGGGAGCACGGGGCTGAGCGCCACTTTTGCCCTGAGCGAGCTCCTGAACAGTGCTGCAGGCCCCGTGCAAGCACACCGTGCAGTATGTGGATAACAATACCATTATTCCACTGCTTGTTAAAAAGCACCTTCCTTGCCATGCAAATTACAGTCAAAGCTGAAGATTATAACTGCCATATGCTTTTCTTAATAACTTAGGCTATAAGACCCTCTTTACAGCAGAGCAGTTGCAATAGAAGCCCTTTCTTCTGAGTTTGGTTATGTGAGCGGGCAGACATTGCCGAGCTCGCCTGGGATCTGACACCATCCGCGCCTCCTGGAGGTCCCAGAGGAGGATCTCACGCCTGAGAGAGGTGCAAAACCTAGACAAACAGCAGCATTGGCCTGCTAAACTGTGGACAAGCATCTTCACCTCCAAGAAGGAACTGTGAAATGATGAATGGCACAAGTGCAACAGCGCAAGAGCATCCTGTTAAAATTTCTGCCATGGTTTGCCCATGTCTGCTGCTTATCCCAGACGCTCTTTCATATATTGGCTCACACTGCACCGAGGAAAGCGGAGAGAAATTTTCCACCATTGCTATCAGGGTTCAGCCGCAGCAACATGAGAGCCCTGCTGTAAGACAGCTTCCAGCTGGTAGCAGGGTTTTCAGCACGGTGTCATCTAACCCTTCTGGGAGAAAGCGTCGGGAAAACCGTCTGGAGAAATGTCTTGTCTCAACCAACCAAATAATGGACGGTGCTATTTGGGTATGATGCATCCTGAGAAATATACTCAAGCTGACATTTAGGGATCAGACTAGACTAAGAAAGTATTTTCCATCCCTAGTGGTTATAATTTTATGAGGGTCATTCCTATACTGCAAGACTGCTGGAGAAATGCGAAACTGCTTTTACTAGGTTTTTGAAAAAAACTCATCGATTGTTCATTGTTTTTGTAAAATGAAAAAGCAGCTGTGATTCATCCCTACATGTCCAATGGATCAGGTTAAATTATTCCAGTCTGAGCACACCTTGAAACTAAACATTTTCCTCCTCATTTAATTTCTGTTGCATATGATTCATTTCTTGTAATGATCTTCTGGGCAGAGAAAAAGCAGCTGTGATTGACAGCATGGAGAGTAACAGATGGTGCTGTTTCTGTTCAGTTGAGAGCTGGGGAAAAAAGCCTATTCAGTGGCATTACAGACTGACTACTATAACTTTATCTCTTCATTATAGCTCTTTTTTTTTTTTTTTTTTTTTGTGATGAGCTTTGTTAATGTATATTAAGTCAAGCACTCAGATACACACCAACTTTATATTAAAAACAAAAACATTCATAGGCTTGCAATCTTTACCAATATCTCTCACAATTTTCAATGCAGATGGTTTCTCACACAAGCATCAGTAAGGGTGCTGGGGTACAGAGCAACATATTCACCATGCAAAATTCCCAGGTGATTGCTCAACTCTAGTACTACTCATTATGTTGTACTATGTCGTGCATATGGGAGGCTAAAAATCATAGCAAATTTCACAAGAACAAGAGCAGAATAACTTAGTTGCTTGAGTGCATACCTAGAGTAATTACATATATTGCTTTGAAATGAATTGGCGTAAGTGGGAATACCTTGTCTGGGTAATTTAGATAAAAAGTGCTCAGCAAGTTTGCACCTTGGATTTCCCAGAGAACACCATTTTTTCTGTGCAGTTGAAATACAGCAGGGCTGGCAAGTAAAGCCCCAGTAATCCTGATGCTAAGGAAATCTCCCATGTAAAGGAGAATTTCAAGCTGCTCGTTTATCTTTCTGCTAGCTTCACACAGGCTTCCACGTGTTTTTGATTGTCTAGACTAGATATTTCTATTCAATATTACTGCACTGTCTAAACTTTATCTTTCCCTCTCAGAATCAATTGCCTAATAGCTCTCCACATTACAGTGTAAGTTACAAAGCGGTCTCTTGTAGGACATCAGACTGACAAGGCATTACCTCGGGGCTGTCATGTGGATGCACTTTCCATCATTTGCTTGTCAAATCAAAGGTCGCCACTGGTGCAAATGTCAGTTGCAATGCTGCTGATGCAATGCCAGACCAGGAGAACAGCACAAACACTTTGCAAAGTTAAAGGAGACGAAAACATGAATTTAAGGACTTTCATAAACTGGGACCACAATTGAAAGTTTGGTGCTACCTCTGAGTGGTAGGGGTTTGCATACTACTTTAGAGACTTCAGTCAATATTTTTGCCAGATATGTTTTGCAAGAATGGATCTTCAAAAAAGCTGAGAAAAAATAACTTTGCCATAAGTAAGGGGTTCCCTTTTTTCTCAAAAGCCATTTACATTGCAATTATCAAATGTCCCTGATGTCTGCATGTATGAGAGAGAGACTAAGTACTTTAGTCTGCTTGAGCTTTGCATGTTTTTTATCACAAAGCCATAAATAAGTTAATCAAATTTTGACACAAACTCAGTGTTCAGGTCTGTGACCTTGCATACTTGCATTAAGCCATGAGCTTGTGGCTTGTAACAGTAAAACAACAACAACAAAAAAGTAAGTGTTGCAGTGATTTTTCCAGCCCTATTTCACACCAGGGCTCAGATCCATGCATATGCCAGCGATGGTGTGTAAATGTTCAAAGGTTGTTTAGCTGCCACAGGAATGGCGGTGACCTGTAGCACAGAGCAGTAGGGGGAGTCATGTAAAACCTACATCCTTCTGGATGTAATTCTGTTCTTCAAATTAATATATGAAGAAGAGACAAAATTCCTGAACTAAGTCCATGAGAGCCATAGCTTGAACCATGAGCAAGACACCTTGCCTACAGCTTTCAACATGGATTTCTGAAGTAAGGTTATTAAAGCCATGGATGGATGGATGTGTGGATGGATGAACGGATGTACCATAAGAACTGCTCTTACTACATGTACAGGGTACTGAGTAAGTAGATCCTATGGATATAGTATGAATTAGAGGCTTCAATTAATGTCTCTGAATCTGAATGCTAGTTTTCTGCCCTTCAGGTTGGAATGAGAGTTATTTAGTAAGTAAATGTATTCCTTCACTGACCTCATTCCTTTGAGTCTGATGTTCGGGAAACATTCTCAGGGTGTAAGGTAGTTCATACAGAAGTGACATTCTGGTCCCATACAATCAAAATTGTGTTTGTTTCTAACTTCAATACTTTTTATCTCCCCTCGCCAAGTATTATCATTATTCCCACTGCCATGAAGAGGTTCACGGTGTTGTACCTTTTGCTCTGGTCAGGTCGTTCTTTCCAGTCAGCACAGAAGGATAGTCAGGAAGATACTGGAAGAACAAGGTGGGTAACTCACCCTTATCCCACCCCTGCGACTCCAGGCAGAACCAGCACACCGAAAGCGGCTGCCCCACAGCTGTCTGCAGTGCTCGCCAGCAGCACGCTCCAGCTGAAGGAAGTGGCTGACCGCTCCCTGGTGACAGTCCTCATACAGGTCCGATTGTTGTGTCTGACACTGGGTTCGGTTCCAGTTTTACCTCGATTAAAAGGGACACGTGGTCTCACTTGGCAGGATCCATCTCCTCTGCTAGCAAGCTGCAGGCACACTAAGTGCTCTGGGTGTGGAGACGAGTTGAGCTGCCTCCTAACATGGCCTGTCTCTCTCTAATGATGGAGTTTACACCAAATACAAATACTTTTGATGTGGACTTCCTTTCCTCTGGTTCACCCTTCCTTCCCCCACTGCACCTCAGAGGGTCTGCACTGCACAGCGCTCAGGAGCACTGATCCCATGGCAGCTCCTGCTGCTCTGCTCACTGCACACATAGCACGTTGAGGTCCTGCTTGCTTTGGGAGTAAAGTAAGTCCAGACTACTAGAAATTCTGGTCCTTTCAGGGTTTTCTCCCTACCTAAAAGCAAATGTTAACTCTTTGTGGTGTCCGTGATAGCAGAACCCCATGTTGCACTGCAGGTTCCTGCACAACATGAACCTTAGTTTGGGTGCAGAAATGAATCTACAGCAAGACGCCAGACCATGCCAGGCAGAGGAGTATGTTATAAATGACATTCAGACGTGATGGGCAGTCTCTGACTGATATTGCCCAGACTCAGGGCCTCTGCTTAGGTTCACTGCCTGATAGGAGACAGATGAAATCCCTTTCAGTGATGGTTGTGTTGGAGGGTTCTGGGACAGCTGTGCAAACCCTGTTTGAGCCTAGCAAACTGTTTGTGGTCAGCTAGATGTAAAGCTTCAGCAGGTCACTTTGAACCCTCTCCAGCTCCAGCCATATACGCTGCAGTGGGATGGTAAATCTATATTTCTGAATTGCAGAAACACTTATCACCCACCAGGCTGGGTGAACACCTTTAGCTTCTGTCTCTGCTGCTTGTCCTTGCCCTGTTGGCATAACCTCCTGGCTTACTTCTGCTGGCGGGGATCGATTTTTCTTAGTTTTCAGGAAAATATGTGCTCACGTGTTGCGTAGGACACTGGTAATCAATGTGGTATGTTTCTGGAGGCAGGGGGAAAACAGGGTGAGGACCAGTGGCGGAAAATCCCATTAGCCAGAGCACACGGTAAAGATATCACCCTGAAGACTTGCAGAAGTTACGTGAAAGGATACAATTTCCTTTCCAGAATCACCTTGAGAAGCATAGTTTTTCTCTGGAAAATAAATAAATAAAATAAATAAATAAAAGGAGTGCCTGTGGCTGGTGTCCCAGATCAGTTTTATCAGCAGGCGGGTGAAAATGAGTCTCCAAGAGGAGGTGAAAGCTGCTGCTCTGGGGAGAAAGGGGAAGGTGAAGATCCTACAGCCCTGCGGCACTGCTCGGGCTGGGTGAGGCGGCCCTGCCCCGTCCTGCCTGCTGCCACATCTTGAGTCCTGCTGTCTGCCTCAGACCTGGGCTCCGACATTGCCCGGCACGTCCCCATGTCTCTGCGGCCTTCCTCCCTCGCTGCCTCCCCTCCCTGACATGGCCGCCTGAGGGGAGGCAGCCCTCCGCCTGGGCCCCAGCGGCTGCTCTGTGGTGCAGCTCTTCTCTCTGGCACGTCTCTGAGATGCCACCGCCATCCTTCAGGCTGCATTTGGTGGCAGCCAGCTTCACCTGTGCCTACAGCTGGCCACAGGCACTGACAGCAACCGTGGTGTCACTTTTCCCACATACCATCCGTATAGCTCAGCCTAAAGGTGGAGGCTGGGCTTGCTGCCTCCTGTGTTGGGAGCTTCTCTGCTCAGAAGCTGGCTAACAGTCCTGTGGCTGAGCTTTTAATAACAATACTCAGGTTTCTTTCCTGCCAGAAACTGAATCCGACGTTAGTGATGAAGTTAATAGGAGTTACAGACATGGGGTGAGACTTGTTGAGGCAAAGTGTCCCGCTGCAGAAGATCTCTTGGCCATAATTCAGTATCCCATCTGTTTTTCTTATGAACCAATGAGGAACATTAAAATCAGATCAGTAAATTTAATGTCTGCTTTAGCAGCTTCTGTGTCTTGAGGTTTTTGAGGCATTTCTAAAGATGTGTTGCAGGAATAATGTCTCTTTATTTCTCTCCAAGGCACACGTTGGCTAAATGAATCTGAATCTATACAAAAAAATTACACCTACTACCAACCCTTTTGTACTTTTCAGTTTTAAACTGCAAAAAGTGCCAAGATGATTGACTTCTCTAAAAAAAAATTATTAAAGCCATTTCTTTTCTCCTAAATAGAAACAATAGTGAGTCAACAAGAAAGCAAATTAATTTATACACCTTAGGAGTAATTGGTTCAGGAAACAATTTTTATCTCTGTCAAATTTTCCTCGGTCAGGCTTGTAGAAAGAAAAGTTTTCTTTCCAGAATGCATCTTAAAAATGGAAAGCAATATCTTTCCATAACAGGTTTCTAACAAAGTAAGTAGACACATCAGTGCTGTGGGTGGCCATAACAAATTAATTACAGACTGATAGGGAAAGTGTTTTTGAAAGTGAACGTTCTGGAACAAGATGATAGTGAAGATACCAGCACAGTGTCCATGCACTTTTAAATGAGTCTAATATTTTTTACTTATTATTTGGAGTAGGCCTCCCAGAATAAAACTCTGGGATGTGTACCTGAATCTGTACTTTTGGCAGGGTCAGCGTCACCTGAAACAGGCAACTGGGACAGCTTTGACAGCCTTTCACTGACCTGCCTCTGGTTATGTGTGGCTTACACCTTATTTGAGGAGATGAATTACATTAAACAAGGTCCTCAGTCACTGGTGTGACTTTTATTTTTATGTTACAGAAAAATAAGCTTTTTGACTATCCTATTTGTTGACAAAAATCCTGCAGGATCAGTACATGGGAAGAGCAAAGCAAAGGGTCCTGCTGTCCTGAATAACAAGGTGCAGAGCGATTAGTAGATTAACTGACATTACACAGATCACATCACTGTAGACTTGAGAAACAACTAACCCTTGTTAGAAGCAATGAGCAAGACAGGGAAAGAGGGAAGAGAAGCAAGGTGTAAGAAATTGTCCAGTTTTAGGAAATTCACAGCTTTCCTGAAGCTGCACCTAGGAAATCTCAGAGAGAGACAGAACTGCTCTGTGAAGGAATTATCCATGATCGTACAATCCTATGTCCATCTCAGATGGAAACATCACTGTCAGCAGCTGGACCACTGCCAAAAATGCCATCCCAAAATGGTTTTGGAGTATCCCATCAGCCTTACCAAGAAAGTGGTAGGACACTACTACAGTGCTGCCAGCAGAAAGAATTTGGGGAAATCCTACAACGCTTGCAAGCCTAAAGGGCAAAAGCCTTAGGTAGCATTGCTTTTCCAATTACTTTTTACACTGTTTACACTGAACTGCAGTCTGTATTTGATTTATGCTGTGACAGAACATACTATTCATCTTGTAAATGTGCTCAGTTGTGCTCATGGAAATCGGCTCTCATGATGCATGCTGTTCCCTCCAGGGCAGCACACCACAGGCTGGACACACTGCCTGTGCCTGTGGACTTCCTGTGCCTGCCCTGGCCATGCTACCAGGAGAAGGGACTAATCCAGAGTTGAAGGACACCCCCCACGTCACCAGGCTACCACTGAAATGTTTTATAACTCTCAGAAGTCATCACGGCTCTCAGAAGCACCCTCAGCTCTGTATTCCGATCACTGCTGTCTTCTGAAGAGACTATATTGATACATTTGGCAGGTTACAAGATCACACCCTTGATATATAGCCATAAACAAGTTGCTCATGTCCTTATTTTGATGCCCTGGTAATTTTGGTCCCTAATTACAAATGCCTGGACAATATGTAACATTTGCTATGAGCACTTAAAGAGGACAACGTGTGGCTACTCAAGTCTCAGACATGGAGGCAGAGTAGCACAAATAGCCCAGGAGCTGGCATAGTACTCTCTTGTCTTTAATACAGTGAAAAATTCAATTAAAACAGACACCTGAAACAGCAGGAGGAGAACTAATGATGCCTGTGGCACTGCTAGAGGAACAAGGTGTCCAGCCAAAAAATATTTAGGTCTAGCTTGCCACAGATACAAACAGCCTTTGATATTTTTGGGCTTTTATTTCCACTTCACTCACTCCAAATCAGCCTAAGGGCTGTCATAAGTGGAGGAACATTTCCAAAAAGTGGACAAATTCCTGGAAGTCTTGCAAAAGCCATCACATCAACCAGAGGGAGTCCTGACTGACAGTCTTGAGACTGAAGGCCTGGACATGGTTGGTAACAAGTCTAGAAAAGGTCTGTAAGTGTGTGGAACATTATAGGAGAAGGTTTGTCTACTACTCCCCATCCTTTCCTATAGACGCATAAGGAATTCCTCAAGCGTATAAAGCCATAATGTTTTGCAAATGCCATTAAAAAAAACACCACAGTGATATAATTTCCTTTTCAAACTATCTTCTTCTTTTTTTTTTTTTTTTTCCCTATGAAAGCGAATATTTAGAAACCAAATTAGGAAGACAAACACAGCTTTTGCCTTGCAGGAAACTCATTCTTTTCTGTTATAAATGGTGCAAGTTGGCTGGGCTTTTACCCAGCAAGAGCTGCCAGTTCTGTAAGAGAGGTTACTCTTCTCTCCAGTCCATGTGGCTCTTTCCCAGTTATTATTACAGCATATATTTTTTAATATATTTTTAGCTCAAACAGGCAGGCAATGAATGAAAGTTAAAGAATTCTATCTCATGCTGTGCCAGATGTCACTCTTAATTCATGGCAGTGCCATTTTCTGCCTCTTCTGGGGTAAACAGATGTCCATGGATTGGGTATTTATCAGAAACAATTTACAAGGGGAAGAAATGAAGCGAAGAGCTAGTCCCACAGCACACCACAGTTGCTGGGTTTATATGTTAGCTTGGCATCTGTCCTGGGTTGTTCTGATAAGCCCAACCTTTTCCTTCTTTCTAGGGCTGGCTTCTTAACTCCTTGCAAGCCAGCCCATTCAGAGTGTGTAGTGTTGGTAGGAGATGCACATAGTTACGCAAAATCAGAAAATTGGTTGGTGATGGACACCTTTCTCTTTCCACAATGTGATTTATTTACACCGTTTTGTGACCTTTGGATCCCAAGCATGGTGACACAAGTTTTCTCATTTTGGAGCCTGCACACAGTGTGTTCATAAAGCAAGCACTTGGATCTTTCTCCTAAAGGTCTCTGCTGAGCTCACCAGAAGGATGTAATCCAGAGCTTTGGAGCCGCCTTCCTGGTGTTTTCCTAACAGCCCTGCTCATGAAATACAGAGTCCCAACACAAGCATAAAGCAAAGACTGATGATCTGATATGCATGGTCAGGAACTAGCCCAGTGACCAGATCTTACTGGGTCAATAGATCATGGATCAGTCACAGTTCACCCAGTGCCCAAGTAGGGTGGGAGAATTCCTGGAGGAGATTGATTATTTATACAAGCCCTATTTTTCACTTGATGTCATGCTTTCCTGTAGACTTAGAGTCTTTGATATTTCTCAGGAATCTGAGAAACTCTGACAAATCTGGACCCTTAAAAACAATTTATGTGAGATCAGGTCACCAAAGCAATTCTGCTTACAGACCCTGGACAAATGTTGTGCAGTTTATTTTTGACCTCTCGTGCATACTGAGGTACACTAAGAGCATTTTGCCTTTATGCCTTTCATTCCAAGCCAGAATAGTCTTGGGTAATAGTGTGCCTGAAACTGTGTCTCAGCTTCCCATCCAAAAATAGCATACCTTATCTCAACTACCCACATCTCCTGCACATGCAGAACTTGAGCTGGGGATGTACTCAGAGAAGGATTTCTCACAAGATGTTCCTTATTTCTTGTTGGGTGGTTAAAATAATGAGCAGTTGTTTCTGTGGTATTTCAGCTGTTACACTTTTGCTCCTGGCCAGAACAGAGAATTGCAGAAGAGCACATTTCAAGTAATAAATTTAAACATTTTGAAACTCAAGGAAAAGGTGAATTATGATGAAACCAAAGATTCAGGTTAGATCTTGTTTAATCCAAACCAGGATATCCATCTCTGACAAAAATGTTGACCACGGCTATTTTTTTGGCACCATGTTTGTTCTCTCCACACCCTGGTTTCTTGGAAGGCACTGTGCTCTGGCTCTTCAATTAGAGACGGATAATTGATGCATTGCAGACTGGAAAAAGCTTATCACACTGCATTATTTGTTCCACCACCAGAGCCCTATCACCACTGTGAAATCTATTTCTGCAGGTTTGAAAGAGACTTGGATAAACCACCTGGCGATCCTGTCTGGGACTGTCGACAGCCTGATCCAGGCAGTTTGTCACGGACCCTTGAAAATGGCATTGACGGAGTGAAGGGATCTGTTTCACCAGTGCGTATTTTGGCGTGAGGATTTGCGCAGACGAGCTGGCAGAGCTGTGCTGTGTATAGGAGGATCACCCGAACTGTGGCTCTGTTCAGAGCCAGGAGCTCAGGACCATGTTTCCACCCATTGCTGTTCACACCAAATTTCCCCACCGCATCCCAGCTTAAAGCCAGCCTGAGCCCTACAAATTCTGCTCTGCTTTGTGGTTTGGATGAACACACCGGCCGCTGCCACATCTCTGCGTCGCCAGGCTGCAGCGAGGCAGCAGCACATCCCCAAGCCACTGAGCAAGAGTGCACGAGGCCTTTGGGGTACTTTCCTCTGTGGCACCAAGCAGAGGGTGCTTAATGATGCCTTGTCTGGCACTTAAACCCGACCTTCCCTTGCTGATCCCCACCAGCAACCTCTCAGAGGGGCTTTTGCTGACACCGAGCAGGGCACCTGCAAGGATAGCGACAAGCACCAAAGCAGGAGACCTGGTCATATTGGCAGCATGGAGGGGAGCGGCCTTTGCCACCAGGCATTTGCCAGGCATTTGTGGTGTGCTGAGGGCATGTGGACCACCCGTTATGGGAACCCAAAGGGCGCCCAGTCCCAGGAAAGCCACAGCCTCGCCTCTCCATGCTCTGCACTTTTCAGGACATCCAGCTGTGATGCCACTTAGGTTATATGGACAAACGTGCACGGAGGTGGGAAGGATGCTTTCTAGGCTGCAAAGAACTCAGGGATAAGATAGCAGTGGCAACTATGTGCAGCTCGGGTGTCTCTGTGGAGGATCCCTCAGGGAGGAGAGTGGTGGGGTTTGCCTGAATTCCAGTTACTGACCGAAACTCCTGCAGAAATAAAGAGCAGATCACAGAAGCTTTCAGTGAAAATACCTCCCTCACTTGCTTCTGTGGGTTTGCAGTGGTCAGCAGAGAGGTGAGAAAGGGCTTCAAAGCCGTAATATGAAAAGCAGCTGCACAGCGCGTTGGCTCTTCATCTTCCTTCCCTGCTCCTGGGGGACAACACTTGCAGACCCCATCTGAAAGGGCTGTCTGTGTTCTCCCTGCAACCACGCCGAGGTCTGAGGGCTCTGCCCAGCCGCGGCACGTGGCTGTTGCAGAAGGAAGCCAAAGGGTGGCACAGTGCTGGGCATTTTGCATTGTTGCTGGAGAGAGGAGGCTTCATCCCTACGTTGCTGCAGGAGCAGCGTTAAGTGCCAGCCAGATGGAGGGAGCTGGTGGCCCGGCAGGAGCAGGGCTAGTAGCACGCCTGGGGAAAAAGGAGCCCAGAGAGTTATGGTGGGGCCAGGAATTCGGTGACAATCGGTGCATCGTGGTGGTTTGGTGCTGGGTGGCCTTCGTCCCCTCAGCTGTGGCCTGGCTCTCTCAATAAGGCTCGGTGGAGATGACTTGTGAACTAGCAGGTGCAGATTATTTCTGTGTTCAGCATGAAGGAGTTAGCACAGCAAACAGAATTATTTCTAAGTGAAGGAACTGTAAATGTTTAATTATAGATAAAACCCTGCCTCAGCCACAGCAGGCTTAAAAAAAAAATAATCATTTTGCTTTGTTGTTTCTTGAAATTATGTCCTGCCGTTTTACATAACAACCTCACTAATAACCTGCTTTCCCAATGTCAATATGAATAAGATAATAATAAGAGTCACCTTTCTCACAGAGCAGCATTTTTGCTTGCACAGAAGGTGGGAAGCAGCTTTTACCTAGCAGTTATTGCTATTTAGGTGATATCTAATTATCTGACATAAACAGATCCATGTGCTTCCCTTCATCTTAAACTGTTGATGACTAGATAGAGACATTTCCTGCTGCCAGAGAACCTTGTCAATAGGAGAAAGGCAATTATGGTGTGCTTGAGCTTATGTAGCAAAGGCTGGAAGGGTGATGCTGGGTGTGCAAACACACAGCTAAACGGTGCTGTGTGTGTGTGTGAGTGTGTCAGATTTTATTCCCATTGTCAGCACTCCTGCAATGTACGCTGGCCCCACAACTAAAAGCAGAAACCAACCTTTTAGTCCCTTCTCCTCTCCAGATCAGTAGGATCTGTTCTTCTCATTGTGAAGCATTCTTGGTGTTTTATTCCAGTACAAAGTGAACTCAAAGTACTGCTGTTCTGATGCCCTGTTATTTTAGATTCACTTTACACATTTGGACAAGTGTATTTCACCATTTGGAGATCAAGAATGAAGAATCAGTACCTCCACTGCTCTTTACTTCCAAGTCCAAAATTTCTGCCTGCAAACAGTGACTTTGTGGGACAGCTATTCCTTGCTGAAGGCACAGAGGAGAATGATGGGCAGCAAAGACTTCTGCAGATGGGATTCTTACCAAAAGATTGAAAATAAAAGAGCAGAGGCTAAACTCTATCATTAATTTGGACCAAAAAATGTGTGTAGCATCAAACCACCAGAACAGTGATGGGCAGGAACCAGGTGGACTCTATTAGAAAGCAAGGAAGGGAATGTTTCTTCTTTCTAATAGCTGCCAAGAAACATGCTTGTTTCAGCTTTTGTGTGAAATGATAGATGTGTCCTTTGAAGCCCAAATCTCTCTGGTTTTATTCCTTCTCGCTTTGGGACATGGGTGCTGTGGATATTCATTACTCATATTGGAAACATTTGCCACAGGAAGCTCCTGGAACGGAGCTTGGAAAGCCATGAAAGCCTTAACGGCAGCTGAAAACATCAGTGCTGTCCCAGCACTTGCTGAATCAAATTATTGAGTGCCAAGATAAATTAATGTTTGTCTCTGAGTCATTCCCAATTTTACAGAGTCCAGGGTTTTCAAGCTCCTTTCCTACCACGAAAATCCTCTCTCCTTGAAAAAGAAACCTCATTTTGGTGGCAGCAGCTTCCAAAATCTGGAACGGTGTTTAGAGAAGACTTCCTTCACTCTCCAGTAAATTCCTTTCCATTTCTCTTTGCCCAGTGAAATAACTGGAATATTTGCATTTTTTCAAATCAGGATTTTCAGTTATCATAAAGCATAAGCTAACGAACCTCTTCTGCAAAGCTATCTAGTCAATTCATATTTATACACTGAAGCAAGGCTCAAGAGCTAATCCACGAAGTGTATTTAATGATCCTGAACATCTGGCTTGAGAATCCAAGATTTCATTGAAATTGTATAAAGATTCCTGTGATTAGAGCTTCAAAATAAAGGAGATAAATACAAAAAAGCATAAAGCCAGGAGACATAGTTCTGTCTTCCAAGCCTGTGGACTGAAATAACCATGAGCTGCCCCTGTTCCTGAGGCTGTTGCTGAGATATCCAGGATGCTGCAGACAGTGGTCAAGTTTATCCTTGTGGGGGAAAGCTGAGCCCACAGCAGCTGAGGTCTCTGCTCCTATGCCACGCTTGGCCGATGGAGAAAGAGAAAATGGGGAAGACCTGCAGTTCCTCACCATCATTCAGCAACCATCAGTTACTCATCCCTCCCAGTATCTGAAAGGGGCTAACAACTTTCAAATCACCGATCTCCCTTCTGGGTTCATCTTCCATTTTGACAGGACAGCTACACCCCTTTCAAAATCCCTGCTGCTTGAGCCTTATTCTCCTTACTTGGGGTTAAAAAGAGGGTCTCCTAAGACTTCACAAGGATTAAGACTAGGTTTTATTTCTTAAGATGTTCCATATATTGTCCCCATCTCAGCACTCTGCCAGGCAGTGAGAACCCAAGATGGCTGCCCCTTGCAGCTGCTGTCGATGAATTTGGGGCATTTTAGCAACTGTAACTCATTTTCCTTGTTTAGCAGTGCCTCTGTTATGCTTTGCTGCTGTAGCATGCCTAAGGCTTTTTACATTGGCAGATAACTTAGCACCTCAACTTCACTTGTGGGTCTTGACCTTCTGGTTGGTCACATCCTGGTTTGTTCCTAGAATCTCTTTTGGAGTGAACTGTTTATTTTCACCCTCAAAATTAAGCCTGGGTGACATCTATGGATGATAAGCTTCAGAAACTACCTTCTAGATGGATGAAACCTTCACCACCATCCCAGTAGGCCCTGGTGCTCCCATTCCCCTCACATCCCATCCTCAGACACATAACATTAGCATCATGCTCTAAAAACAACCACTGTAGTACCCTGCACACAGCCCTCACATTTCTTCAGGCATCTGAACAGGAAAAAAAAAAAAAAAAAAAAAAAGGAAAAAGAAAAAGGAGGAATAATTCAGGGCCACAGAGCACCATGGAGGTCACAGAGGAGCCCCAGCCAAATGCTAAGCAGGGTGGTCAGCCTTGAGGAGCTTCTGTATGAGCCAGTCCATCGCATTGCAGGGCTAGGGATCATTCCCTGGGACTGATGCCTTCAGTAACAATGTTGTAGTCATGTACTGGGGAAGTGCTTCTCATGGGCCAGGATGCTACTTGCACTCAGGAGGGTTGGGTGTGTGTAAGTCTGTATGTGTGTGCATTTGCAGAATGGTATTCTGCAGATGTGGCATTCTAGAGGATACTAGCGGGCGGTTGAAAACATAATAAGGATATTATTATACATATATAATTTGATTCTTTTAGTCTGAAATAAGCCCCCAGTAAATTTATATTTACTTGGCAGAGAAGATATAAAACTTGGTTTGGCAGTTGCATTTAGCAAAACACTGGGAACTCAAGGGAAAAAATATTGCCTGGCTGAGTAGGTTGAACTAATGCTGAGAAATGGGGCTCTGTGAATCTGAATTCAACCCAGTTTTTCAGAGCTACTTACCCAGTCTACTTCCACCGTTGGCCAACTGACAGAAATTCAATATTTTTCTTTTAGTGAATGAAAAGCATAGTCAGAAACAGCCATTGGGTCAGAATCATATGCAAAAGCTCCTCTTGTGCTTTTGTTTCCTAATTGCTCTTGGAAGGATTTTTCGGACTGGGCTGACGCAGTTGTGTGTGTGAATTTCCTGGCAAATAAGGAAGGTGACTGTGTCCAAAAGACATTTTAGAGTGTGAATTCACAGCTTTTCCATGTCTAATCAGGGAACGTAAACCATTAGCCACATGTTCTCCATTTCCATCACATTTTTTCACACTTAAACAGAAACATGCCAAAGAAAAGGTGCTACATTTTTAATGCCCCCAAATAGGAACCACGGGAGTCCGTTAAATGCTGTGGCCATTTCCAGCATACAAATCAATTTTCCTTGTGGTGGTGAAGTGGTGAATAATGCCTGGTTTGTTTAAAGGAGCATGACTGATTTTGGATGAAGGATCCTGTCACTTTGGCATTTTCAGTTTTATTTATTGCGCACAACCATATAAAACTTGGTACTGGTCTCAGTGCCAGGCTTACTAGTGGAAAAGCTGAAAGGACCACATAACTCCTGGTGCAGCAAAGAAGCTCTCCTTCTGCAAGGCATTTTCTGGACTCCTGAGAAATTATTTTGAATAACATGGCAGAGAAGGATTTCATCAGTTGGCATCTGCTGGCTTTATTTTTGCTTCCATTTTGCCTGTGTCAAGATGAATACATGGAGGTGAGCAGAAGATCTTATAAACCAGTGGCCAAAGTATTGCAAAGTCACCACCAGACTGGCCATAAAGGTTCCAGAAGCAGGGAAATTTTGAAACAGCGGAGTCAACTTATAGAGTGGACTGTTGCTAATAGCTCTTCTACAGACCAAAATGTCCTGAGACCAGAGGTAGATGATGTAGAACTGACTACCTCAGATAGAGTCCAGGTACTCTGAATTAATCTTCTAAAGATAACTTTAAAGCTAATGAGAATTTTTATTTTTTTCTAAGATTATTAATAATATATTTATGAAATGAATTTTATTATAGCTGTATATTGGTCTGTATCCTGCTGGGTTGCTTTATAGGATCTTTAAATGAGCTGGTAGAGCCAGCAGTGTTTTTGGGACACTGGTAACAACATAGACAGAAGTCCTCTTTCATTGAAACTATGGTACGATGCAATCATATATTGTGACGTACAGTCTCTTAACTATTTCAAGGTATTACTTAATTAATATATTGTTTTAGATTCAGTTAACTCTTTTAGATGTGAATGAACATTATAGAATTTGTAGAGATATTCAGAAAGATTCAGTTAGAAGGTAATGAATTTAATTGAAAATTATGTATATAAAGTATATTATTTTGGGCTTGAGACAAATATAATGAAATTCTAAGCATTCAAAATTATAATTATAAGGGATAGCTTGAAAAAAAGCAGATGTTAATGTGTCTAAGATCTGAGTAGATTTAATAATGATACGTATCAACTTAGTTTCAGTGAAAAAAAGATTTGGAATGAAACAAAATCATCTGCAGTATCTGCTTTTTAAACTTGGAATCTTTTTATGCCTTTTACATGACATTTTAGATATTAAACTCATTAGCTCACAGCAAAGAGAAAATTGCATCGTTTGATTATACATAAAATATTGCAATCCTAATTTAAAAAGAAAACTCTGAAGGGTAGAAGATGAAGCTTTTTCTAGTGCAACAAAATGATACTCAAATGAAATTTTTGTTGATTGATATTTCTTAGAATCAACAGGAACATGAGTGTTTTGTTCCTATTACTGATACAAATATTTGAGTCCTGTACAGTTCACCATCGTTTGTGATTTAAAACAAATTTTCAGATTGAATCATAATATTTTGAATTCCAAAAATCATGGACATACAGACAAGTGTAGAACAACAACCTACTTCATTATAAGCAGAGAGGAGATTTGATTTTAATCCTGTCTTAGGCTTGAAGAAACACATCTGAGTATGGGAATGAGTTTAATACACCACTATATGCCCTAAATATAATATAAATACAATATAAATATAAATATATAATTTAAATTTTGTAATGCATTGAATTTCATATTCTTGAGCAGGAGTTACAGGTTCCTCCAGTACAGCAAAGTAGATATTTAAATGCAGGTATGTTAAATTACACTTGCAGAATACAAACAGTGTAAACAACCAGGTATATACTCCAATGAGCCAGTTAGCATGTGTGTTCCTCTTTACTGCATAGAGAATTGTGCAGCTGCATACTATAGACCATATATTATTGGTAGTTAAAGACAACTACTAACAAAATATCAGATAATGCAGGATTTAATGCAGTATAATGATTTTTTTTAGGGTTAAAGCTCTCCATCACAGAAAGTGCCACTGTTTTTTGGGTGCATGCATCTCTCATCAGAGAGTTTAGTACATGTGTGGAGTTGCCTGCTGGGAGAAGAGGCTGTGACATTAAAATTGAGCCCAGCAAGTCTGAGTACAGCTGATGGCAGTCATTTATCTGCCAGTCCCCTCTCTGGGAAGCAGTCTTTTCTGGGGAAATGATGCAAGTTTTGGCTTACTGAAATGAAATGGAGCACTAGCAGACTCGTGGCAGGGCCAATCCATCACAGCGTGGCTGACGCAATAGGTATTTTCCATCTCCAAACTCCAGGGATTTCCAGGCAGAGGAGGAAGAGAGATGGCAAAGACATGTTTTAATTTATGTCAAACCTCTCCCCTCCCCTTGAGCTATCTGAAAGCTATTTGGCAGCTGCTGAAAACAACCAATCTGTGAATGGAAAGATTTCACCCCAAAGTCCCTACTTTCCTGATTATCCTAACTGTGGCTGGAGAATATTGCCCTCTTGCAAAAGTGTTTTAAAGATCCCATTCCCTGATGTGGCACTGAGCATTTGTCTTTGCTGCATTGGGTAAGAGGTCAGCTTCCACACTTCCAGGCACTTATGAAAAATGTAATGTGCATTTCTCAAGCACATGAACTCCTAATAAATGGGGAGAGACATGCCAGGCACGTTTGTCCTTTTTAGTTACTCCCTGAAAACCTTCAGGTACTAGTCAAACTACTGGTGTTTTGCCTTGAATTCTTGTGGTTTATTTCATTGCTAGAAAAGGGGCATGGAGGACATTGGTGCTCACACAGACATGCTATTTTGCATTCAGAAAAGGAGCCAAGAACAGTGGATGTATATTACTTGTCTTCTGCATTGTCTTAGATAGCACAATGGAAACCCATAAAATTAATCAGGAATTGAAAAAGGATTGGGTGTCCAATTGTGATTAGTTCACATGTTTAAATTAAGAGAATTTTATAAACCATCTGCTGCCTAGAACTGCCTCCTACATACTAAATCATAGGAAATTCAACAAATATCCCCACTGTCATTGTTTCCAGTCTTCTATCTGTATTAGGCTGTCAATGTGGCAGATATATTTCAAAAGCTCCTAAATCATATTCATGTTCTGAACACAATGCCAAAGATTCATTGTGCAATAAATTTTATGTGCAAATGGCTGCATAGGACACCTTTGGAAAGTAGGCTGTAATTAATCTCTATGTCCCATTTGAGTGTAATTTTACATTAGCTACAGGTTTTTCTTTCAAATGTACTTTTCATGAAGTTCTCTGTTTTCAGAGATTAAAAAAGTACCCTCAATTCATTGTTCTTGGCAGCTGATTGTGAACATTTTTTTCTTCCTAGTCAAAGGATTAGTAAAGATAATTAGTCAATACTACTTTATGACTTTCAAAAGTAGCTGTTTCAAGCCAGTGGGACTGCTCTAGTACAACCAGGCTGGCAGGACTTGCCCCTTTTCACATGTAATAATCTGCTGAGCTTTTGGAGAGATTAGGTCAAATAGCTTTTGGCTATGACCAGTGCTAGTATCTACTTTACAATAAAACCACTGGTTACCTAATAATGTTGTTCAGGATTTCAGTGCATTGTGTAAGAAAGCAAATCTTACCCGTGCAGAGACTCTCACATGTCTGAGGTAAGGCTTTCTGACACACGCAGTTCATTTTGCTGGACTCATGCTTTCCCTTACCAAAAATCCACAGTTCTAAGTATTTGGATATTTCTAGGCTGATAGTACTTATTTGCTCTTGGCAGATGTGGATATAGTTGGCCTTCTCATTTAATATGAGTATCAAGCACTATCAAAGAAAAAGCTGGAGATTTTAATCTCAGCCCAGCACTTGACATCAGCATTTCTGATGGTGCAGAATGGTTGCACAATTCCAGTCCTCTTGTGCTTGGCTCCACTTCAAGGACTGAAAATGAGCTGCAGGCAGGGTTACTTCTTCTCTCATATTAGGAAACATTTGAACAGTGTGTCTGGTGATTATCAGTTATGTTCTTCATAATAAATAAATAAATAAATAAACAGGAAATAAAACAGCAAGAAAGATACAAACAGGTTCTCCAGGAACAGACAGTCCAACAAGTAGAACTCATTTTTCTCATACAACATAGACCGTATTCAAAATTAAGGTAAAAAGCATAGTGGTAAACAAAATCCTATAAATCCAAAGCTCTGCTGCTCACTGGCAAGTCTTAACATTTCCATAAGTCTTTGAATATGGAGTACATTTGTTGTTAGGTCAGCCTTTAGTCCCATGGTAGCTTCACTGTCAGTGGTTCCAGCTATAGAGGGAACATGCCTGTGGCATTGGAGGAGTAGAAGTATTTTGGTGGCATGAAAGGTGTTTTCTGTATCTATGACATAAATTCCCAAGCCTGTTGAAATCAATGAATTCTGAGGGTATGAATTCTGGGCGTATGCTTGGAATTGTTCAAAACATGGGCAGAAAACCAGTGTTTCAAATCCAGCTGTGACCCTGAGGGCAGTAATATAGCACATCTGTATGTTAATTTGGCAGTTCCCATCTCACCAGAGGATCATTTGCTGCTGTTAAACCAATAGGTCTGCATTAAGGAAGTAATTTGAGGATGAGTGGAAAGAAAGGAAATGAAGACATAGTAGAATATTGAAAGAGAAGATGTAGTTGGAACTATCCCCCTCCAGAATTTAAGAACTGCAGATTTGTGCCTCTGGATAATAGCAAAGAATTGTAAGGAAAAAGCAACAAAGTAGGAAAAATGAGGAGGTAGAGAAATAAAATCAAACCCAGGACCTCTACCTCAGCTCACCCATCAGAAGCTTTGTGACCACTAAATCACCACAATGCCTAGTTACAAAATCTAACCAGGACTGAATGAGACTCCATTAGTATAAATACAATAATTTGGGAAAGAAAAGCACTGAAATAAAGCCATTATCAAACTACTATTACAGAAACTGAGCTGTTCATAATAAACTTGTTAGTTTTTTTATGTCGCTATCTTAGTTTCATCATATAAACAGGTATTCATGGTTAATCACCCACAACTACAAATAATTAAGTGTCCTTAACACCAGGTGTTGTGGTCAGTTCAAACTTTTGTCATGTACCTTGGCACTTTTTTAGGTTCTCCTAGCTTTAATAGCATGTAAACATGCAAGTCTGGGGGCTTTAACATGAACATGGTGCATAGACATTTTTTAACATCTCCTTCTGGCAGTCTGACCCAGTTTTCTTAATGCTTAGTGAAGAATAGTTCATTGCTGATGGTCGAATGAAATCCCTTGTTTCCCACCACTCATCGCTCCTAGGCATGTTTGTCAACAAAGGTCAGCTGAAATGTGGGATCACTGAAAAGCAGGATAGGAACCTAACTGAAATACTCAGCTAACTTTCATCACCTGGTATTATTTTATTTTCAAAACACCCACTACTTGACAGGACAACATTTTCTTTTTTATATTTATTTTTGTTTAATATTCATATAGCTCTTAGAACACTTGGAGAGCTTTTCCCTTAAGTCTTCCAGAAATAAAATCCCTGGGGAGAACCCAAGTATGGGAGATTTCAGTCCAGATAAGAATATTTTGAAAATCTAGCAAATATATAAACAGAGGCTATGTAATGAAGACCCTGTAACTGACATGCATATGATCAATGCACTCCATGAACAAGTTATTTAAAACTTATTTTTGTGCACTTAGCCCCCACAGACTGGACCACAGAATCCAGACTGTAGTTCCTGCTGCCGTGGCGATTTTGGAGTTCGACTCTACCAAGGGCCCCCAGGACCTCCCGGGCCCCCTGGGATGCCAGGTAAAGATGCACTTCAATTGATTTTTGAACAGTCTAATTACAGACTATAAATTACAGGCTATTCTGTGAAATGCCAGAGAATGGTCCAAACCAGTATCTGGGGACAGATTCAGAAGCAAGTTTTTTCTATAATTTCATGGGAAGACAGAGGTCTTCAGTTAGACTCTAAAGACTTTCCCAGTGTAAAACCAATTGTTAATGAAATTCAGCTTTCAAAAATTCATGCTGAAAGTAATCTCATTATGTTTCTAGGCCAAATTGCTCTCCCTTCTTAAAGCAGCATGAAGCTTCCATTAAAGTTGGAAGAACTTGTTTCCTGGAGTTGATTATTGCTTTCACCTTTAAATATCCAGCAATGCTATTGTGTACTGTATTCAGGAGCTTTTTTTCTTCTGGCATACTGCTAGCCAAATTTTTATAAAGAGACACACATTCTCCTATTCTCTCATGGAAATTTCTTCTTTTCCTTCTTTCTTGTTGTCTTCCACAATAAAAAGTAGTTTTTCTTTAAATTAAAAATGCACACAAAAGAGCAGGATACACAGAAAAGTATAGTTTCAACTAGAAAAAGAAGCCCCTACAGAAGAGAAAAAGATAGTTGTATGTTGGTCCGTTTGTTACAGCAGCTACCTTCAGGGATTTGAAAACGATCATTCCTAAAGCAGACGTATAATATAAATAAATCTAATGGTGAGGCCTCTTGTGCAGAAATAGTGCATTTTGTATTAATACATAGTTGACTTCTTAGAAGTGCGGCAAGATTTTTGTTACACCCCCTCTTTCAAGGCTTCCAGTCGACACAGTGGGACACAGCCCAGTCCCAGCTTTGCCCTTTCCTCACGTGAGAATGTAACATAGTCATACTCTTGTGCTACCAAAGGATGCCACAGATGTGTGGCCAACAGCAAACTTACGCAGTCTGGAATCTCTCTGTTTCATTCAACTGCTGCATTTCCTATCATTGTGCTTGAGGGGAACGACAACTTCTGTTTTTCCCTTGATTGAAACAGGTATCGCTTGCACACTTCTGTTCTGAACTATTAGAGAAGTAGTTCTGTTTTTACAGGAAGGATCATTCCTGTTATTCTTAAGAGTTATTGATTTCTCCATTCAAACAAAAAAAAAAATTACTTAATTTCTTCTATCATTTAGCTTCCTAGTTTGAAGCCCATTTTTTCTTAATACAAAAACTTTGAAGAATCACTTAATCAGATTTGATCTCAGACAATACCATTCTTCTTGTAAATTCATAACTAAAGTGACTGATCAGAGAACAAGCAGAGTGACAAAGAATCTAATTTAAATTCACATAAAATTAGATCAATGATGACACCAATTAATCCTCTGAGTAATTAATTGAAAGGTCAGGCTCTTGCTTCAGGTAGGCATAATAATTACTCAGTTATTCTGGCTGACTTTAAAATTTTGTCAGTTGCATAGTCACATAGATATTTGCTCAGTAATTTCCTCAGTAAACATTGTGAAGTAAGTAATACTTCAGATGCAGAAATACATTTTTATAATGACCCTTTTTATAAGAAGCCATCTCAGAAAAGCTTCATTATAAGACTTTTGTCTTTAAATCTAGGAGCAAGCAATCAAGCTCTTCAAGCTAACCAGCACCCTGAGAATGTAGGTCCTCCAATTTTTCGCACAGATAGGTCATTTAGCTAGTTTCATGTTACAGCCACTCTCCATTTGTGTAGACAAGTTTTAAAGACAGCAAAATGTTCTTCAAAACATTAACTTGAATTAACAGGAAATATGTTTTTACACAAAAAGAAAAGCAAGAGTGCATATGCAGGCTACCTGGTATGTGTCAGCTGGCAGTGGCCTTCACTTTCCCCAAGCCTCACGTCCACTGAGATCTCCTCCTTGCATACCTCTCCAACAATGCAGTGACCTGAGACACCTGCACTTTATACATCAACACCAAGATAGCATGAGGGTTACCTCTTAAACACCAATGTATGTCCTTCTGGAAACTTGCTCATCAAAACCTTAACCTTCAGCTTAACCACACAACTGTTTCTTACCATCACAATTCAATATGGATTTTATGGTACTGAAAAGTACTTGTGTTGCAAACTGGTAGAAAAGGACCATGTCACAGGTATCTGTTAAAATGTATTATATGAAATGATTGAAGTTAAACAGAAAACTGTTTATTTTAAGGAAATCATGGAAACAATGGAAACAATGGAGCAACTGGTCAGGAAGGAGCCAAAGGTGAGAAAGGAGACAAAGGAGATATGGGACCGCGGGGAGAGCGTGGCCATCATGGACCCAAAGGCGAGAAGGGTTACCCTGGGATTCCTCCAGAGCTACAGGTACAAAACTGCTGGCTTGTGTCAGCTGCAGCAGTCACTACTGCAGGATACTTAAGAAGCAAATCCACCTGTAAATGAGTACAGTGAGAGACATATATAGCATTTGTCAAGATTGACAAATATGCTCTGCCAGATCTTCCTGGAAAAGAAAGGCATCGGGGCTTAGCCTTTTTTAGAGTACAAATCCAGCTAAGAAAGGGGCAGGAAGAAACATATGGCTCCTCTTCATGACAGAAAGACAGTATTTGGGTCGTTAAAGGTGAATAACAGGGACTAACATTTTTCTATTAAGCTGTATTATATACATAACTCTGCACATCCTAGGACATGTGAAAAGAGTAAAGGAGTCACTCAGACTCATGCTTCTCAAGTCAGTCAGGCCTTGTGAAATTCCCAGAAGCACATGTATCCAAATCCTAAAAGTATTGGATCAAAACCTTTGAGTGCAGACCACAGCCCTCTGGTTTTGAAAAATACCCTTCAGTTAGCTATCTGTGTTTTTAGATGTCTCAAAGTCTGAAATATGTTGAGAAGCATGTAGGGTCTGCTGAGGAATGAGCTACCCAAAAGCCGGGAAAGCATAAAAATAGGGGTTCAAGCCTGAGCTGATAAGCTCTGCTGAGGGATGGATATATTTGTTTGGGCTCAACACTGTGTTGACCTAATCCTCTAGCTTTTGGATTAGAGCTCGTTCATGTCCCAGGAATTTGGCAGATGGTGGAGATCTTATATATATACACCTGCAGTACAGTAGAGGCATGGTATAGTCTTGTCCTTAAGGCAACCAAAAGTAAATGGGACTTACATAGCTAGAACCCTTGATTGCTGCTGAAAATGGGATTTAGAAGAGTTGTCCACACTGTACAGTGCAGTGTAAGGATATGTGAGCAGCTCATCTGCAATAGCAGGAGTAGACTTGGGTATGTCTATGATATAGTGCAGCATAGGTGCTAAAAGCAAGATTTAGATGCTTAGTAAGTCTTTGTGATGTATCCCCCCTGGTCTCCAGCTGCCACTGTGGAAGGGACTTCTGTAGGACTTGTGTCGGATCAGCCAGCCCCATGTGGTGGAATCCTAAAGCACTTCAGATGGCACTAGATGCCCACAGTTCTGTGGGCAACTGATTGAAGTCAGGTTTAGCTCCAGATTACCATATTTTAGGAGCCTACTTACAAGGGGAGCATCTAAACTCCCGTTATAATCATTGGGGATCTAGAAGAACAACTCTGCTTAATATGATGACCATGGCTGCTTTTGGGCGAATGGGTCTTCAGACTCCATGGAGCATCCAGACTAGATCTCCAATAACTATAAGAGAGTTTACATCCTCACTCACATGTACACATTTAAATGCAAGTGTCTTAGACTTGAGCTGATTCATACCCCCAAACTCAGTTCACCACAGAAGGTACAAAATGGGATGTAGCAAACAGGAAGGAAAAGGAACCCCACTTCCAAACCCTCTGACTATGGGCAAAACTGAATTTCTGATCTATTTACGATCTACATCTTTTAACTGAAAGATATTGTTCCCAGTAACAGTCATTCATGTCTGTTTCATATCCTCATAAAAAGCATGCAAATTAACAGCAAAATCACCAGTACAACCAACCTGTGCAATGTGGGAAAATGGCTTTAGGTTTCTTGGCATTGTGTATGCTTGAATATTCAGCCTCAGGTTGCATTAAGATGGGATAGCTGCACAGAATAAAATTCATGATGAAAATAGTTTCCAAAACTAATGGACTTTTGTAATAAAGCAAAATTATTTTAGCATTCTTAAAGAATTAACTGGAATTAACATTATAGCTGAATATCTTGAAAAACATATTGTTTGTAAATACATTCAACACAGACCTTTTTGCAATTTTAAAATGAGCTATCAGTATTTTTTCCTACGTACAGTGGTAGTAATTTAACTAAAAATTGAATAATGAAACGGCATGGATAACAAAGGCTCATAGGGCTGGAGCACCTCTCCTATGAAGAAAGGCTGAGAGAGCTGGGGATGTTCAACCTGGAGAAGAGAAGGCTCCGGGGTGACCTTATTGCAGTTTTTCAATACATAAAGGGGGCTTATAAAAAGATGGAGAGCAACTTTTTGCTCAGGCAGACAATGACAGGACAAGGGGTAATAGTTTTAAACTAAAAGAGGGGAGATTTAGATTAGATGTTAGGAGGAAATTCTTCACTCAGAGGGTGGTGAAGCACTGGCACAGGCTGCCCAGAGAAGCTGTGGAGGCCCCATCCCTGGAGGTGTTCAAGGCCAGGTTGGACGAGGCCCTGGGCAACCTGATCTGGTAGGTGGCATCTCTGCCCATGGCAGGGGGGTTGGAACCAGATGGTCTTTAAGGTCCCTTCCAACCCAAGCCATTCTGTGATTCTATGATTCTATGATATTGCAATACCTGCTACCAAGTAAAATTCCATCACTGTTTTTAATAGATGTGCTTAAAAATTCTCTAGTTGAATCACTATCCCCGGAAGTATTCAAAAAGACGTTTAGATGTAGAGCTTAGTGACATGGTTTAGTGGAGGGCTTGGTAGTGTTAGGTCATAGGTTGGACTGGATGATCTTGGAGGTCTTTTCCAAGATGGCTCTAAATGGCTCTGTGATTCTGTGATTCTGTAATTCTTATTAACGTCATGCTTAAGAACTTTAGAGAGGGGATAGAGAGAGGAAAAAAACTTTTGAATACAATACTGTTTTAAGTACAGAATTATTTTGAAAGACTTGAACTTCCATGTTGATCTGCTACTTCAAAATGAGACTTCGTGAGAAAGGACACCTTTTTCAGCTCTTCTGATAAGCCCAGGAAAAGTAGCTTGGCATCAAAGAGAACATGAAATGGAATATAAACAAAATAAATAAATAAATAAATTCCATCAAATGGCCATTACAGCTGCTTTGCTTTAACATATGATGAATTTTTATGTGATCCTGGCTGAGAAGCAAGAAGTTAACAGTTTGCTGTCAGAGAAAATGTATCATGCAGGGATAAGGAAAATCAGCCCAAGCTCTCAGCTCACATCTGGAGCTCCTCAAATTTCTGAGCAGATAGCTAATGATTTCCATTGTTGGATCTGACCTGGCATCTGATTTTGCCTGTTTCAGTTTTTGTTCTCGTTTGGATCTGAAATCAAAAGAAATTTTGTGTGTTTTTGTTGTTGTTGTTTGTTTGTTTTTAATACCAGTGTAGCTGGAATCTCACGAAAAATATTGTTTTTGTGGGGAGCATTAACAACTGTAATTGAACACTTTCCTTATAAGAAATTAAGAAACAGAAATAAAATGTCTGTCAAGTCACTATGTGACTTTCTGGTATCCAGGCGTTGTGATTCTTCCTATACCTCATCTACTCACAATCAAATGGGGGGATCATGGACTCACAGAAGAGATAACCTCCTTCCCTACCCATGCAAAATAGTTTTCTATAGGTCGTTCTCTGGTGTCTTACTGGGGGTAATCTAAATCGTCCAATATGGGAGGTTTTGCACTGCTTCCTGTGAAAAATTTCCATGGCCAATACGTCTCACTGCAAGAAGTGTAGTATGAAGTTCAAGCACAGTTCTCAATTTCTTAGTTTCCTCTTTTGATCTCCACCACCCTCTGTTGTCACGACTGAGGGGTACAGGGCAAGAAAGAAAAAGTGCTGACTGTTGAATCTCATCCACTGAACTTCTAGAAGACCTCTAATAAAAATGCTTAATGCATCTCTGAAGGTAGTTAGCAAGAAACACTAATGCGTATGGATTTTTACCAAGATTATTTATTTCACACATTCAGTTAAAAGCAATATCCAGCCTAAGTGCATTGGGGAACATATTAAAACTAATTATCTCACATGTATCAAAAACACTGTACATTTCCATACCAGTTGTCTGTTGCATCATTCTAGAGAGAGTTAAAGTTAAATAAAATCCCAGACTAAGGTTCTGCCCTGCAAACACTTGGCCATACACTTACCTTTACAGTCATGAATAGTCCAATTGAATGTAAGAAAGCTAGCACTCTTCCAGTTTCCTTCAATGGGAGTTTTGTTACTGGAGTTTAATGGCCTTGGAGCAGGCCCTAGAAGAACATCTCTGTCAGGAAAATAAACAGACTGCAAATACAGGAAAAAATTCTGTAGCTGACTACTCTGTACATGTACACTGAACGAACAACTGACTAAGAACTGCATTTTTCCAGGTTGCATTCATGGCTTCCATGGCTACTCACTTCAGCAACCAGAACAGTGGGATCATCTTCAGTAGCGTCGAAACCAACGTTGGAAATTTCTTTGATGTCATGACTGGGAGATTTGGTGCCCCAGTGAATGGTGAGTGCCTGCAAAACAAAATAACGCAATTCTGGGAGCCCTGGGGAGAAGCATGATCAATAGCAGTGAGAAAATAGTATTGCATTAGCACAAGGAACTGCCGAGACTTGGTCTGCATCGTGATTGCCACCTGCTTTTAGGGAAATGAAATTGGAAACTGAGCAAGCCAAGAGAAGGCTTGCCAGCCCGCAAAACCGGTGCTGGCACAGAGGCAGAAGAAAGAGGCATGGTCAGATCTGGGGAAGGAGCATGACAGTCTGCTTTGAGACCTTGAGCCCTTCAGCCACTCTGATGTATAACTGTGGCCTCATGTCCCAGCAGCAGGTTCTCAGTGGCCTCCTCCACCTCCTGCCTCCAGCCACTCTCTTAATCCTGTCTTCCCTGTCCATCTGTGAGCTGGCCAGCAGCAGACATGGCTGGAACAAAGGCATTACAGTTTTTCCTGAGTTATTTTTCCACTGCATCAATCCCCCCTCTTACACAGCTGTGGCACAGGAGGAACAATAGGAGATGGGGGAGGGAGGGCCACCCACAATGATTCAATGACTTTGATGCATACTCCAACCTCCCATTGTAGGGTCAATGCTACGGGATTACTGTTCAAGAACCGGGAGCTTGTCCTCCCTCCTGTGGGCATCTTGTAGAGCCCATGATACACAACATCGTTGCACTGACAACATTGCTGACACCTGTCAGACAGTGAAAGAGCCAAAAAGAAAAAGGGTGATGGCAAGGGATGTGTTGTGCAAACAGAAAAAACAGTGGCTATGCCTGCATTGTGCAGGATGTGGTGCGACCAGGCGAGCAGCAGTGAGTGCTGCTAAAACCACTCATGCCCTGCCTGGCCTGAGCAACATGCTGGCTGTATGACAGCCTCTGAGGCTGAGCCCTGGCTGGCCTGGAGGCTGCCCTTTTAGGAATGGGCAGCAGCAAGAAATCAAGGAAAAAAAAAGGTGACAGAGAGGTCACTGGACTCAGCCTCTGGGAAATTTCCCTTTCGGTGAGATGGGAGGGATGGGCAGCCCTGCCATGTTCAAGTAAAGTCATTGCTCTGGAACAGGATGTGGCTTAACCCCTGCCATATGTGGAATAAAAATTGATCAGATTTTGGTCTCACTACAAGCAGAAGAAAAATACCCACTGACAACTGTAAGGTAATTTTGGTCTCAGCTGTTACGCTTTCTAAGCAACAAGCACAAGCCTGCAGCATGGCTACCTCCTTCTACAAAGAAAACACACTATATTTTGTAATCTTTTTAGGGGTGTATTTCTTCACCTTCAATATGATGAAACATGAAGATGTGGAGGAAGTGTACGTGTACCTGATGCATAATGGCAACACAGTATTCAGCTTATATAGGTAAGTGAAGGGCCAGGCCATTTTTACTGCTAAAGACATGTTTGCATAGATGTGATTGCTTGCTCACATTTCAAAAAATATTAAGTCGTTCTTTTCTGAAGAAATTCTGCAGGGTGAAATAACCAGCTAAGAAAAAGTATTATATTTTGCCCTCCTCAACTTGCAAATTTGGATCCTACCTGCCACAGATCCTGGACCAAAAATTCTGCCTTGATCAGAAGTTCCTCAAAGCTGAGGGGAAAGGAATTAGCACTGCAAGTCAGGGTTGGAGTCCACTGCTAATATGCTGTCATTCTGCTAGAACATATCTTCATCCTCATTTCGTCTGTCACAGAAAGGGTGTATGAAGTGTTCAACAACTAATAACAGTCTTGTGAAAAATTAGGGGAAAGCTGATTACTTTAAAGGTGGAGAGCTTTTAAACTGCAATAGTGAGGATGAGTAAGAAGCAAAGGTGTTCCATTTACTGGCTTTGTTATCATTAACACACTTTGAATAAGAAGTTTCTGAACTTTTATGAAGTTTATGTTACTTGCAGGATCATCAAGAATAGGATCCACTTTTAGTTTAGCAAATCCTATAAGGATCAGGTCAAGAAGCTTGTAGCCAGGTGGACATCTTAAGAAAAAAAGTGTTTTTGTAAAAAAAAATGTCATTTTTTTAATAACAACAAGGGATCTGGTACCAAAATCAAGTTTCTCTCCTAAGCCTGAAAAAACAGACATGAAAGCTTAGATTTATCACACTGGGTTTTAGGCACTTAGATGATAGCAGCTTCATTTAAGCTGCCCAGGCTTCTTCAACAGCCAGTGACAGAGGCACCCCCAAAGGGTGCTTCATTTCCAACAGATCTTTCCTGCAAAACAAAAAGCACCCAATTCTTTTCCCCTAAAGCATTAATGTCAGAAAAGGCAACAGGTGGAGGAAAGGGAACCAACATTCAAGCAAGTTGGTGGGTTAGCCCACATCATACACATCTACGTTCCAACAAAAGACCTCAGGATGGTGTGAGCTGTCTGTCTCCATCTGCTGCCCGTGCAGGGAGCACAGGGACTCAGCTCACAGGAGGCTCCTGACCTAGAGGCATTCAAAATTGACTGGGATGAATCCCAGGGAAAAAGCATCACAGGAAATCTAGAGTGTTGTAAAGAATGAGCAGAAGTTTATTTTAAGCAATAAATTCATACCTGTGTCCTGGAAAAAAATAAATAAATAAACTTCCAGAATTCCAGAATTTCAGAAAGGAATGATGCAATTAGGTAAGGTGCAAAGTTTGGCTAACAGATCAAATGCACAAAAATGCCAAAGTTTCTTCATAAAGCTGAAAAAATGTTAGCAAGCTTTTCAAGGAAGTTTTGCTTAGGATAACAATGTGCTTGCTCAAATTCTTTTTTTTAAGTTGTTTGCATGATCATTGCTGACAAAGAAAAAACTGACTTGTTAAAATATTTGTCCTTAGCTATGAATCAAAAGGGAAAGCAGACACTTCAGGAAACAGTGCGGTGCTAAAACTTGCCAAGGGAGATGAAGTTTGGCTGCGAATGGGAAACGGAGCCCTCCATGGGGACCATCAACGCTTCTCCACCTTTGCTGGGTTTCTTCTTTTTGAAACCAAGTAAAGAAAGAAACAACCAAATAGGTGTTTATCTGAAGAAGCTTCTTTTTGGGAACTGGCAATTTTCTCAGACTGTGGAATTGCATTACGACATGTAGAGATCAAGATGGCTTGTTTTGATGCAATCAATGTTTTGCTATTTCTGTATCAGAGATGAGCTGAATACATCGGGTAGTTGACACAATTACAGACACACGGAAGATGTATTATCATCTAGGCTGCAGCCGTTCAATGTTGTTATTGCTCTCTTCTCCAAAGCAACTGAAAAACAAATGGGAAGGAGTTTCAGTAATTTAGAGAGCAGTTTGCACAGTAAAGCCAATTTTGTCTGTAAATATACTCTAGTTAAGTATACACCAGGAATTGAACAATTGATACGTGTTTTTCTGTTCTTTTATTCAGTTCTTATGACATGTTCATTTAAATTTGCATCACGGAAACAGGCCTGAATGAGTTATAAGTAGGCTCAGCTGAGACCAGATTTAAAGGAAGAAGTTTTTACTGGACTAGAATGAACATTACAAATAGAAGAAAAAAATGTGAAAATAAAGATGACAAGGATTCAGGTTTATTGCATCCCAATCTCACACCTCTGAAGAAGATCATTTTTCACAGATTTTTAGTACATATTTATGCTTGCTTTCTCTCTCTCTCTCTCTCTCTCTCAAAAAAAAAAAAAAAAAAAAAGAGTGGTAGTAATTCTTACCTTAGTAGCAGCTCAAAGCTAAGGTAATTTAGCCTGCAGGGTGCAAGGATACAGGGGACTAGACAGGGGAACTGTAATGTTTCTTCCTAGGCTTTCAGTTGTTGAAACCTGATGTAACTGAATGCAAGCTGTCAAAGCAGAGGTATATACACCGGAGAAGCTGGGATATGTCAACAGCACAAACAGAAACACATTTTGTGGAGATTGGAGCTCTTTTAGAAGGATGTATATTTTAGTATGGCATATTTACTTAACAGCGAAGTTGTTGATACTGTTTTCTTACCAACCTTCCAAGACCCAGTATTTCAGGAAAAGACATTGCAGCCTGGCAAAACAGCAGAGACCCAGTTCAATATTTAACTGGTGAAAGCAAACACTGGCTGGCTCAGAAGTTCTGACCACAGTAAATTGGGCCATTCTTCAGCATTAATACTTCATTAATATTTGCCACCAGTTTTTCAAAATTTGGGTACCTGAAATCCTGCCTTGCTATTTTCTTTTCATCAGAATCAGCACCAAGTATACTAAAGCAATACTGTAGAATGTATCTTCTGCATATTCTGGCTCTCCACACACAAACAAATGAAATACAAATCACATTTTAATAGGGTTCACACAGACATTACCTGTCATTAATGTGTAACAAGCAGGTGGGGTTAGGACAATATTTATTTGAAATTCTCTTCTATTGGATAAAGATACCATTATCACTACAATAGAGAAAGTGAATCAAAATCAGCCCTATGAAAGTGTATGTCCTTGTACACATTCCTAGTGTATGGAAACCATGTGTTATGATGAAAAATGTATGTCGATACTTGATGATTGTGACTCGTGATTTTTTTAGTTTTATGCATCAACCACTGAAAGTATTAGTTTTAGTGAACTGTCCTGTGATAACTTCTATTTTTTCTACATGAATTTGAGTCAGGTTTGCACCACATAGGTTTTCAAAACCTGAGACCATGTGATTTTAATAAGTATTTTAGTAGCATTCTGGCATGTCTTCAATTTAAAACTCACCCATCAGGTAATCAGATAATGTTATTCTTCTGGAATAAGTGCATCAGGTGTATAAGATATATGGCATCATGAGCTAAAGTTCACAGTAAGAAAAATCTTGGAAAAATTATTTCTTGTTCATGTTAGGAATGTTTGCTTACTTTGTAAAACATACATTTACCTAATAAAGATCAATAGACATAAAACGGTAATGCTTTGTTCATATCTATATTCACTATAATATATCTGAGATCAGTCAAAGACCGTTACCATTTGGAGACTACAGAGATATATTCACAATATGTATTTCCTAACCATCGATTTTGCTACTAAACTGGAGAAAGCCAGTACTAAGAGTCAAAAATATATTCATTTTATATATATATATGTGTGTGTGTGTGTGTGCGTGTCTGTGTGTGTGTATGCACACATAAAAAATTAAATCCCTAAGGCTTCCCTTTAGGGAAGTCCCTTTAGGGACTTCATTCTGTTTTATGGCATGGCTATTTTAATTCATTTTGGTGAGAATAAAGTGCTTACAAATGATGATACTTACAATCATTTTAAAGTTCTTTACATTATCTCTTGTGATGGCCATGATATAAAAGAAAGCAAGGTTTTGCCTTTCTCATTTTATGTCGTTTTCACAAGTTTTGTACTACTTGGCCTGCTAAGACAGAGTGGAAGGCAACTGAGAATCACCCTGAAAGCTTTCTGACAGACAGCAGCGCGGTCTCAGTTCCAATGTTAAAGCTAAGAGGTTTTTTACTTCAAGGTTGAAACTTCCTGGTATTTATAGGAAATTTCTGCAGTTTTTTCTCTGCAAAGTTACTGCATGTAATCTGTGCTGACTGATTGTTGTGATACTTTATATGTTGTTAACTTACATATTAATTTCAAAGATCCTTCAAAATATAGCAGCTGATGTAAAAATCTGTGTTCCCATCCCTCAAAATATTAACAAGTTTTATATTCAGTAAGTCATGTGGAATATGTGCATTTGTCTCAGAAATGTTTATCAAAATTAGTCATCTTTCTATTGCTGTCAATAATTGAAAGCTTTTGTTCAACAGATGCTCAAGAAAAAAAAAAACAACATTCTTTCAAAGACTTTCCTTCTCTGTTTTAAAATAAGTGATTTTGATTTCTTGTAATTTGTGTTACAAGTGAAGAACTCCTGGAAACTCAAAAATGCTGCCCCATACATAGACAGTTTGAGCTCTGTTCTGTATAAAATGCCAGCCCCTACTCTTGGTCCTCCTTTCCCCCTAAGACCCAGGGACCGCTGTCCTTCCCTGTGACGTTGCCCTGCCACTCAGCAGCAGCAGCAGCTCTCAGCTCCGGCTCCATTAGGAGCATTAAGGTCTGCATTTTGCAAAGGGCTGCATGTCACTTGAGAGATGCTGGTGACATGAGATGAAACCTAACTGAAGGAAAATGCCTTAGGTCTAGGTCCCAGTTTCATGAGTGGTGTTTTAAGAAAGCAGAAAGTAGCTCAGTTCACTCTAATTGTTCCTAATGGAGGGAATCCTTGAAAAAATTCAGCCTATGGTTTTAGTTAGATGTTTGTCCATGGCCTGAGTGTCTGAGGAAACCACTGAGACTGACAACAGTTTGCAGCTTCAGTCCCACTAAAAACCTTGGGAGCAAGGGGAGGGCAGGTTTTGCTGAACCTCTGTGGCTCCTGCTGACGAAGTAACCCTCAGGTATGCAAACAACAACACAAAATAATCGTTCATGTTCTTGTTGCCTGTTATATTAAACCCACAAGTACGAACTTGCCAAGAAAGAGAAATTGGTAGGAAGCAGCCTGCAGTGAAACATGTAAGACAGAAGCAATAGGGAGTTTAGACTTCAAGTGAGAAGAATGTAGATGAGTGCAAGGGAAAGGCAAAAACTTGTTGCTATGGTCTCTAGCATGGCCTGGCAGTGCAAAGCAAATGCATGTCCAGAGGAATTAGTTGGAAAACATTGACACCACAACAGAAGAAAGCACTCAAAAAAATTGATTTTATTTGATATAGGACCAAAGACTGAATACACTTCAACTGAAAATGTGCATATTGCATGGAAAGGTCTGTTAAATTTACCATCTTCACTGATTCTACAGTGAAAATATATTTGAAAAATTTGTGGGGTTAAGCAAGGAAAGAGCAAATTAATGACAGATCTAAAGTGAATAGTGAATAGATCTTTAAATACAGCAACACTTTTCTAAAGGGAAAATAAGGGACTATTCACTCAGATCTTTCATCTTCCCTATGAAATTCCTAAATTCCACTTGACTGCTTTCTGAAACAGTTTTTTTTTAAAGCGTTTTTTTTTTTTTTAATTAAAAAATATTTTCCTCCTACTTAACAGGCATCATTAAAACGATGTTTTGCCCTCAGGACAAAAAAAAATCACACAAGGACAAAATGTGAAGGGAGGTACAGAAAATATTAATCACCAATTTATTGTGAAATGCCCAGAGTTCTTATTTTGAGAATCAGTAGCAAAATGCCTCTATTTTGCAATTGGTAGTGCTAACTTTCAAGTAGTACTTAAGAAAAGTTTGGTAGATAGCTCTTGTCATCAGCTAAAGGCATTCTTGGGACTATTCTGCTAACATAGTTGTACAACCTATCAATTTTGGAAATACAGCACTACAATGCACCTGTCTCCACATGTGGAAATGCCTGATGCTGTTTGAATCGTTGGTGTGTACATGGTCGTCAAGAACTTTGCAGACTGAAGAAGGAGTGGTAATAGGAGTGAGAAGAGACTATGCTGGCTTTGTGAAATTCCTCCTATTGGGAGGAATTTTTCACTGGCCAGGTCCCTCTTCTCTACCACTGGGTTGATAAAATCCAGCTCACAGATTTTGGCATGAGAACTGTAAAGATGACAGTGGGACAGATTCAATATTGTGCAGCTGCATTTGAAACAGGGCAGGGCATCCTCCATGAACACATTCACAGAATAATAAAACCCATGTGGTGCAGGAAAGGGATTTCTTGCATTAACTGTTGAAAAATTGCACAAATGGAGTTTTATCCTACTTTTCTGAAAGCAATCCAGCAGACATTCCACAAAACAACAACAACAACAGTATTTTAAACAAAGTGTATTGTTACAACACCAAGAATGGAAATACCTATGTTAAAATCGTCTGACATCTTATATCCTGTTTCCTGTGAACGTGTCTCACAATATGTTCTTCCCTTCATATAGTCATATGCTACTTCTTGGCCTTATCCAGCAACAATTATATGGCGCTTGCTGAATAAGCCGTGGGCTATATACTGGAATGTGATAGCCAAAGACAAACATAGAACTTCTTCATTCGGTAACTCTATCCAAATGTATAGTTAATGAAGCATTGTTACTGTATAAAACAGAGCATACTAATACGTAAGAAAGAACAACTTAATTCACCGCGGCAACCTTAGTTTTAACATTTTTTTTTTCATTTTTAAAGGTTTCATTTTCCAATCTTAATAATCATTTGAAAGAAAAATGTTCCAGGCTCTCACAGCATACTAAAGTTGAAGAGAGTCAAGGAAGTCTTTAAGGACTGGAACTTCAGGCCACAAGGTGGGAATTCAGAGTTTGTGCTATCCTGTCATGTGAAAAGTCCTGGTCTCCAGCAGAAAGTCCTGGATGGAATTTAATTTGTCTGCTCTTCATCTTTTAAACTACAAAAGAGTGAAAGTATCATTGTTTCAAATGAAATCTTTCAGACAGTACATCAATTCAGATCAGTGTCTTCTTCCTTCCAAGAATACAAGCTCCTCAGAAAAGCCCACTTACTTTCTTAAACTATCAAAGGGACGCAAAAAGCAGAGGAACATGAATTAGTTATGAAGTTATAAATAAATAAAAGTTGTAAATAATTTGTGGCCACAGCTAAGGCGCAAATTAGTGTTTTATGGGCAACAGTGTGGCTATGTGATGGAAACAGTTCATAAAAACAGAGGCTTATCAGCCCATTCACACTAGCAATGCCGGAAAAATTGTCTATAATGAATGCTGTGGACAACGCTATTCAGCAGGAATGGCTCACTGGAAAGAAGTGAGAGCAAGATTGCCAAGCAGTGGTATGTGTGGTGCCCAGCACAGAGCTGAAGCTCAGTACCCAGGCAATCAAAATCTGGGAATAACCCTGGTCTAGAGTTTCCAGTCCCTACAGCAGTAGTTAATAATAAACTTGCAGGAAAGTATTTGTTTTCTACAGTTTAGCCAATATAAAGGTTAGTTATATATAGCTATTAACCAGTCTCTTCATCTAAATCAAGAAAGCACAGTAATATTATAATGTACGACTCAAAGATGAATACTTTATTTCAGGTACAAGGGTAAAGGTCCAAAGCATAGAAATCACTGCCACAGACACCAGTAATTTGTTCTCCTATTTCAACAGAGTAACAGGGGGCAAATTACTGACACTGTGAAAGTTAAAGCTTGTTTATTGTGGCAAGGCCAGATCTTCACCCCAGTGACTGCCTGGACTAAACAACTCACAAACAGTAGATTTTCTAGGATATATTGATTTTAATGAAGTAGCACAAGGCAGTTTATACAACTACTTTATATGGATAAGAGTGGGCTAAATCTATTTATAATCTAATTCATAATCTCAGACAGACAGAGCCAGATTCTCAGGCAGCATGAATTCACAGCTACTTTAGAAGGATGTATGGACCTCAGGATAGATCCACTTTTGGGCTTTTGTGTGTGTGTATGTGGTGGGATGCACACTTAAGACAGAGAGCAAGTGTGAGTTCACACTCACAGGGAAGCAAACACAGACAGGCAAAAAGATGCCCTGTCTCCGAGCTGAATAACCTATTGAAATTGCAGAGATTAGGCTGCTGCATTTGAGAAGCATGCTGTATGAGGGACAGTGTGCCATAACAACACATGATATGAGGTCAGAAGTGTGGAGTATTATCTAAATTTACTTTGTAAATATTGAGTAGTGTTGTGAATGGAGCACTGCTACTATTCAGGCAAAGCATAAACACAGGCTTGGGGATAAAGCACCCATGCTTGAAAGCTTTGATAAATCTGGGACACAAAAATACCAACATAAACCTCATGGAAATTTCTAAAGTTCTCAACTTCAGATTTATGCAGATATGTTTGAATTTACAAGGGAAGTTTCACCCTATGTTGTGACCTACTACTTGCATTTTTAAATAATGATAATCATCAAGTAAGATTTGTAATATTGCAACAGATGTGAGTGATTCTTTTGCACTTCTTGCTTTTTCATTTAACAAAACCAAAACAAATGGAACTGTTATTAGTATCTCTTAAAACCATGAATTAAAATGGATGAAATTATGAATAATATACATGCAAAAGGGGAGAATCAGGAGAATCAAGGTTTTGTATATAGCTGTAATTCACATTCCTGCGTTGGTATATTTCCAATGGACTGAAAAATGAGAGTAATTGTAAACAACAAATCTGATACAAACTGTAAAAGTCTGGCATGCAGTGTAGCCATCCTGTGTTGCAGAAATGTCTGTACCCCTGTCAGAAAAGTTGCTATGACACACTATATATTATTTCATTTTTTTCAACACTGACTGTGGAGTACACTAACTTCAGTATAGGACATGTACACATTTCAAAGTATGACAGCAACAAAGACTCACTGAAGTAGTTTAATCAAGCTCACAAAAGCAGCCTGGCAAGATCTGAAACAGAACCGCGTGTCCTGCCACCCACACTGGGGTTTTAACCTCGTAACAACCTATCTTCCCACACCCATTGCCTCTGCAGTGCTGAATTTGTACAGCCACCCATTTGCTGCTGCATATTAATAAAACATATTAAATGGTATTGCATATATCAGCACTGCACTGTTCTTACTGCAAGCCTATGCCAGGAGATAGCTCCTTGTTTTCAATGCACAGTTTCTGCTGGGGAACTTGCTGTTTCAGGAGAGTTTGTTGGATTCAGATCATCGGCCTCATCCCCTGGTAAATTAGGATATCTCTTTCTCTCCCAAACTTATGTATTTCTTAGGTTGTTAAAAGCCTATTTTTGAAAGTGAATTTAATGCTTATAAATTGGTGCCCTCATCTCCCTGAAACTGAAATAATTCAGTAAGATCCCGACTTGAACGTTTCTGCCACATAGTATCCATTGGAATGGTTGAGGACAGCAAAAAAGCAGGTGTACAGCACTGTATAAATGTGTTGCTCAGTTAAACCATAGCAAAATGCAGAGGCTATCCAGTTCATGTTTATAATGTTATTTGGATGTGATAACCTAAACAATACCAGGTGAAAAGAAAAAAGGTGATGCAACAGAAATTGCCTGTTCCTATTCAACACAAACTCCAAGACCCTAAGGTGAGAGGAGACAAATGAAACTTAAAAATCAATTAGAGAAATGCAATGTCCCAGTAACATCATGGTAACTGTGGAAACAAAGCTTTATCTGGAACAGTGTCTCTAAGGGAGATGGATAATAAAGGAAACAAGCTAGCTTCATTTGAATAAAAATGCATATATTTTTCTCTCCGTCATTTCTTGTGGATGGCAGCATACGTTGGATACAATCAGTGCCTGCATTATAGGACCAGGTGTCCACTTGAAAAATAAAGAGTATTCTGGAAATAGACCTCTTCTGTTTGCAGAGTTAAAACAAATTCTGCATTTGTATTTGCAGCCTTTACACATTTTTGTAGTCCAACTAATCTAAAGAAATAAATGAAACAAGCATTAAATTGATTTTAAGGGCCTCTTTGCTCCTATAACCTGAGATACTGGGAGCAGGACATAAGTTTGAAAAACCCTGTTAATCTGATGCTTGTTTCATTGCTTTTCCTGGATTGGATGTCCATTCCTGTGAGCAGCCTAAACAAAAATAAAATGACCAGGGCCTCCAGTCAAATGTGGCTGCTTTTCAGGAAGGCAGCAGTAAAAGAGCAACTATACATGACTACAGGTTTTATTAAATCCGGTATGATTTAACCAAACAGAAGTACCTGTGCTCTGTGCAGGGGAAACAGTGAAAGTGTCAGGAAGACTTCTTTCCAGCACCTAAAGGGGGCCTACAAGAAATCTAGAGAGGGACTCTAGAGTGTAGTGATAGGACAAGGGGAAATGGCTTTAAACTAAAACCGGGTAGATTTAGATTAGATGCTAGGAAGAAATTCTTTACTATGAGGTTGGTGAGGCACTGGAACAGGCTGCCAGAAGAAGTTGTGGATGCCCCATCCCTGGAGGTGTTCAAGGCCAGGCTGGATGGGGCTTTGGGCAACCTGGTCTAGCAGGAGGTGTCCCTGCCCATGGCAGGGATTTGGAACTAAATGATCTTTAAGGACCCTTCCAACCCAAACCATTCTATGATTCTATGATAAGACAGGAGACATTTCTGGCTCAAGCTCCAAGATGCTCCTGACAGGCAGAAGGCTGGGCTGATGGCCCCCCCAGTGACGGTCTTCCCTTTGTGGCACCACTGACCTAATGGCTACACATGGGTGAGCTGTGAGCACCAAAATATTGGTTAAAATTTTTATTTAAAATCTCAGTGGCATATTTGCCACTAACAGCTGTGCCAGCCCTGTTTTGACCAGATTATCTAGTCATGACAATCTGCTAACTGTTTAAGATGTTGCTGCCCCAGCTATGGGCACTGCTTCTCCAGCAGAGGTTACAGCTACTGTAGCAAGACCAGGTAAGCCAGTTAAAAGGCAGATCTGGTGGGGAAAACAAAACAAAACAAAACAAAACAAAACAACACCGTTTTGATAAGCTCATCCACTACTATTCTGGAGCGTGGCCCGGGGAGGTTGAGGCACACATGGGTTTGTGCTCTTGGGGACCCACCACGGCAGCCTCACAGTGCCGGGACAGACGACCTGAGTGGCTGTTAGCTGCCCTGTAAAACATGGCCACTGATTTTTTTTCAGTAAACTGCGTGTGGATTTTCACATTCCTTGCTGTCTGCCCAACTCTGAGCCGAAAGGGGAGGCACATCTGCACGCTTCAACCTGACTAAAAGCCAACTGCAGGAGTGGAAACCTCGATGTAGGGCGGGGAAACCCGCCGCTCAGAGGACACAGCGGCGGGGTGGAACGCGGGCCGTCCCCACAGATGAGGTGCCAAGCAACAGGGGCACGTCTGTGGCACAGCCCGCCTCGCCCCCGGACGCCCCCGTGACAGCCGGCCCTTAGGGCCGTTGGGCGCGGCGGCGGGGATCGATGGCTCGGCGCTCGGCAGCCGGCCGCCCCGACATGGCGCTGAGCGGGCTGCGGGTGCTGGAGCTGGCGGGCCTGGCGCCGGCGCCGCTCTGCGGCATGATCCTCGCTGACTTCGGGGCCAGCGTGGTGCGGGTGGACCGGGCGCCCCGCTCCGCCGTGGCCACCGACGTGCAGGGCCGGGGCAAGCGCTCCTTGGCGCTCGACCTCAAGCGGCCCCCGGGCGCGGCGGCTCTGAGGCGGCTTTGCTGCGGGGCGGACGTGCTCATCGAGCCCTTCCGCCACGGTGAGGCGGTGGCGGTGCTCCCGGGTGCAGGGGGCGCTGGGGTAGGAGTGAGGGAGCCGTGCTGTGGAGAGCGCGGGGCGAGGGGGCAGCCTCACGGCGGGTGCGTGGCAGTAAAAGGGGCACAGGGTGCAGCGCTGGGAGGGGGGGGCCTCGTCGGTTCGTGGCCTCTTTTGAAATGCACGGGAAATGGGAAGGGAGCAGCTTCTGGGCGGTTGTTAGCGGCTGGGTGAAAAAACCTCTGTGGGACAGACCGGGGTTTGCGAAATGAAGCGGCCCAGCAGCACCAAAGCGAAGAAGCTGTGCTCAGCCAGGGCCTTGCCCCCACTGACCGAGCCTGGTTGAACAAATAGTTCTGGACAGCACCAGCGCGTGTCGTCAGCCTGGATGTCAGTCCGGCAGTGGTTTTCGGGCCTGTTGATACAATTCAACTCACATTTGTAAGGTTAGCATGTGGGTAAGACTTAGGAGATAGTGGGCTAGGTCTCGGAGCTTGTGATTCCTCTGCCAACAACAGATGTGACGTGCTCCCTGTATTCGTAAACCATCCGCAGGCACATCCCAGTCATAAGCATCAGATGAGTGCCTGCGGATGGTTTATGAATGTGTCAGTAATAATACTTTTAATTCAGAAAACAGCATTTGATGAGTATGGTGCTTTTTACCTTAAGAATTTTTGGTTCTTCCTCTGACATAGCACAAACAAAGTAAGAAATTAAATTCAGTTTTTCATTGTAAATTGTTTTCTATTTTCTTTTTTTTTTTAATTTTTGCTTATAGTGGAAATTTCAGTGCTCTTTGGCTGTATAGACACTTGTTTTTATTATCTGGAGATGCATATGATTCTGTAACTAGACATTAAGGTTTATGGGTCTGTAACTGTACTAGCCAAATCTGCATGGAGCTGGTGTGAACCAATGAGACAATGAGGGCCCAAGCAGCAGAAGGAGAGTTTCTTTAAACACACACGTACCATTGACCTTCAAACAATGATTTTGTGGCACCAGTGGTTATTGGGCACCCGGCTCTCACTTGTGCTTTTGAAAATCTTGCTCATACAATAATGAGCGAGTCAGCAGAAACTAGCTTTTGAATTTGTATTTTGAACCAGTGCTGTGCCTTTGTTGTCATATAAGTGAATTTATGGACTGAGTATATTTGGTTCTGTAAATAACTCATCCCATTGAAAGAAGTTCAAAATAATAAAGCAGTTAGACTGTCGCAGTAAGCAGTTGGAGTTTTATACAAGCCAATCCTGAAGCCTGTGTGAAGCTTCATGTGGATGGGCTCCTTGGCTGTCCCCAGTTCCTATTTTAAATTACGTTTGTGAATCCTAAAAGCTTTGCTTTTGCCTATAGGGCAAGTGGCTTTCTCTTTCATTTTCTCTTGGTAATTTGATGGACCTGGCTTTTCAAAATAGGTGCTAATTGGTAGAAATGTGTTACAAATGTCACCACTTTCTCCTCAGCATTACTGCCCAGTAAGTAATACAATAGAAGTAGGTCTTAAGGAATTTGAAGATGTAGTAATTTTATGAACAGTCTGTGAAACGAGTTGTAGTAATAGGTTCTGGGGTAGAATAGGCATTGAAGTTATGTCAGGGGAGTCGATCCATTCCCCTCCAGACTGTGTCTCCCTGCAGTCCCGTTACAGGTCATAGGATACAGTCTGACCAATAAACACTGAGCCAATAAAAATCTGTAATTTATTTTCAGCTTGAATCTGCTTCTTTTAAAGCCACTATTTTAGATCAAAATATTAGGCTTGATTACTGTAAACCCATGCTGACCAAACCTATATATCATTGATTTCTAAAAGTTCCTTATCCTCTGCATTAGAAGAGAACACATTTTCTTTCATGTAATTGTTCTAAATGGTTTTTTGGAATATATAGTGGCATGGCCCATTCACATCAGTGAGTTAAAAGATACAGGAACACATGGTGTACTGCGAGGTTAATGTGATGAGGAAAGTATATTCCAGTGAAAGATGGAAGCAATTTCAGGTCATTTTAATGTGGAAAACATAAGAGCCTGCAGTCTGCTCTTTTTTTTACTTTTTTTTCTCATTTGTTTTAAAGTGATGCCTGCCTTCAGTAGCTTTCTCTCTCATTCGATGATACGTAGAATACAGCAAGCTGACTGGCAGGCTTTTGGCAAAGTAAAACCAGAAAAGAAGCTGAAAAAAAGAAAAGACCCTAAACCTTAATTTCCACTTAACTGGCTTGAATTCAGAATGTGTGCAGTTTATTGATAATTTGTGACATTAATATGAATACTGAGTTATAATGTATTATTTCAGAAATTGCAATTGATTTCTGTTGTTTTATAATTAAACCTTGAACCATCTATATTTTGAGTCTTATTAAAAATAAATGTGAATTAGGATTCTGTCCTTTGTCTTGTAAAGGTGTCATGGAAAAACTTGGTCTTGGTCCAGAGGTCCTTCTACGTGAGAATCCCAGACTCATCTATGCTAGACTTACTGGATTTGGTCAGACAGGAAAATATGCCAAGTCTGCAGGTCATGACATCAATTATCTGGCTTTATCAGGTAGGCCATAAAATTTTCTGTTGGATAAGGTTTTTAGTTTTTTTTTTTCCCCCTTAAGTCAAGACTCAAGAATTTATTGGAAGGTTCTTTGCAGATAGCTCAGATTACCTCAGGTTTTGTCTGATGAAAGAGCTGAGCAGATCCGAAGCGTCCCTGTCAGTGAAAGGAGGGTTTCCTTCTCCTTTCTTGTGCTTCTCCCTGCTCGTTTCTCTCCAGTCAGCTCTGGTGCTTGCTTAACCCCTGTGTGAGCTGTCTGAGCTCCCTAACAAGTCAAAAACTAACCAGGAAAAATGAAGATGTTTTTCTGCCAGGTTACTGGGGGGAAGGAGTTCATTAAGAGATCTGAGAAACATAAAATGTTGGTACGAGAAAGGATGAAACGCGGGCTGGACTGGACTGTTCCTTTTGGCAGCAGCAGTGAGTTGTTCGGTGGGATCAGCATGACATCTCAGACTGTACAGTATTTTCCTTCCTTTGTGCTATTTTATCTGAATAAGATTTTTCTCTTTAAAGAAAGGACTGAAGCTTTTATGCATTTTTGTCTTTCCTCTGGGCTTCTGTCCTAGAAAATTTGTTTGTAATCCCCAAAGGGCTGCAGATTATTTTGTGTGTGTTTGTGAGCAGCTGCTTTAAAGTAAAGAAAAAATAGGCAGCCTAAGCCATTTGAGCATTCTCGTGTTCTTTTCTGCTGTAAATATCTCTAATGATACCAACTGAAGGGAAAGGAGGTTTAAAATAAAGTGGTTTTGTCCGCAGTGCTATGTTTCCTTAAATTATTGTGGACAGAATGCTGATTTTAAGTATCACGATTCTACAGGTATGTAATATCAAACAATAACAAAATTACCCAACTCGTCAGCGTGCCATCAGTGCTGTCATGCATGGCCCCGTTTACTGCTGTTCACATTGCTTCTGTCTCTGCTGCTTCTCCAAGCCTACCAGGGAGGAGAGAAAACATGGGCCAAAACTTCTTGGTTTCCCACCGCGTGGTGCATTTCTTTTAGCCCCAGAAAAGGGCCAAAGCAGAGATGCTGCAGATGTGGTGATCTGGTATCACCTTCTGTGGGGATCCACAACGTTGTGGAAATTTTGTCTGGGATAGCTTCAGTCTGCTCTCCTTACCTAAGGTTGTCAGGAATCAAGAAGAGGAAAGGACACCTGGTTTGGAACAGTTTTGACTTCATGTTGAGATCATTTCAAAGTATTATGATAGATTTATTTGTCATTAACATGAGGAGAGAGCCAAACATTATTGTCTGTTACTACCTTAGATTGTAGTACTTCCTGTTTACAAAAAGTGCTGTTTCCCTCTCTGGAGCTGATATAATCAGTAGTGTTTTGGTTAGTGCTATGTTACATCACTAAAATGAAATCATTCTGTTTGAAATTTCGCAATTCAAGTTTTTCTGCCAATTTTAAGGAAATAGGTCAAGGTGTTTGGGACATATCAGTCCTCGAAAATGACGTCTCACATCATGGGTAATTTCCCGGTGAGCTTTCACTTTCTTCAACAAAAATGGCTTGCATTAGAAACTCCAGATACAAGTTAATATAGTTAATCCGATGGTGCCCGTGACAACCTTTAGACTGTTAAAAGTGAGATTTTAGTCAGTGACAGGGCTTGATGCTTGTACTATAAGCTTTGCAAAATTCTTTATGCTGCGAACTCTGTTGTTTGCACTTAGGAAGCGCATTAGACCATTAGGTAACTGAACAGTGCTTCAGCATCATGCAGTTCTCAGGAAGTTTTGACCATGTATGTTGTGAATCTCAGACCTTAGGCTACAGGCTTAGAAGAGACATGACCATATGCAGAGTTTCTTATTTGCCCAAAGGGACCTATGAGGGAAGTACAAAGAGTGAAGTGGCAGTAAAGAAGCTATTCAGGATGGCAGAGAAATGCTAACAGATTCAGAGCTCTGCCTGAAGTAAGCTGGTAAACTGCCTTTGCTCTGTCCTCTTTCATTTCTGCATAATTTCTGGCATAAACATAGGTTCCCTGTGTCTATGTTGCATGCAGTCAGACATAATCTTTGTATGTTACTCATCCATTCCTCTGATACACAACCTGTTTTTCAAAGATAAAGTGGGAGGGTAGGACAGAAGTGCAGTTGCCAGTGTGAAATCCTTTGTTATGGTTGTTAATTCATGGGTTATGTGCACAGAAGACTGTAAATGTGCATTTTCACTTGAAAACATTCAAAGAAAAATTTACAGAAGTTGCTTTGAGGCATGTTCATAATGCCTACTAAATTTTTTGTGGGAGGTTCTATGCATGTACAAAGTGTTAATATAGAATTGTTGCATACAAGTTTATTTTCTATGAAATGTTGTCCCTATATAGCACAGTGATCAATGGTTTATCTATGAGATACTATCTACTTTATTGATTTATTTAATTAAACGCATCTTCACTAATATGATTTCAGATATTCTATTATTTTGTGAATGAAGGAGTAACTAAGACACAGCTGGAGCAGAGTCAGAAAACTTGGTAGAAGTTTGCTTTAGCCTTTATTTACTCACATAGATTGAAAAGAATGAAACTTTAACTACCAACATTCGTGTCTACATTTCTACAATTACTTTTATACTTATGTTTGCTTTGTTTGCTCTACTACCAGGTGTGCTGTCAAAGCTGGGTAGAAAATGCGAAAATCCTTATGCCCCAGTAAATCTTCTGGCTGATTTTGCTGGTGGAGGTGTGCTGTGTGCAATGGGCATTCTTATAGCACTTTATGAACGTACCAGATCTGGCAAAGGGCAGATCATTGATGCAAGCATGGTAAGTTTTGTCTTGGGGAAGTGTGTGTGTGGGGATGATTGCATTTGCTTGTTGAGTTATATTTTTTTTTCTACTCTAAGTCTGTAAAAGGGAGGAAGTTGGAGCTATTGTTAAGGTTTAAAATTGAGAGCTTGGAATGGGAAAGTAAGTCATCTCATAAAATAGTTGTTCCTTTATCTGCTAGCAGTTTTCACAGGTCACTGTTGCCATGACATCCTTATGACATGGGGGACATGCTGCAGCTCTTCCCCTTTGTCGTTCCCTATCTTTCCTTTTACCAGTCTGCCTTCTTCATAAACTGTTACCTGTGTATATTGGATGAGTAAGCTTGGTGTATGGAAATGTAATATATAACAGCAAAAATGATTATCCTAATAAAATAAAGATTAACTTTAACTGCATTAACTTTATCGAAGATACATCTGCTTATAAATGTAGGATGGGTTATGTCTTGTGAGAAGCACTGTTCCCTAGAAAAATTACACAGCCATGGATAATTGCCAGGAAATCAATTTCAAACTCTGCACATTAATGTGCTGTAAAATAAACGCTAAATTTTGTGCTTTCTTAATAATTAATACTATAGAATTTTTCAGTGCAAGGCCACCCACTTACACATAGAGGAAAAATATGTATGTACATTTATCCTTGAAACTTACATTATCTGCAGGTGTGCTCTCTCCCCCTACTCCCCTCCTTTCTCTCTCTCTCTCTGTCTCTGTGCAATTAAAGTTTGACCTACCATTGAGGTGTTTTAATACAGTGAAGACTATCATTTAAACTCTAAATGTAAATTGAAAAAAAAATATGTAAATCGGAAAAAAAAAATCCCTTCATTGAAGAGGTCTTGAAGGTGGGAAAATAGCAAGAGATGTTAGCTGTCTTGATTTTTCCCAGTGTTTTCTACAGTAAGATGAACGATGGGTAAGGAATTGTGTTTAGTAAATTCACAGATGATGTGGATGTGGGAAGAACTACAAGCATGTCGGATGACAGGATTAGAATTGAAAATGACCTTTGCAGATTAAAAAGATGACCTGAAAAAAAATTGGCTGAAATTCACCGAGACTGCTGCTCGAAATTTCTTAGGCAGAAGCAATTAGCTGCACAAATACACTGTGAGAACAATTGGCTGAAGTACAGTCCCGGGAGTTTGTAGTAGTCACAAGCTGAACATGAGTCAACAATACAATAATGCTGTTGTGAAACACATACATGCTGTATTAGGATGTATAAACAGGCAATAGAGCCAGCAAGGTTTCTTAAGTAATTCTTGTCATGTAATCAGCATTTATAAGGCCTCAGGAAAATACTGTTTCTGGCACTAGCCATCATCCTTCCCCATAAAAATCACCAATTTGTGGAGGTCCAGGGAACACAAAAATGATTCTGAGCCTAAAAACATGACCTAGAAAGAAAGATTGAGGGGGGGGGGGTTACATGTTTATGAAAAGATAGACAAGTTTTCAAATACTTAAAAAGATGCTTCTTGTACTTTAGAATAGAATAGAATAGTTCAAGTTGGAAGGGACCTTCAAAGACCATCTAGTCCAACTATATGTGGTATTAGTTTATCTTCCCTATTGGTACTTTAAGTCATTAAAAGAATTTTCTGCGATAAGAATCAGTGTAAGTCCACTAATGTCCTAATGAGATCTCTGGCTCATTGAGAATGGAATGTGGGATTTATTTATTTATTATTTTAAAGCCTGCAAAACTTCTGTCCTTCATTTTTTTCTTGTTTCATTGTTAATCGTGGAATAGACAGTTCCCTGCTGATTTTCTTGGTGTCCTGTGAGATGGGTGGAATATTGTCCAGTGTTGATGGATGTATTTTTTTCGGGAATGTCGTTATGAAATACTTGACTTTCATTTGAACAGACTTGCAGTGAGACAGCTGATGAAAAGCATACATGTATCATAAACAGCAGACATTTAAATAAACTGTTTTGATGAGCCTGTTTTTATTTCAATGTTTGTTTCCTGGAAACATATTTTTAAAATCACAGTGCTGCACTATTGGAGCTGTCATTTCATTTTAGCATTCTTTTTTATTTAATAGGCGTATTAAGTTGCTGTATAGTTTAGGTAGTCTGAATATGTTAATGACTCTGACACATGGTGGAATTTTCTAAGGTAGAAGAGGGAAAAAGAATTTATTTTTTTATCAGCTTTGTGTACTCAGGGCTGCTTCAAGTTTTTATCTTACTTCATGGATTGTTATACTGACCACGTTTGCTTTTTCTTTCTATTGCACTGTAAATGTTTCTCATGTCATCTAAAAAATATATTTTTTTTGTCTTTGGGGTTAGTAATTCTAGTTTGAGATCAGAATTTTTGTGATGCAAGAATTCGTTGTATATCTTTTATTTATAATTAGTGTGCTGAAAGCTGAAAAGTTGTCTTAGGAGCATTCTTATGAACCGTAATGTACATAAAATAAACTCTTCTAGTTAGTGAAGGTAAACTGATAAGATATGTTTGCATAATTTGTTCACAGTGTCTAGTGTTGTTGTTGCACTGCATAGAAAAGTAGACACCGGGTCCTGCGTTTCAGCTACTTACCTCAGAAGAATTAAATACCTGTTCTGAATTGCTTCGTGTTACTTGCTGTCTCTTCTCATCGACTCCATAAGGATCATGGGTTTCTGTACAGTGAGCCCGATAGTTCCCACATGCTGAGTAGGATCCTGAGTGGATGCTGCAGTATAATATGGTAGGCACAATGATGGATCTGCACTCTCACGCCACTCTGGAACAGAGGGATGCGAGTCAGGGCAGCACTTTAGGGTCACTCAGAATTTAGACACAGAGTCTGCTGCTCTTAGCAGGCATCTGACCAAGTATGACTCTGTGAAAAGACAGCCACAGGAAAAGATCGTGATAATGATCACTTGCATAATAGTCTCATGGCGAGAGCATTTAGCTGTCCGACAGAAGGCTGGGGTTCCAGGTTTTTCTCAGCCTGGAGGTATTCAAAAGCAAAACTCCCACATCCTAGAAGAGTTCTTCAGTCACGAGGATAGAGGTTAGGTTGGTGTGGGTTTGTGCTCAGCTTCATTTGAACTGTTTCACTCTGCAGGAGGAACAGAAGGCTCACGGAGCTGACAGAGGTCACCCAGTGGGATGGTGCCTCTGGATTCTTGTGCCTGCTTCAGAGGCTGCTGATGCTTTTAGCATTAGGAAGTCATTAAGTGAAATGCCTAACTATTACTGTAATCACTGTGCAGTTAGGCTAAAGTGGAGTCTCCCCATGTTATGCTCTTCATGTTTTAAAAGAAAGTGACCACATCAGTGTGTGTGGTGTCATTTGAGCATGCCTTTGGAGATTTGGTGCGGATGTTAGACGCCTTTTGTCTCTGAACTGCAGCAGGCCTCAGGCAGAATCTGGCTGTCCAGTTGCCCATCTGGGCATATTTCTGAAGTGCATACACCAGTCCAAACTAGAGGTGCTATTTTATTATAAGTGCCTCCAGGGTAAATAGCACAGTAGATAGGTATTGTCAGCAGTTCTGTCAAATATTGGCACCAAAATCTAATTTGTATTTAGAGCTTATTCTAATATTATCCCTATTTGCTATTATCCTTACTTCCAATTTTTTGTTAATATGAGCAGTGAAAGATAAGATCATTAATAAAGCAAACACTATTTTGATATTTTTGCAATCATTTTGCAAACATGCAGAGGAAGGTTCATACTATTTTCTCATAAGAAAGTACTTTAATTGACTTTAACATACAACAAAACTAGGGCAAAATTACTCCTGTATTTGTGGCAGAAACTTGAGAAAGAGGCCAAGCAATACATACTAAATGAAGAAGTCTTCATGATTGCATACTTCAGAGATTTGCATATTTTAAATTCTTGCTTAGAAAGGTAGAAATTAATAGATATTTTTGCATGAAAAATCAGTAGCTTTTTATTTTGGTACATGTAGTATTAAAATATGCCATCATCTAACTTTAGACATGGTGTTTATACAGTTGTTATCAGCACGTAGCTTGAGGAATCATATCTTCATCCCCTTATTGAAATTTGTACATTTTGAGAGCATACTGTATTTGTCTTTATAGTCATATATAATACTGTTATTATATAATGTGTATATATATTATATAATACATAATGCATATATAATATATATAATACATGTAAAATACTGGTGACAGGATCTTATGAAAAAACCCTTTCATCAAATTGAGTGCTGTTTTGCCCTTGAAGCTGCCTGTTGTGGTATGCGTACGTGAAGTTACTACAGACACCTGAGTATCGACTAGATCATTGTGCAGCTCAGGTTTTCACTCTTCCGCTGGAATTTTTCTGGCCATATCCTATTACTGCCATATCTTCTCTTACAGTTTTTCTAATGCAGTTGGAAAAAATTGGATCCTGCTGGTGAGCAAAACTGTAGGATGTGATTTTGCATGGCAAGATGGGTACAAGTAATTACTGAAAAGCTGAACAACCTGTATTTTTGTCTAGTCGTGCTCCACATAACCAAGCATAAGGAGCAAGCTGGAACCATGTTTACTAGTGACGTAGTCATCAGACACTTGCCTATTCGAAGATTACCTTGGTATTTTGCTGTACTTCCAAGTGACAAGAGTGGGAGAATTATATATATATATA
>VXAA01004760.1:1738-11738 GCA_013399115.1 Anseranas semipalmata
TAATTTTTAATTTAATTTATTAATTTATTAATTATAAATTAATTATTATTATTGCAAAAGAATCAACAACTATCATGGAAACAATACCTGGTTTCCTTGTAGGCATGAAATTTGACATATTGATCAATTAGAAACTAAAATGAGATCTCATTCTTCTCTCACACTTTTTCAATATTCCTTTGAAGTGAGTGGAATTTTTTCCAGCATAAACTGTTGTCAGAGGAAACTTAAACCTGAAGAATGCACACTATACTATGTTGTAATTTTGATTGTACTATCACGTGGAATAGCTTTGTAAGCATGTTTTATTGGCTTTTAAGTATTTGAATGATTTGTTAGCATATTGCTTTGAAACAAAAAGTGTAGGACTTGCATGCCAACACATTCTCTGATTATATAAGCAAGGCAAAATCCAAAGTGGTTAACATTGGTAAAATAAGAATTCATTTCAGTGAACAAAATGTATGGATCATAGCTCAGTTTTTATTCAGCAAACGTCAAGTGCTATTTTTAATCACACTGTTAAAATGTTCTCTAATACTTGTTTCATTGAATTAATTCTCTTAAGTGAAATTAAAACCACTAAAACATTAGTGAAAGAAGTTTAACACCTGATAATGTGCAACACTTAGGGTCAGCTTCATGAGGATAGCATAATATTCTTTCATGCATGTAAAGTTTGGCTGGTATCTCTTACATTTTGCAACTGACTGTTTGCAATTCAGAAATGCTTAATAATAATGAAGAATAACCAAAGTTTTAAGTTAATTTATACTTATCGTGCTTTTTTTTGCTGACTCCCACCACCCTCGTCATTAAACCTGAAAGTGTATTACAAGCAACTAATTAATTGTTGTATGTAATACTTACTTATGCAACTGAAGAGGTTTAGAATACTAGCAAAATACAAGCTATCCACTTTGACTTGTCAGCAGTAGCTAAGTATCCACTTTAAAGGGTCATGTACAAAATATAGACTGATGCCTGGTGGGAATAATGATTCTTTAAATTCAGAATGAAATAGCCAATAGACAGCAGCCAATACAGAAGGCAAAATACCAAAACTGCCTGCAAATGAGACAGCTGGTACGCTTAGTTCAATAACTGACCTAATGGAGGGTAATTTGGCACATCCTCAAGATCAACTCTGCTTACAGTTACTGTCTATCTATAATATGTTGATTATCATGTTTAGAATATTTAGACCAAGCTTTATAATTTATTTGAAACATGTCTGTAAATAATTGCACTGAGTAGGTAGACTGGCATCAATCAAAAGAGAAATAAGTTCCACATGAATGACAAAAAGGATGCAAAAAAAAGGTTTATAATCCTTAAAATCTTTTTGCTTAGAAAAACATTGTTCTGTCTCTTTGAATTACTAGAATTAATTTGCTCTCTTTCACTCTACTTACTTAAGATACTTTAGATGATTGGTCTAAATAAAGGATCCTACTTCAAAAAAAGGTGAACCCTTACACTCTTGATTTGTACATTGGCATATTTTGAACAGATAAAGGCTATATTTTAACGTAGGAATTATCAATATGTATGTTTACTGCATTATTACTGCATTAATTGCCACCCTTATTATTGTATTTGCAATAGGGCATATTGTATTTTGCATTATTACTGCATTAATTGTCATTCTTGTTATTGTATTTGCAATTGGGCATATTGTATTTTGCATGGGAGGCATAGCAAATCCAAAAGTAAATTTCAATTGTTGTGATGTAAATTTCTAGTGTTTATTAATGTTCATTAACAGAGTATGGTGTTTATGGAAATTTGCACGGCTGAACCAGGGAAGATTCTGTGAAAAAATTCCACAAAAGGCAGAACAGGTAGCTTAGGATTAATAGAGCTTTCTTTACACTGTTGAAGTTTCTATGTTGAAAATTTAATTTTTTTTATCTCATTGATTGTCATGGTCATGTGAAAGAATTCACTATGTATCTTTGTACACATTTACCGTGAATTCTTCAAATAGTCCATTTCTGGAAACGTCAGTTTGCAATTCCCTTTCCATGAAAAAAGCTACATTTTAATCCATTTATTTTTTTCATACAGAATATGTTTAGTGTACCTAACATTCTGTCTGATGGAGGCATGTATTGGCTCCCACTTGTATTTCATTATAGGATGCAATGGTATAGTAAAATATGTAGATGTATACCTCATTCAATCTTAAACTTTAGAGAAGAAAAAACTTACATTAAAGGATGAACTAAGTTGCTACTACCAGAGACATATTAAATGTACATTCATAACTTAGTGAATCAGTTGTCACTATTCTGCCATGGGTACTGGAGACCTATAATTCATTGGAGTAAAACTATTGTTACACTGACACTTGGAAATAATCTATGAATGTTTTTGTCTTATCTATTTTGATCTAATTTTGTCAAGACAGCAGTGGAGGCTCTTTTCTTTTCCGATTTTACCAGAATGAGCACCATGAAACATAAATCTGTCTCCTTCATGTCTCTTCTAGACTTGTGCTTCCCATTTGCCTCTATCACTTTAACCTTGACGTGAACCTTTGCTATGGCTGCAACTCCAGGATCTGAAAATCCTTCTCTTGCCACACTGTAGTTCTCCTTATCTCTGCCAGGTTCTGCACTCTGTCTAGGCTGACATCCCTGACCCACCATATCTCCAGGTGGGGTGCCCTCCTTCAGCCTGGGCTTGCCCAGAGCAGCATCCCAGATCTTGCTGTTCCTGGAAGCTTCTCCAGCTCCTATGTTACACACAGCAATCTACCACAACATCTCTCGTATTCCACATTTGACTAATTTTGTTGTTGTCCAGTAGGCATCTGGGGGCTAACTTTATTTTCAAGAAACTGTCCCTGTTACCGCTTACACTAGCCATGTCTGTCTCCTCTGTGTCGCTACCATCAGGTCAGAGCCTCTGTTACAGCTGCAGGCATCTGGAATAATCTTCAATATTTATGCCTCCCTACACACTGATTGCTTTTAAGTGTCAGCTCAGAACATATCCTTTCTTCCTTACCTTAATTTCTCTATGACATTGGTATTTGTTTCTTACTTAACTCTTTGTATTTTTAATTAAACCTATAAAATAGCCATAGAATTCCTTTAAATACTCTACACAAAACTAAGTTGTATTTACACGTTGGTAATTTACACTGCACAGATTTTACAAGCCTGTTCCTTTACCATTCATGAGAATACCGACTGTTTATTTAATAACTACCATATTATAAAATACATATGCTATCTATAAGCTACAGAAGTCTTAAAAACCACACAACCACACACTAATTTAGCATATAAAACTTTGATTCTTTTTAAGAGTGATTTCACAGAACATGTGTAATAATGAAAGCACATGCTTTTCCAATTTGCCTGTTATTGTTGTTATATTTGTTGTTTTGAAACTTTGAGAGCTGTATTCGATGCTGAAAGAAAAATGTAGGTTTTGGTGACAAGGGAAAGCTGGGGGCTTCTTCTCTGTGCCTTTTTGTTTTGTTATTACTGAAAACTAGCGGGAGATATGTCTAAGTAAACAATGTAGATGTTACTGCGTGTACAGTCAATTTCTTGCTTGGTGTAGGGAATGACCAGTTTGCTTTAAGCACGAGCAGATGCTTCTATCTGACCATCTGGCGTTTATTTACTTTATCCAAAATCCTGTGCTCCTTCCTTTACACAGGGAGGAGGAAGGTGGTAAAGATGATTTTTTTTCTTGGTTGTGGTAGTAAATTGTAATTGAGTTATTTCTTGGTAGCAATAAAACGGAAGTGTAAAAATAAAATACTGCAAGTAAAGAAAACACTTTTACAAGCAAGGTATGAGAAAAGGATTTCTCCATTCAGCAAATCTGGACAGTTGACAGTTCAGATCTGTCTCACCTATATTCTGCCCAGAGCCAATCACACCAAAGGCCTACGTTCAGCTGACCTGCAGGGAGAACATGACTGAGTCTTCAGTTATACATAAGCCTCGTACACATTCTCTGCAAAGGGATATGTTTTATTCCCAACTGACCAATTTTCATCACCTCTATAATATTTTAATCTATTCAGCAAACATTTTTTTATCTTAATTAAACTTGACAAATTGGAAATCTTAGGGCAGAGAAAGAAAAAATCAAGTAAACACAAAACTTGATTTGGCTAAAAACTTCAGGATACTTCCTTGTACTTAAATTTTCAGTGACTCTGCAAAGCTACTAACAGTTATAGATTGAGCTTAAATTATATAAAAAGGTTCTTACAATGCCTTATATGAAATTCAAAAGTGTTAAGAAATAGCCATCTTTCCTCACTCTTTACACTGCAAACTAAGCAAATGAAGGTCTGTTTTGTTGTTGTTGTTTGTTTGTTTGTTTGTTGTTGGTTTGTTTGCTTTTTATCATAATGCCAATGGATTGAATTCTGCCTACAGAGACCAGCTTCAAGACATCCAGACATACCGGTTCCAATTTGAATCACATGCAAATCCATTGATAAATTGAGTTAGTATATTGTAACCTAAGTTGTCTGTTGTGAGATCCAAATATTTCTGCCTCTCCTTCACAAGATGAGATAAAAATGAGCTTTGTGCTGGAGACACTTTTGTGTCAGCACATGTCAGTGGAACCAACCTACAGATGCTTCTTTTAGACCATTGGTTGAAGTTAGCCAAGTTTCACTGCAGTTACGAATCTCTTCCTTTATGAATGTGCTAAATTAAAAGGCTGGTCTGTTTTTTTCTTAATTTAAGTTTACCTTAGAAATTGCATTTACCTCTTGGAAACCCTTTTGTTCTCAAGTGAATGTTAAAATTTCCACCCTTCTGAAACATGAAGATCAGGAACCTATTATACAAATTCTTGAATGAAGCAAACACTTGCAAATATTTATTTTCTATATTTAGTATCACACATTAGACTTTCACTACTTCCATGAGTTGCATTACACAATTTGTGCTTAATTTTCTTTAATTCACTGGGAGACACAAAATATTAATGCTGTCAGCAGGAAGACTCAGACTGAAAGTGAAGTTGGTTGCTATAGTAAGAAAGACAATTTGTGTTCTCCATTATATCACTGTGAATCAAGACTAAGAATATTGACTTCAGTGGGGAAAGGAGTTGACAGACTTATGGTTACTTCTGCAAAATGATCCATGAACCCCTAATGATACAACTGCATAGTTAATTATTTGACTTTGGCTGAGAGGATGATGGCTGAGAACAGCAGTGGTGACTTCCAGCACAAGAGCTACAAGTGAATTTTATGCAGATTTCAAATGGGTGAGTCTAGCTAATTGAAATGGCTAAAAATATCCATCTTTTTTGTGTGTGTGTTTTTGTTGTTTTGTATTGTTTTGTGTAAAATGATGCATGTCTTAAACAGGGCTTAATCAATGAGAAATTAGGTTAGGATCATTGTTTGGCACAAGCCCCTACCTCTTCTTCACTTCTACACATTCTCATCCTGACAGAAAATGATTAATCTCTTAATTAAGCTAGGCTTTTTTCTATCTGTCATTACTGTTGCATTTGAGTGCATCATAAGCATTAGATAAGACTTCTCTGAAGTGAGGAAGCAGCATTTTAGAGATGAGAGAACTGAAATACAAAGAAATTAAAGTCAGAAATATCCTTTTCAAAGACCAAACATCAGGCACCGCTATCTGATTCTTTCAGAGTACTTGGGCTTTTTTGGCTAGCTGTTCATCTGGCCAAACAGGATACACATTTAACTCTGCTAAAATCAGGGATTTTCAGCTCATATGTGGAATACAGAATGTTAAATCAAATACCCAAAGAAAAGATGATACACAAACAGCTTTGAAAACATTGGTCTGAGTTACCTGCCACCTGTCACCCAAGAACATTGTAGCACAACAGGCTGTAGAGCAAAGGGTTTCACAACAACCCAGTTTCACAGCGTTATGCTCACCTAAACTAGAGAGGAGGTTAAATCCTGCTGCTTCAGTCCCCATCTCTTCAGTATGCATCTTCCATTTTCTATAGCATAAGAGTAAAATTGCTCCTGGACAAAAACAGTTTATATATAAATTAAAATACATTAATGTAACCTTTGATCTGAATCAGGCAGTGACTCTATGAGAAAAACAGTGTATGATTATAGAAACAAAGACCGTATCATAATGCATAATGCACAAGGAAGCTGTATCATGTTGGCATGGGCAGTATTAATTATGTCATTTCCTAACATACTGAGTTATATAACCTATACCGATATCTATACATCCCTATCTTATGGTTTATCATAAACTGGGGAACCACACAGTCACTAAGTATACCTCGACACTTGAATTAGTGAAGTAGAAATATCTTAACACCTGTTCTGCCTCAAAAAGGGAGGAGACATACAGTTTTCCATTGGATTTCACTAATATTTGATGACATTTCTTTTTTAACATCTTAGCTTCTCATCTGCTGTGATTTTCTTCTTGTTCTTAATTCCTCAGCCCTAGCAGTTGGTTGTACTTTAACACAGGAGGTAGCCAAGCACCACACGCTGTTCTGTCACACCCCCTCCTCAATGGGACAGGGGGAGAAAATAAGATGAAAAAGCTCATTGGCTGAGATAAGGACAGGAAGATCAGTCACCAATTCCCAAACAGACTCAGCCTGGGGCAGATGAATGTAATTTATTGCCAATTAATAACAGACTAGAGCAGTGAGAACTACAAGCAAACTAAAAACACCTTCCCACACCCACCCTCTTCTACATCCCCCTCCCCAAGCGGCGCAGGGGAACGGGGAATGGGGGCTGCGGTCAGTCCCTAGCGCTGCGTCTCCGCTGCTCCTTCATGGTCACTCTCTGCCCCTGCTCCACGTGGGGTCCCTCCCATGGGATGCCGTCCTTCCCAAGCTGATCCTGCGTGGGCTTCCCACAGGCTGCAGCTCTTCGAGAACTGCTCCCATATGGGTCCGTACCACGGGGTCCATCCCTCAGGACCAAACTGTTCCAACATGGCTCCCCCACGGACGGCAGCTCCCACCAGGCCTCCTGCTCCACCATGGACTCTTCCAGGGGCTGCAGCATGGAGATCTGCTCCGTGTGGTCCCCATGGGCTGCAGGGGGACGGCCTGCTCCACCATGGGCCTCTCCACGGGCCGCAGGGGAACTTCTGCTGCGGCGCCTGGAGCCCCTCCTGCCCTCCTTCTGCACTGACCTGGGTGTCTGCAGGGCTGTTTCTCACTCCTCTCTCCCAGCTGCTGTGGCACAGCAGTTTGTTCCCTTCCTTAGCTCTGCTCTCCCAGAGGCACAACCAGCGTCGCTCACTGGCTCGGCTCTGGCCAGCAGCGGGTCCCCTTTGGAGCCGGCTGGAGCTGGCTCTGATCTAACATGGGGCAGCTGCTGGGCTCTGCTCACAGAGGCCACCCCTGCAGCCCCCTGCTACCAAACCCCTGACATGTAAAGCCAATATATAGTTTTAAGGTAGTTTAGTTCTCCTTCAGTGTGATGACTACTTCAAATTACTTTGTTTTCTCTTCACATTGATATTTCCAACATTGGTATTTGAGTGTTAGATTTCTACCAATACTATTCATCCTGAATTTGAAGGTGAAACTGCAACTATAAAATCAATGTAAAAAAGAATTGGGACTCATCATTGATAATGCACAATGAGTAAAGAAGATTTTAAAAATTATTTTCCTTCTTTTCCATTAACACATTAGATCCCAGTCCAGAAGTACCTCTTCATCAAGGCATGAACTGCTCATAGCTCCCAGAAAGGACCTGTTCCTTGAGCATCACAGCACTGTGCCCCCATGCAACAGGGTTTTTGTAACTGGTGTCTGAGACAAAACACACTGAAGTCAATGGAAAGGCTCAGAGTGACTTCAGATGTATTCTGACCAAGCCTTCACAGAATCTGAACAGAATACAAAAACAGAAAATGTCTGTGCTGTTATATACCCACTTTTTCTTCTTAAATCTGCTTATTCCCTGATCACCTTTAAGGTGATGTGCCATTAGTTCTGATTGGGTTTTTACTGGCCCTCACTTGCCAGTAGTGACCAAGCACAGAACTAAATCAATCTTTGTCAGGCCTGTAATTGAGCGCTTCCCTAATTTATGAGATGGCTTTTCCATTAACAACAAAATCTTGAGAATTAAATAAAAACAGACCTTCACAAGTGCTGCTGCATTGGTGAATAAAATAAAAACATTGATAAATGTACACCCCTTTTCCCAGACTGACTTTGAAAAATTCTGTGTCACAGACCCAGGTCATATTCTGACAACAATTAGGAACACTAAAATAAATAGTTGGCCATTCTTTGTTATGACAGGCTATGCAAAGTTGTTGGGTTTTTTGTGGGTTGTGTGTGTGTGCGTGCGTGCATTTTTTGCCAATTTATACAGTAGTCTGTGAATATGAATTATTTTATTACAGTGATTCTGTTAATTAGGATTCTTCTGTATCTGTACTGTTATGCCCTTTTCAGAGCATGGTAACTTCTTTCTTTTAAATCTGATTCAGCTGAGACTTGATGAAACTTTACAAAGAGGTATGGAAATATTTCCTTAAGTTTTGCTGGAATTGTTTCCGTTCTTAATCCAAAATACTCAGAACTCAACCTGAACATTTTTTCCTTTGGTCTTTCTAAAAAAGCTTTGAATGTCTCATCAATTAAGACACTCAAACTAGATCAGATAAATCACTAAAAAATGCAAGAGCCATGACAGGGAGATGAATTGATTACCTAATAGGTATTTTCTACCTCTATGTGCTGCATCTTTAAAACTTGCATTCATATGAATAGTTCATTTATGTCAACTATACTGTTTTTGTCAACCCTGAATCAAGCCTCATATTTTATGACTTTGTGAAGGTTAAAAGATAATATTCAGCTGTTTCATTGATTTTTCTACAGTTCTTCTCTTCCACTTTCTGGATGTATTTGGATTTGGAAAAGAAAAGTAATCTCATTAAACAACTTGTTGACACAACATTTCCAACATCCCTTTGAAATGAAAATGATGTTTAGAGGGTGCTTTAAAGAAACTCAAATACTGATACTTTGAAATTTATTATACTTAGTAATGTACCATACTTTTTTTTTTTTTCATTTATGCAAATACACACACGCACACATTATTTATAATACTGGCAGTTTATAGACTTGTGTTGACAGTGTAAAGGTTTTAGATAAGTCACTGTTTTAATGAATTGAACCTAGTTTTTTGAAGCACTATAGGAATTGAGAAAAAATTACATCATACATGTTGTAGAAGCAAGGAAAATGGAAAACAGGAAATAAGAGTTTGGTGTCTAATTTTGTTTGTTTGTTTGTCCCAATGATAACAGGTGTTTATATCCTTACTATTACAGATACTAAGTATGCATTTTTTTTTCCTGTTTTTAACGGTTCTATAATTAAAAAAAAAAATCTGCAGACATTCAATATACATGTATGTACATAACCACAAGCACAACTGAACATGAATGTGCACTGGTCGAATAGGGAAAGGGGGTAGAAAATAATCCCTAAATAAAGAATGGAGATGTAAGTAAAGGAATAGCTGCATTGGATGTTCCAGAGAGAGCACTGTGGCATTCTAGTGGATATCCATCCATTTGAAGTATTGTTCACATACGCAGAAAAAGTCATAAGCAGCTCAGATTGGCAGTTGCATTTAACTAACATCATGCTGCCTAATGTCAAACCTAAAACATAAGACCCAACATGCAAGACTTTGAGGCACTGAAAGGAGAATCAAAATTGGAATTGAGAGCATAAACCAGGACTGTTAGAGGAAAAAAAAATCCAAAATATACACGTGCAATGGAAGTAAAAAACTTCAGAAGTAATGCTTACAACACAGGGACAGAAATGAATTTTATAAGTGTCATACAGCTGGAAACTGGTGTTGTGAATTTGGTCCATGTTGTATATGTGAAGTACTTCATTAGGAGGCATCTCAACGATCCTGTTGTCTGGGCAGGTGAGATTTGTCCTCCCTTTTGGGTGAGATGGAGGGACAGCTAGGATCAGCAGCTCC
>VXAA01004760.1:16738-30940 GCA_013399115.1 Anseranas semipalmata
TCAGAAAGCTTAACGTTAAATCACATTGAATTGGTGACCCAAATGACGAAAAATAGTATCTTTCAAGTTAAGGGCAATACTTTTCTTTTGCATCTTATGCTATTTAAAAGATATTATACAGCAGATTTCAGCCCTTGAAATACATTTTCAAGAATAAAAGCATTATTTAAACTAGTATGTTTAATACTTTTTTAAAAAAGCAGGATAAATAGATGAAGGCACTATGCTAGAAATCCTTTGTGTCAAACTGTTAATCATTGTGGAAAACTATTTGCTAATGTTTCAATTTTGTTGGTATTATCTTTCTTTTCATTTTATTCTTGGGGATATTTGTATGAAAAAGAATATTGGTTCAAGACTGCATCTCTGCTTGTTTCACTCAGAGCCCTAGCCTCTGATGAAGTAGCCAAAATGGAGTAAGGTGTGAGAACTTAAATATTGTGGCAGCCTACTCCTTGCCTGGAAAGGTAACAGGAATGCTCTAATATCCCAAAAGATCCCAAATATCACAGTCATGGATTAGTGATCTAACCTGTACCAGACCATACTACATAGCTTTATCTTTGCTGAAAACATTAGATCTCTGTTGAAAACATTACATGTCTCAAGCCTAGTGATTCTTTAGTACCAAAATTGAAATGACTTATTCTTTTTGAGCAGCAAGTTTACATGGACAGCAACTGTCATGCCCACTGACTGCTAAAAAGGTACATATTAATTTGTCTTCCACATGAGAAGCATAAAAGCTATTTAATGCATCATTTTGTGATTAGAGTCACATAAGACTATTTGCAGAATTTCAGCAGCTGTTACTTTCTGTTCCTTTTACAGCATTTATGTAATGAAAAAGTGTTGTTGTAGCACTAAATAGACAATCCTCATTTATACTGTAGTTCTTGATTGCTTTATAGAAATTAATATAAAGGCAGAAATGGCTAGAAATTAAATAAAAAGTAAGCAACAGGCACATATTAAAACAATATGAATTTTGATCTACAAATGTCTTCCTCTGGAAAGGAAGAATGAAGAAATACTAGCAACACCACTTTTTGGATTTTCTTCCCTTTTATTCCTTCAAGATGATAGAGTTTGCCAAGAATATCAACACTAATCTGGCAAATGTTCAGTGGTCTGCTTTAGACTACTGTCATCTGTACTCCACATCCTTGTTATTTCCCAACAACAATGAAATATCTGGAGCAGGGATTCTTCAAAAAGAGGAAAGCTTTAAGTTGTATTACACTTCACAGTCACACTTACCTTACTCAGTGGAGTAAGAAAAAAAGCTCCTCTGAGGTCTTGTTTCCAGCCTCTGCACATCTTTCTCTAGAAATTCAAACCTATGCTTCATCTATTTTCACAGATGTTCTTAGACAGACTGAAACTTATTTCGCTAACCTTCAGTTAAAACGGAGGCATTGAATAAAATTTAACATCTAGGCTGCTTCTGCAGTCAATGGAGAAAGATGAGCATATTTGGAAGGTAATTAATCTCATGCTACAGTAGGGACTATGAAAGTCTCTTGGAAATGCTTATATGGAAGAAACTCAGACGACCAGCTGAAAGTAGACATACAATTTGGAAATGGTTAAAATTGAACTAAGCACATCTCTCCCACAGTCATGAAGGTATCTGGGGAAAAGGGGAATGAAACTAAAGAACTGATAAATCTTCAAAAGATTTTAAATGTTTTCTAAACACTAGAACTGTTTTTTTTTAGAGTTCAGATATTTAAATATCTTGTCTCTATCTCTTATAGGTACATATATCTAGACAGCTAATAAAAATTCCAAGGGATTTTCTTATAGAAAATATTCCTCACCCACAGATCAGCTATTTTTCAGTTCATAGTGACTTATTTTATGGAAAATTAATGCTTGAAGAAAGTATATATTGGACAGCACTAGATCCTAAAGTCTTTTATTTATTTAAAGAAAAACAACAGTGTGGTTAATGGCAAGTCAGTTATCCCATATCATCCCCCTGTTGTGCCGTGTTTTATGGTAGGTTTTCAACCTTTTATAGTGTGGAACATATTTTAATAGACAGTTTATTTAGAGTCTGTGTTACCTCTCCCAAATCAGAGTCACATAGACCACTTCCCTTCTTTTTGATTGCCTGGCAGTTCTCTGGTAACTACACTAATCACTTCCAATGAAAATTAATGTTAGGAAAGTATGTAGGTCAAAATTTCTAAAAGAGAATATTGGCTTGGAATGCCCACCTTGATACACAAAAACTGCATTCCTTTTTAGAGAAGGGCTAACCATCTTTTTCTGAAAGTCATCAAATTTCTTATGTAATGTAAGATAACTCTAGACCACTTTAGAAATACATTTTGAAATTCAAAATTGAAACAAAATTTCCAATTTTAACAAATTTTCACTTCAGCTTCAATTTTTAAAGCACTTCGCTTGGTTCCCAAAAAACAAACTACAATGCAACACTAAACACAACTACACTGCTATTTAAAAGATTTCTCATTTGAAAAAATGTCACTGGTTTGAACTTGCACAACCCTTTCAACGTAGAGGACTGATTGTCAGACAAACCGTAGCTAAGTCGTTCCAGGTAACTGTACCAGTTAGAATCCAATAAAAATAACACAAAGCGGTTCCAAAACTAAATCCAATTTTTTGAAGTTGGATTCCTGCAACATAGTTCCAGAGTCTATGTAGATGCACGTGGTATCCCGAAAGTATCCTGGATACTGAGTCTATTCTGTAGTCCCAAAAATCAGACTGACTTTCCTTGGGTGCCAAATACTGAAGTACATTAATTCAAACACCTGAGTTGAGAAACTGAATACCTTAACCTTGAATATCATTGCTTTTGTTGATAGTAACATTTCCTGATGTTATTGAAATGCAGCTTTCTGTCTGTGACTATGAATTAATTGTCTACTTTTCTTGTTTTCTGATGTGAGGATGGCAAGAATATAGGCTATGCATTCACAGGATATCTACTTTTTTACTTAGCATTTTAAAATTACTTCAAAGAGGTCTAAAGTTTCAGTCAAATATAGGCTACTTACTCTTGTTTTCTATGATCATTTCGTCTCTTTTTAAAATATGTTTATTCATACATAGTGAAAAAAATTTTTGTTTTGCTTTTCATCACCAGTTGAAATGGAAAATAAGTCCTAAACTTACTGGTTGTAAGCCAAATTGTATCTATACACATACCACGTACATTATACACAAACTTTTATACACGTACATGAATATTTCTTTTGCTATATACTTAACACAGTATATGGTCTTGCTAACAGAAACAAAACAAATGCAGAAGACATTTCGCCTTATGAAGTACCCTGCTGTGTTATTTTATTGATGATTCATTTATTCTTGTTTGTTCCTTTAATGACTTAGTACAAAGTGACTATGACCTTTTAAAGCTGTTCCATATATTTCATTGCCTTTTACTTGAAGATTTCTCCCTACTTTGTTACAGTAATAAATAAGATAATTTAGCAGCAATCTAAATTAAAAAATATATATATCTTTTTTTCTCCCTCTTAAATTAAAGCTGCCATGTCTACTTACTTGCCATGTCTTTGACTGCCAAGTGAATAGTATTAAGAAAAAGTACTTATCAATGTTGCAGAAAAGAAAGTTCAATTTTAGGCCTTTTTTCCTCATGCCAAAGCACAGGTGCTTCAGATACACCTAATTATAGCAGTAATTAAAGTTATTACGTTACCTGTTTATTCAAGGGCACAAGGACTTCTAATGGGAACAAATCAAGATATAAAGACTTGCTGTCAATTAGGCTTGAAGGCTTGAGGAGATAATGAAGGAGGTTTGGAGTCAGGTTTCAGTTTTATACAATAACAAAAATAGTAATTCAGCACCTCTTACTTTTCCTGGAACCATCCCAACAGTTCAGGAGAAGAAAGACAAGAAGATTACCTGTGTAACATGATCTTAAGGGTACCAGAGGATAATGGTGTTCTCCCATAGGCACATCTATGGCAGAGCCTGCTGCCAGCAGAAGATGGGACTGCTACAAATATAAACCCGTCAACCTGAGAACAACAAATCTGTTCAGCTTCTTGTCACAGATCTTGTGCAGGCCACAGAAGGACAGGTGAAATGTGACTCTGCTGAGGGCAGTGCACTCTTGAGTCCTTGTCTTAGTAAAATGGCATTACATGACTAGTGGTACTTTCACAGAGATGTAATTTAGGACTGACAGTACATTGAAAATATCCTTCTGCTGCGTGTTTTCTTAGACAGTGTGCCTCTTAAAGTAAGGAAAGAGGAACTATGGCAACTATAGGGCAAGATAAGTTACTTACTGAGCTTCTGTACTTGTTCTATCATTAGTTCTATCATTTCGAATCAGTTTCAAAAAAGCTATGTCATACTGACGGGGAATATTCCTATTGTATTGCTTATTGGCCTTAATATAATGGCATATGTACTTATAGCTCAGGATAGACAACTACAGAGTTTGTTTGTATATTACCAGCCAAATGAAAATATCAAATGTGCATCACTTAATGAATTAGATTAGTCACACATTTTAAATATTCCGTTCTTGCTGTCTGATTTCATTATGTATATTTTACAGCCAATTAGTAGGAATGTTCCTTGGTAAGTTAGAAGGTAGTGTATTTCAGTTGCAGCCATTTGTTTCTTTGAGGCTGGCACTTCCAAATATTAATGAAAACACAGAGCGTCCTCTAAAAAGTAAATGCATATAACAGAGAAAATTAAGTGATGGTAAAGAAATACTTATGTCTTCCTTTTTGATCTGATAGGTGTAGTTCTGCAAAGAGAGGAAAACATTAAATCAGGATAACAATCTCTCTTTTATTGCAAGTGTCCCACTAATAGAGAAGCAGATTTTATATGCCAGTGCTGTGGGAATTTACAGCAGCAGGAGCATGGTACCTGGTTAGAATCTGTTCACACCAAAATGAAATGCCAGATGATTAGAGCCAGGACTAAAACACAGGATTTCTTACAATGTCTGATTTTTTTTTTTTTTCCCAAGATATTGGAAAATGCATCATAGTTTTATACCTAGTTGCTTCAAAGACTGCACATTTATTATTTAGTTAAGGGTGACTGGTCTCACTGGCCAAGACATCCCACCCTGCTTAGTTCCTGTGACTTCCTATGCTTATTTTCCCAGCCCATGATGTCCCACCAGAAGCCATCTAGAAACAAATGGGATCTGAATGTTAATTTAAAGCCAGGACCTTGCAAACAGATACATTCACACATGTGCCATTGATTTCATTAACTTTGCAAGATGCAGACTCCAGGCCCAAAGGGTTATGTTAATTCTGTGTAGGGACTTTGAGGAAGCTCTCCAAGATTAGGGGAGGTGTGAAACGGGTTTCTTCCCTCAATATGCTGAAGCCCTTCTGATGTTGTCTGGGTCACACTAAAGGAGATTAGAACCTCAGGGAAAATTTTAGGAAAGCATTTTATTTACAGATAATTCTCCTTATCTTTTATTTATTTTCTCTTTTCTTGCCACTCTGCTCTTTTGTTAAAAGAAACATCAGCAAAACCACAGACTCTTGTAGTTTCCTCCTGATTACTCCCTACCCAATGTCCTAATCCTCTATTTATTACATCACAAGTGGTTATTATAGAAATTACTGAGATTATAAGCAAGGTTATGATTTTAGTGGTGGAACAAGCAGTAGAAAAAAATGGGCATTAAGTAAGTATGTAACCCTTGTGGGATTTATAATTTGTTCATGAACCGGTAAATTCTCCTTTTAAAGTCAAAAGGTTTCATATAAATGCAGTCAAACTTGCAACACTGACTCCAGGACAAACGCTATCCCGAAGTCTTCCAATTGAATCATTGGTTTTGACTCCAATTTCCATAGCAACAGAGACCCAACTCTTCTGAAGTGGATTTTTCAAATTATTCAAAATTCAGAGACTTTTCCACTGTGAGGTGAAGTAGCAAAGACCTGTATTAAAGGGAGCCTTGAGACTTAGCAAACTCATATACAGCTAAATCTAAACTTCTTACTTTAACAACTTAATTTAGGACTAAGGCCTAAAATACAGATGCCTGAATGCAGGAGTAGAAGACCACCCCATTTACTGTCAATGGGAGGCCTCTTCTTCAGGAAGTCTGCACTGAGAGTGCCAGCAGCCTGGCAATATTAAGCACAAAGTACAAAACAGCTGATCTCACATGACACCTTGAATAGACCTAAGCATTAGACAACTTTGATCCCTTGCGATGCTCTGACTTAGAAGCCCTGTATTTTAGCCCCTGCTCCCTCAGACATGTGTGTGTTCATGTACAATATTTTGCATCATGGTGTTTGTTAAAAACAAAAAATATTTAGCCAGGAGCACAAAGTTTCCTTGCTAGAGTAAGGATGGACTAAAATTCGGGACTTGCACTTTTTGGATAAGTACCCTTTTTTGTATAGTTTAAAACATTCCTTAGGCTGAGGAATGAACTTCACAATAACTAAGTACCTTCTGGGATCTCCTGTGGGTGCCCAGCATCTTCAGTTGAGCCTCCCCAGCGTACATTGCACCTTGGTGTCAGCACAGATGGAAACACAGGCTAAGCAAGGGCACAGCTAGAGAGTTTTAGATTCTTCTAGACGCAATAGAAGCAGGCTTCCCAAGATATTTATTTTTTTTCCTATGACTAATTCAGATTATAATTTTCTCCAGGCAGGGATCTATCATCATTTATTATAGAGGGAGACCTTACAGCTACCATAATGATCCAACATTCTAAAAGCAAGAGTAGAAAACAGAATATATACATGTAATTTCAAGGAGAGATGCTTCTGAATATCTTATCTTTCTACTGTTAGCTACTGAGTCAAAATTCTCCCTCAGAAGGCAGTAAGAGACATTTGCATGAGTAATGATCAAACCTGGACTATCTACTAGAGCCATGTATAGCTCATTTTTATTTTTATTTTTTAAAGTAGCTTCTTCTTCTTTCCCTCTCTCTTAAATATATCTGGTTCAGTATATTATTCCTTTTTCTATATGTACAACAAACCTTAATATAGTCATAGTAATTCAATCATCTGCAAGCATTTTAAAAATCCTTTCCATTGTACAGTATCAGTATTGCAACAGAGAATATAGCATTGTCATTATTGATAGTCGAGAAAAAATAAATATATATACTGTCTAATTTTTCTTATTTTGCTTAAAGTCATCTTTTGAAGGTGAATGCACTTGCTCAATAACAGACTTCTCAGGGAAACTTGCTTCCACTTGTTTATTAGCCTGCATAGTAATGAATACAATTGTTTCTAGAGAAAATCCCTTCTTTGTGAAAATACTGAATTATTGGCACCGTATAACTCCTTGATGACACCTATTCCCACTTAAGTGCCAGAAAAAGAGAGTGGAGGATAGTAAGACATGAAGTCCAGGGGCACTTACAGGAGACATCATGACAAATTATGTAACATCAAGCACCTGGGAAACCCATGATGACTGTTTGGAGTGTCAAAATATCTGCAGACTGTAACAGGAAAGTGCTGCCTGCTTTCTCACTTTGTTTTTTAAATATTCTGTGCACTCTTTGAAGGCAGTCCCATGACAACAGACAACAAACTGAACTTCAAAGAAATAATAGATTCTGACTTAGTGGATGACTTTTTTTCACTTTTCTTGAATTTTCACTCTCCAGTTTTACACTTTCCTGGAGCAAGAGGCAATCTACCAAAAGGGCACAACTTGAACTGGTCAACAACTGGGTCTCTGATTGCCTTTCATGTTGGAGAACTGAAAGCAATAGTTTTTATGTTCTTTTTCACTTAGAAAGTGCTCCTGATTTTGTGCATGCAAAAGTACAAAGAACAAATAGAAAGTGCCTTTCCTACATGCTGCACTCGCTGGTGTGCTTATAGGTGAGAAAGAGACCATTTCAGTTACCATCATTAATATTCTGTTTTTTCTTTAGTGACCATTATTTTCTCTTTCTAATAAACATAAATATGCTGACCACAAGAAATAGTGCATTTAAAATAAACATAGGGAAAATGGGCAGCTGAATCATTGCTGGCCATCCCCAGAAATATCACAGTTGTTCATACGTGGACTAAATCTTGTGAGGTACTGAACATTACATCTCCATTGGCTTCACATTGCAAAGCCAGCTGTCTTGGGAAAGTGAGCAGTTGTATCTTGTTCGTCTACTGCAGTAGATAAGGGATTAAAGATCAATATAAGCAGCTTTGATGCTTCGAAGTCATTTGCCTAAACACGTGCTATAGATACAGGACAAGAATAGAGTTTGTCATATACACCTACACGAGACAGAGGAGCTTAAAGTGCCCTCTTACACAGTGCAATTTACCCAGAGTGAAGATTGCATTACAAAAGGGTGAATGGCCTCTACAAGGCAGCTATTCCCACTCCTTTGCAGATGCATGGGGAGTGAGTAATGTCTGGCTGTGACCCTTGCCCCGACATACTGACCAGCACAGCCTGGCTGGTGCAGAGAGAAGAAATCATCTGTACCAGGTAAAAGGCTAACGCAGTTTATTTTCTTCCTGGAGCAAGGGGTAATCAGGGACTATATTGTGACTCTCTGAGTCATGGTTCAGTACCTGATCTCCCGAGACATGGTGAACAACTACTAGGGATAATTCAGCACTACGCCCCATGAAAACAAGATGTTAAAATAGAGAATGCTATATTTAAAGGATCAGAAAAACTACAGAAATATGTGCAGAAGACAGGTACTAAATGGTGCAGCCTGTTTTCTTTTGGGTGACTTTTTCTCATTTGTAACTACAGCATACTCCACATTGCCCACATTCCTGCATTGTCCCACGCTATTATCACAGACACTCTGATCATTTCTACAACTGCGTTGATTCTAACTTTCAGTAATTATTTTTCTACTTAAGTTTTCACATTTTTCCACAAAAATAAATAAATAAATAAAAATAAAAATTAAATGACAGGCTCAGGTTTAACCATTTTAAATATATTTATCTTATCTAATTCCTAATAAGATATAGAGTTCTTGCACCAGAAATATTTGTCCAACATGACCTTCAGTAAAGCCAATGGCTTTCTTATCATGGCTCTATCTATTTATGAATAATTTCAAGATTGTGGTCCAGATGTTCTTAAAAATTTTAACTAACTTTTTTTTCAGGTTTTTATCTCTATTGAAAATAATCTGGTTTATGCATGACTGAATGAAATGCTGCTAATTTATTTCATATTGTGTAATGAAACTGTAGCAAGCGCTGATTTTCAGCCATCACTATGTACAAACTAGTTAACTGAGATTTTTTTCCATGTTGTTGGAACAAGAATGTTCCCTGAAAGTGTTGCTAGAATGATATCTTTGACAATACATGCAAATCTCAATTTATAGATTTGACAATATTCTTCTGAAAATGTTCCTGAATGCAAAATTATTATTCACAAAACTTGTCCTAGTGCATTTAATGAGACTGCTTGAAGGAGTGTGGATTACTTTTACGATAAACATTTTGCAAGGTCTGACCAATATACATGAGGCTGTATTATATCAAATAGTGGAGATTCTATGTGAGATAGGCATATCTCTGTTCCCCTTAGGGTAATAATCATTCAGCAGTGCACCTAATGCATCCCAGTACCTCAATTTTTTGCTCTCAGAAAAAGTATAGGGAGATTTAGCAAGCATGCAGTACCAGGCCTGCTTTTACTGTTGTTGATTAGGGATCAGGCAGTTTCCTTCTCTGACATCATTTTATTGCAGTTTTCAAACAGACACTTCACACTTTGTCTGAACACCAACCATAATTTCTGTCACAATTCGTTAAGATCCAACAAACCCTCCTAAGGCTACTGAGGAAACTTCAGCAGTTAATATTCAAAACATGAAAATCTAGGCTTGGATTCTAATTTGCTACTGATGCAATATTAAAGCAATATATGTATAAAATATTAATGCTGTATTTGTTCTGAATTTATTTTATTTAATTTTTTACACAAGGATAAAACCCTTGCGGCCTTAAAACAACGTCTCATTTTCAAGGATGTCCTCAGGGGCAAACAGACAAGGAATATACACACAGCTTGGTAACCTGAACAATAGTGTGGTAGAGGGACTGTGCTGAAAGATATACTCTTTCATGAGTAAGAAGGGTTTTGCTGATAAAAATAAAAATGTCGTCTTATCTGTTTGACCAGTTGATAGGATATAATTTCTAATACTAGCCCCTTGAACCCATCCATAGAAGAAGAAGCCTGGAGAAAACTTGGAGATAAGGTCCTTCACTAATTCCATCAGTATCAAGAAAAACTCAGATTTACTTTTCAGACAGAGGATTCCTTTCAATAATCACATTATTGTGATTATTGTGATTACATCCTATGTAAGAAGTTTTGTGTATGATAATTCTTCTGATCAGTAAAGAAATTTTGTAGTAATTCTGACTTTATCTGTAATACTGTCAGAGTCTGAAGCTTTAAAGAAAAAAAAAATCAGTCTTAGACTCGTAATTAAGTAAAATTAACAGTGTATTTGTCCAGTTCAGAAAATGCTAATTTCTTGTGTGACACTTTTTAATGTTCTCCTCACTAATACAAAGCTGTGCCATATCTGATTTTTGAACACCGCCTCCTCATCATTCATTATACCCAGTTCCACTGAACTATGACATTTATTGAGAGATTTGGAGAGAAATAAAAAGGTACTTTTTGTCTGTCTCTACGTCCAGTGTCCAGCAAAGCATAAACCAATCATGCATAAATTGGGCTACAATCAGTAAACAGTTTCCAACCATCAGGGCAGTGAAGTCCTGGCATGGTAGCAGTGACAAAAACAATTAATTGTATCTTAAATGGAGATTGATAAGTTTATGAAAAAGACTGTATGATGTGGCTTCCTGGAATATGAGAAGCCTGAAGTTGATGATCTCAGCAATCCTTCCCAGACCTATGTTCCTGAATTTGAAAGGCTTTTTGCCTTTAACATTTAAGTTGCTAAGCTGCATAAAAATCTTACTACTACCTCATTTTCATTTCATGGAACAAGGGCTCTAATCTGCTTATATTCCAAACTAAAGTAAATATGATAAAAAAAAAACAAAAACAAAACAAAACAAAACAAAAACAAAACAAAAAAAAAAAACCACCAGGCTAACTAGTCAGAGTATGAGGACTCAAGTTCTGTAAAAAATTTTCAGAGTTATAGAGTTAGAAAAAAATCAGATGCTTTTAGATACTGTTCATCATTTTGCAAATTAATTCAGGAATTATCTTAAGAATTGTTACCTGTCTGGCAGTTCCCAGATATACTATTAACATTGTGAATGTTCTAAGTGAATTTTCTTCCATTTGCAGTGCAAATAAGTAAATAGGTTACTTGAAGTTCTTTAGGATATGGAAGGGCCTTAAGCTTTCTCACCTCAGGATATAAATAGTAACTGTATTCCTTATCTGTCTCAGCTAAAGGGCTCTCTTAACTTCTATATTTGCACCCTCTTTTCCTGAGAAATACCAGCCAATGGAAGCACTTCTTTAAGTGGAAGATTTCATATCCTGCTTTGCCTCAAAGCTGCTTCCATGGAGAAAAATAGAGACTTTCAGAGTCTGATAGACTCTGAATATGCATCTACTTGGACATACTAAGTCTGAACCATAAGCAACGAAAGAAGAAGCAAGTAGACAGGTCTGGACCTAACTGGAGACTGGTCATCTGAAGACTGCTTTTGTAAGAAAGTAGAGTGAACAAGGAGTAAAATAAAAGGAAAGTTTAAACATCAGGATGTGCAGGGTTAACATAAAACTGTACTATGTAAGCAGAGTTAGATTTTGCACAGGAAATAAAAAAAAAAAAAAGAACAGTTATTTACCCATTTGAATTAACAGAGAACAAAAGAAAGTAGCAACACTGCACCTATATTGAAAAAATATCTAATTCTGTCCCACAAACTAAATTAGCCTCTTGCTTCCATTTTCAGTGGGTATGCCAATGCTGAATGTGAGAAAACGTGATCATGAGTGAATTAAGAAAACACAAAAGAAAATTCAAGCTCCTGAAGCAGAAGCAGAGCTCTAGCAGTTTAATGAACTAAAATCAAATCAGATTGCATGATGTCATTGTAGAAATCTAAAAGAGCTACCACATGAAATTGCAAGCTCTTGTATTAAATCTTTTAAACAAATCTATCAAGTCACAGCTCTACCCTTTTAATGCAAAATAGAAAATGTAATTTCTGAATTTGAGAAAGGGCAATGAAAATGGCCAAGGCACTGGTCTAAAGTGCCACTAATCTGATTCCCATTTTATGCAAGGCATTAGAACAAAAGGCAGTAAGGGAAGGAACTTAAGCCGTACTGCTTGTAAATACATAGCTCCTCACAGAGCTCTCACCACTATGTAGTTGTGTGTCGCTGTTGTATTTGGAAGCCATGATAACTCATTCACATGGTATTAATCAGGATGGTGGTGGTGGGTTACCTTGAGTTGCTACCAGACCCCCATCCACCTGCTCTCCCACTCCTCCTGTGCCCTGCAGTGGGTCTGTTGGGGTCGGGTAGAACCAGCTGGAACTGGCTGTGTCCATCATGGGGCAGCCCTGGTCTCTCCTCAGAGAGCTACCACCGCAGCCACTCAACTACTAACACCTTGCCATGTAAACCAAATACAGTGGTTCGTGTCTATTTAAAGAAAAAAGTGTAACATTCTCATAGCTAGTGTAACTTAGCCACATCGATTAGTGTGCATCCGTTTATATTATATATATTAAATGTACATATATTTACACATGTGATGTCATGAGAAAATAATACGTATCTTTCAGGAAAAAAAATATCAAAAAAACCCCAACATATATGTCATATAAGTCAATATTTTACTTAATAGCTATTTTTTCACAGGGTTCTTAGGTTGCCTGGTTTGTTTGCTTTCTTTTATGGGAACAAAAATTATCTGAGTTGTAGATTTGGTAGTGGTGGTAGGCTGACTGATCAAATTCCTGGCTTTTTAATTTACCCTTTAAGGGGAATAAAGGGTTAGACCTTTAGATATCTGGGGTACAGTCAATTAAACTGATTTGAAAAATGGAATAATGCTTTAATGGACATGTGAGATTGCTGGGAACTCTGAAATGGAAGAGTTGCTGAGTTTTGTACCATATTGGTAAGACACCACTTCACTGCTACATTGTGTGAGGTTTTTCATATTAGAATAGTTGAATCAAATAGCTAGAGTCTGAACTAATATTTGTTTAAAAAAATAGAGTGTAGATATTATTGTTGCAAACTTCCTTACCATATCTCAATAACCTGAGTTTACTATCAGAATAGGAGGACATCTTCTAATCATTCTAAATTAGCTGTTTTTTCTTAATGATGCCTTCTACTAAGACTATAACCAATACAATCTCCTTTATAGTAAGAGGAGATAGACTACTAGCTTGTTTCATGTTTTGTGGTTGCCCTTAGAATATCTGTACTCATCATTGAAACATACCTGACTACCCCAATTTACAATATTCCACATTTAGAAATGTAAATATCGAAAGACGGAGAAATCAAGCTGATTTCTGTGCTGCAGTAAATATCGCTACTTTTAAAATGTTAATATTATTGCCATTTTCTTGTTGTCTTTGTTGTCCTCATACTGCAAACACACAATTTGGAAATATTTCTTTCCTTTCCTGCTCAGTGCCTTAATTTGTTGAGCTTAGCTGAAAGACTGTAAACTTCTGTGAACAGAGACTTTGTCTTTTGAGATCTTTGCAAAATACATGACACACCTGAAACACGGTGTAAAGACAATAAGCACTTCCTTAGCTAAAAAATAGAAAGGTCCCAGAGAACACACTTAATTTTCTAAAACATCTAACTAGAAATGAAAGATTTGTCCATCGCTGAAATTTTAAAAAGAAAGAAAAAAAAAGAAAAAAAAAAAGAATTATACCTCATATTTAAAGGTGTATGTTATAAGTATATTTGAATACTGAAAAAAAAATATTAATACTGGGGGGAAACTTAGTGACAAGAGATGAGGAAAAGGCTGAGGTGCTTAATGCCTTCTTTGCCTCAATCTTTAGCAGCAAGACCAGTTGTTCTCTGGGTACCCAGCCCCCTGAGCTGATAAATAGGGATGGGGAGCAGAATGTGGCCCTCATAATCCACGAGGAAATGGTAGGTGCCCTGCTACAACACTTAAGATGTATGCAAGTCTATGGGGCTGGATGGGATCCACCCAAGAGTGCTGAGAGA
>VXAA01004760.1:31677-46378 GCA_013399115.1 Anseranas semipalmata
GAAGCTGGTGAGGGGTCTGGAGAACAAGTCTTACGAGGAACAGCTGAGGGAGCTGGGGTTGTTTAGCCTGGAGAAGAGGAGGCTCAGGGGCAACCGTATTGCTCTCTACAGGTACCTTAAAGGAGGCTGTAGCGAGGTGGGGATTGGTCTCTTCTCCCACACGCCAGGTGATAGGATGAGGGGGAATGGGCTAAAGTTGCACCAGGGGAGGTTTAGGTTAGATATTAGGAAAAAATTCTTTACTGAAAGGGTTGTGAGGCATTGGAACAGGCTGCCCAGGGAAGTGGTTGAGTCACCATCCCTGGAGGTCTTCAAAAGACGTTTAGATGTAGACCTTAGTGATATGGTTTAGTGGAGGACTTGGTAGCGTTAGGTCATAGGTTGGAGTAGGTGATCTTGGAGGTCTTTTCCAACCTAAATGATTCTGTGATTCTGTAAATTTCTTTATTAAATTGTCCTCAGTTATAAGAGTAAATCATTTGTGAGTCATCTAAGAAAAAGAAGTGATAGAAATCATTTTATAACAAACACTTGAGAAATGCTGAGACTGCATTTTAAACACTGATAAATACTGTAGTACATTAGTACACACTTAAGAAAAATGTTTATGTATAGACAAAAAATAGTTAAGTTGGTTATTTCATCAGTAGATTTTTGTTTCAGTAACCTTTCTGTTCTAGTGTGGGTGTACAGTTTTTGTTGGCATGGTTTAGAAGGCTAACCATTGGCTATAAGAAAGCTCAATAAATCATTAGCAATTGTTATGATAACAAGAAGTGGGACACTGTGGAATGGCAGTTGTAGCATTATGCATGAGGAGAGGCATGAGTTGTTCGGCTCTATTAAGCTAGTATTTATCTATGATTACATAGGGAATTTAGTCATAGAGATGGAAGCTGGTAATTATGATCTTATAATCAACTTACTATTCCATAAAGATGTAATAAAAGTAAAAAGAATCAATCTATATCTTTGCACAGTTACAAATAAGTCCACGAACAATACTGATGTGTCCTTTTCATTTGTCACATAAAAAATGAATCTGTGTAATATAGATCAATGTATAGTAACAGCGAAGTGGTATGAGAACATGAAGCAAGTTCAGTATTCCTGAAAATATATTAAACTGAAATCCAAGTAGAATGGAGACATATTTTTCAAGGAATAGTTAATTGACACTTCTGCTTACAGTCCTATCAACCTCCATCGAAGAGACCTCCTATGATTAGGAAGGGATAGGTCATTCTCCAACACAGTTCCCGGTATCCCTGAGGTTGCCTTTTTTGCTTCTGAAGATATTTGAGATACTTGTTTATGAATGAGACCATATACATTAAATCACTACAGAGAAGCTACCCAACAGTCCATATTTTTGTGACAGTACTTTTTAGTTATTGCATTAAAGTGTTTTAATGAGTCTGCTACACTCAAGTTCTGTCCAAATTGATACGGAGTGTTCAATTGTCTCTTCCTGGGCTAAAGAACACAGAATTGTTTTGCTTCTACCGAAAAGGAATTTGGCAGCAGAAGCAGACATTTATGAACCAGATGTGACCAAGTTCACTGCAGACTGTCAATTGCAGAACTGCTTGCTTTAGCCTTTTCTTTTTTCCTTTCCTTTTCCTTTTCCTTTTCCTTTTCCTTTTCCTTTTCCTTTTCCTTTTCCTTTTCCTTTTCCTTTTCCTTTTCCTTTTCCTTTTTTTCTTTCGTTTTCTTTCTTTTTCTTTTTCTTTTTCTTTTTCTTTTTCTTTTTCTTTTTCTTTTTCTTTTTCTTTTTCTTTTTCTATTTTCTTTTTCTCTCTTTTTCTTTCTCTTTCTCTTTCTCTTTCTCTTTCTCTTTCTCTTTCTCTTTCTCTTTCTCTTTCTCTTTTTCTCTCTCTTTTTCTTTTTCTTTTTTTTCCCTTTGTTGCTTTTTTATCCCTGTTTGAGGGATTTGAGTCAGCTTGTAGCCCTGAATCAAGGAAACATCTGTAATCAAGAACTGTTTTGCTGTAAATCACCTTCTGGTATGGGTTAAGTAAACTGATATCTCTTTAACTACAAAGGAGAAAATTTTGAGGTGACCTTAAACATTTATTCGACTCAGATTTTTAAAAAGTAACTATTGTGCATTACCATTCATTAAACTAATGTCAATGAAATGATATCATAATGAAATGTTCGTTCCAGAAAAAAGAGCGATCTTAAAAACTTCACGAAACCTATGCATGTATCTAGCTTTAAGCATATTTACAAAATCCCAAAGGATATGGGTAAGCCAAATGTGTAACTGCTGTTTACAAAATTCCAGAATACTACAGATAGGTTGTATTCGATGAAACTTAGAAAGTAGCTCCAAACAGATAGAAAAGAAAGAGGTTTTTCTCACAGAAAGTAGTAAACTTCTAGAACCTGCTGGCACAGATGTTTGTGGTGGCAGACAGGCTCAGTACGTTCAAAAAGGGATTTAGACAAATGTATGGACAACAGATCTGTGAGAACCTAGTACAATACTGGCTAGGGATATACAACAAGTAATGTAGCAACTCTGGATGCTGGGAAACTGACAGAAAAGCAATGCAGAAAGCGACAGGATTTGTGTGTTCTACTTAAATAGGCTGTTGTATTGCCACTGCTGGAAATTATTACTGGTCTGAACAGGGCACTTCTTGCATTTTTAGCCACTTGTTCTTTTGATTCATAACTGACAGGCATGTCTGTCCCTGCCCATTTGCTACTGTCATCTCTAATTGGACTTTAAACTCTTCTGAATCTTTGGCCCTTAGCTTCCTTCTCTGGGCCTTTTGGATCTTGCCTGTGCCCTGCGGCCCCAGTTCTGATGTGGGAACACTTCAAAAATTTGGGGAAAATATAGTCAAGTCCCTTCCTCTCTTCCCTTCAAACCTTTTACATGTTTGAAGTTCGTCAGGAATCCAGGCTCCACAGGCATGGATTAAAGCACAGGGATACAAGATAGATAAAGAGAGAAAAATTGTTATACAAAGACAATCTCTGATGTTAAATAGAGTAATTTTTTTCATAAATTTTAACTTTGAATGAGTTTTTCAGTCATTTGTCCTTATTTAGGAAAAGTGTAATCATGAGAAAACAGAGAAACTCTGTGCATTTCCTCCTTTCCCCTATTTTTCACTTAATACAAGGTTAATGCTTTTGTATCTTCATCTCATTTTAGAGTAAGTTTGCAGAAGTTACCAGTGACCTGCTAAGATCTGCAGTACCATAAGGCAATCTGGGGGGTGGGGGGGTAAATTTGAGTGAAACCAATGAGATTGTTAAAGACCTTTTTAAGCATACAAATGATCTGGCAAAAGAAAAAATTAAGATTTGGGAAGATTTCATGTGAAAGGTAGGGAAAAGAAATGAGATCTGAGTCCATAATGTCATTTCAGTAACATATCAGAGTACCATCATCACTTTCTACCCATTATTAGACTTGTTTTGCTCCTTCTCCCTTTGCTGGATAAAACCACCCTTGTGATTGCACTATCTAGTAAGGTGGAGAGAAGCCTGCTGAATCTGAAAAACCTTGTACCTAACTTACTATTTAACTTCATTCTTTATCTTCCTGGAAAGGCCTGAATTCTCTGCTTCTTTTTTGTGTCTGCATTGAAAAGTCATATGGCCTAATTGTACTCCAAAGGCACATAAGGCATTCCCGATTTTCTTTACAGGCTGTTTAGGTTGAGAATGTTCATAAATGTTTTTTTTGTTTGTTTGTTTGTTTGTTTGTTTTTTGCATCAAGATCATCAATGAAATATGGGCCCTAGAACTAATTTCTGGAGAACTCCTTTCATCCCAAAAACCTTCCTTTTAGAACAGTTCATCTTCTATTTGCTTGTTTTCTAACCAGCTATCTCCACCTTACAACTCCTGTACTAACTCCCACCCTTACCATCTTAACAAATAATTTTGAAAGCGGCACTGTACCAAAAGCTATTCTGAAGTCATGACAGATTAGATCTACTGCATTTCCCTTGTCTGGAGAATCAGTTATCTTATCAAGAAAGCTATTGGGTTAGTCTGGAATGATCTGCCTTTGGTGAACCCAAGATACATTTTATCCCATTTTCCATCTACTTCCTTTCCTAGTTACTAATAGAAAGTTACATTGGACATGATGTGCACTTCAATTAGTTTCAGAGGTAACAGTCTCACACCTTGAAGTACACCGAAGAATGTATCTGCTGACAATGTAAATAAATAGTGCATTTCTTTGACTATAATAAAGTGTATCCTGAATATGACAGATTACCTATGTGACTAAAGGTACACACATTTACAGAATATGTTACTATTTTACTGAAGAAATACAAAGCCTTAACACTACTGTAAAACAGACAGACATATGCAAATTTAAAATAGAATACTTTTTTTGTGTTAATGAGAGACTGTTTGTTTGTGTATGTAAAGACATCAAAATAAAGAATTAAAATTGCTCTTGGCAAACCTGATTATGTCTTTTCCCTGTTTTGAAGTGCTTACTGATGTTTGCTGTATCATTCTTTAATCAAAAAAAAACTATATAGAAAAAAAGGTTTTTTGTTGTCTCTTTTGAATGGTTTTCTTATGATTTTGGAATTGGGGAGACTGATTCAGGTACCAAAGCATAGTTGCTTTGTGACATTTTAGGCTGTTTGGGTATCCTGGCTGGTCTGTAGATACTGTTCTAAAAGGTGCAAAGCCCCATAGCTCTCATGTTTTATCTGCCAGGTTGTGTGCATGCCCTATGTGCCACAGTGTGTCTAAAATTTATACATGTTTATCCACCAGAACCATTCCAGAAATGTGGCAAAATCCAAGTAAATTGAAACAAAAAAGATGAAAATTAATACAATGCAGATACACGTACTGTAACCTTTAGAACAGACATTGTTATAGGTCAAGTAATATAAACTGGCATATAAATTGTTGCTTATTTCTGAAAGATCTCATATTAATGGATCTGATATTATTCTAGTTTTTTTAATATATGCTTAAAGAAGGTACTGAAATACTCTGATCTCTTTGCAATGGATAACAATAACAATCGCTACTTTATTGTTGTCGTGCTATCTCCCTGATCAAAAACAATGAGAAATTTATAAAAAGGCAAGTTTTAAATAAAATAAATATTCTTAAAATCCCGACAGACTTGAAAAGCAAAGGACCTCCATTTGGGAAAAGCTGTATGTCATGTATGAATGATTTGTTTCTGGATATTAATAGCAAAGACATCCATGTCAATCTCAATTGCTATTATAGGGTACAGAGTATGAGGCATTGTAATTAGGAACAAGAGTTTGGTAGCTGCATACAAGATAATTTTGGAAGAGAATGTACATTTAATTTTATGACTGTACTTTATCCCTATATTATCTTCAATGCATAAATGCCCATTTTAAATAGCATTATTTTTTTTCTGAACAGGGTCTTATTATTTTATATCAAAAGCCAAATCTCCAGATGATGTGAATAGATATAACTTTCCTGAGATCCAGGGAGCTACATTCACCCTAAACAAAACAAATGAATGAAACATTTTTTCTGTGTTATCTGTACTTGCAATAAAATTATAATTATTGCCATGCTTTTTCATAATAAATTTGAAACCGGACAGTTACATCCATAATGTCATAATGTTTTGATTCCTTTTCTATTCCTCTTTCTTCACTTTGCTTCCCTTTGAAACATTTTCATTTGGTAAACTCAGAATATGCTTACTTAGAATCATAGAATCGTAGAACATGCCAAGTTGGAAGGGACCCACGAGGATCATCAAGTCCAATTTGACATTCAAGTACGCTCTCCCTTAAGAAATTGAACTTAATATGTTATTCTCTAGTGTTTCTGTACCTGATTTTCCAGGTGCCTTTTACTCTAGGGTCCTTTGAATTGGTGTCAAAGAAAATTGCAGAAAGTCAGTGTCCTCTAAAACTTAGCAAAGGTAGGAGAGACCATGTGTGGCAATTATCATGCTCATCATTGTAGCAGTCCTGATTCTAAGAAAACTGCATTAGATAATCAGGGAAATGGATTGATAGTGAAAACTGCATGGTCATGTATGCATATATATACACATAGTTGTGTATGCGTGTATGCATAGTATATATAGTTACACTATGATTGGCAATAGTCATGTCTGTTGTGAAGCTAGATGTCTTTTTTATTTCTCACTACAGAAAAACTGCAAGTTTGGACCTAGTAAGCAGAAGCACACAAGAGGTTATATTGGCTCAGGCAATTTTCATATTTAAGATTCCACTTAGTATATAGAAAGAAACCAAAACTGCACAGTAGATACAAAAATTAACAAAAAGTCTTAAGGCATAATTTTCATTGTTCCATTCTTTGTATACTATTTATTTAGGCTATTAGTTGTGGAACCTTATAGTAATATTCAATTTTGTATGAATAAGGCGACTTTTTCTGTACAAGAGTATTCACATGCATTAAAATAAGCATGTACTTAATAACTCTGACTGATGAATAGAGATGACTGCTCATGGTGTGAAGTTAATGCAGCCACAAAAATCTCTAGCTTAAGTTAAATGTTTATTTAAGTTGGACCTTGTTGGTCTAGTGGGGAGGACAGACTAAATAGAAAGCACTGCTGAAATGGTAGAAGTAGTAAATCAGTAGGGATTTAGCTATTTGAAAGAAAAAAAATATATTATAGGTTCATAGGATAAACAACATACATAGGTTCAGAGGATAATTCAGGTTGGAAAGGTCCTCACTAGAATCTGGTTCAGCCTTTTGCTCAAAGCACGTCCATTTATGAGATGAGATCAGGTTGCTCAAGACTTTTCCAGTAAGGTATAAACCTCCAGGGATGGACACTGCCCAAATCAGTTCCACTGCTTGACTGTCCTCATGAGGAAAACGTTTTCCTTATGTCCAGTCTGAACTTTTCTGTTTCTATTTCAAAGAATCATAGAATCTTGGCATTTTTGCCCAGCTTCCTCTTTGTTGGGATGCATTGCTCCTGAGCTTAGAGGAGGTGATCCTTAAATATTAACCAGCTTTCTTGGGCCCCTCTTCCCTCCAGGGCTTGGTCCCATGGTACTCTACCAAACAGATCCCTGAAGAGGCCAAAGTCTTCTCTCTCGAAGTCCAGGATAACAAGCTTGCTGTGCTCTCTCCTTGCTGCCCCCAGGATCCTAAACTACACCATTTCATGGTCAGTGCAGCCAAGGCTGCCCTTGAGCTTCACATTCCCCATCAGTCCCTCCATGTTGTTGAGAACGAGGTCCAGCATAGCACCTCTCCTTGTTGGCTCCTCTATCACTTGGAGAAGGAAGTTATCATCAATGCATTCCAGGAACCTCCTGGATTGCCTAAGCTCTGCTGTGCTGTCCTTCCAATACATACAGGGGTGGTTGAAGTCCCCCATGAGGACCAGGTCTTGTGAACATGAGGCTGCTTCTATCTGTCTATAGAGGGCCTCATCTGCTTGGTCTTCCTGATCAGGTGGCACGTAGCAGACCCCCACTACAATGTCCCCTGTCCCTGCCTTCCCTTTAATCCTGACCTATAAGCTATTTGTCAGCTCCTCATCCATCCCCAGGCAGAGCTCCATGCACTCCATCTGCTTGTTGACATAGAGGGCAACGCCCCCTCCTCATCTCCCTCTGCTTGTCCTTCCTAAAGAGCCTGTATCCTTCCATTCCAACACTACAGTCATGGGAGTTATCCCACCTCATCTCGGTAATGCCAATGAGGTCATAGCCCTGCAGACATGCATACGTAACTGGTAAATGTCTATGGACATACAGTGTAGTACAAGCTGTATTGTCTTGCTCGTAGTTTTGAAACAGATTCCATAGGGGGACATGTCATGTGGAGTTGGAGAGTAACTCACTTTCATTATCTCAACTCCAAATTAAAGTTACAGCTAATTAAATAAGTCACAACATATTAAATTGCTGAATTTGTTCTCATTGTTAATAAAAGCTTATCAGTTATTTTTAACAATGAGAATCAGAGCTCCCTGACAAATGCATAACATGATTAATTTAAAGTCTGCTTATACAGTCATTGCATAGAACATTTCCAAGAAGAACCTGAAAGAATTACCTTTAAAATTCATATTCAGGAAAGCTTTTGGCATTCCCATGCACAATTGTTGCTAGGTACACAGTTTGCTGCAACTATACTGGCAGAAGCTCACACACTTTTAATGTTACATGTTTTACAGAACCGACAGTGTTGTTCCAGACTACACCATGGAATACATTGGAAAAATATTTAGAAAGGCAGCTAAAGGAAGGATAAAGAAGAAAGCCTCAAATTACTCTGTCATCTAGAAAATGGCTGCAACAAGGTGAAAAGAAAAGTATATCTTTGAATGTTAAAAAATATTTTTAACTTTTTCTTTCCAATCATCTGAAAACTGGAAGGGAAAATTACTGTGTGTGCTTTCTGGCCAAAAAAAAAAAAAAAAAAAAGTCAATAATCCTACATGAATTGTACAGTATCTCAAAAATTCTTTGTGAATTTAGTTACACAACAGACGAGTTCAGATGGGATTTTATCATATTAGTTTTCCTTTTTTTTTTTCATTTGTTTTTGAGTAATCCAGGATAATTTTTTAAATACCTTTTCTCCTTTCCATTTTTAAGAAAGTAAAGCCTTCAGCTAAAGCTAATAAGCTATCCTTGATTATTACTGACATATTCCTTTCTTGGAAGTTTTATTCCACAGGATTAATTTTGATTTTGTTAGGTTAATGAATACAGTTAATTTTGTATCAATAGGCACAGTCTTCTGAGGCGATTATAATAAGGTCACAAAAACATCCTTCTTTTTTAAAGCTTTCCACTATTATCTCTTTAAATACTTTCTTACTTAGCTTTCTTGAGTTCTCTGATGGGATACTTTTCATAAATGCACAATCATTTAGAACTATGAGAAGCATGACAAACTATTCCCAAGAGAAAAATATTTCTTTTAGGTATTTTAGTTTGGGGTAGTTTTGTATTAAGTATTTGTATGAAGTTTTCCTTCAGGAAGTGATTTCTAGTCAGTTCAGCATTGCTGGTTTACAAACAACCCAGTAAGGAAAAATGCTATGACCACATCTGGAAACAATGCAGTCAAATCATAAAACACTTTGTAAAACAATAGTCAAAGATGTCCATCAGGTATTTTCTGTTTTTGTTTGCTTGTTTTTATTATTAGTATTGTTGTGGTGAGAATGGGAAATCTACTTCTTAAGGTTTGACTTGTATAAAGTATCCTTCCCTCAGTCATCATTCTCATTGTGATGTTGTAAAACCAGGTCTTTTACTTTAAGTAGGAAATCAGCAAAAAATACTGTATGGAGCACTTGAGGGAAAAAAAAGTAAATGGGTCAGATACTCAGCTACATCTGACCTATGGATGCATTGAAGGCAGTCTTTCAAAGCTTCATGTGACCTCTTAATCTCTTGAAATTTGTTGCAATGCAAGCTGCAAAGAAAATAACTCTGTCTTATATTACATAAGTTAGATGTAAAGATTTCTGTGAAACCTCTTTATGGAGGATGGAACAGTATCACACCCTCTGTTTCATTCCCATCAGTCCTACCAGCAGCTGTGAGAAATTTAATAAAGATGCAGTTATGCCTATTGCATCTGTTTTATACTGCCAAAGAATTGCCCTAAATTATCTCCTAGCTGTCTCTGGATTAAATTGTCCCAATATTTTCAGATAGACATTTGAAATGAAGAGAGGCAAAATTAAAATGCAGAAAACATCTTGACAGAGGCAAGAAAAGATACTAATGATACTATTTTCCTTCAGACAAAGCGTCAGTTCTGGAAAGTGCTGGTTAGATGTACTTAATATCTAACCAAGCTGGATGAGGCTGAAGTAGGAATTTCTTTTGATCCATAGAATTTTATACCAAGAATTGTACATAACAGCATTGCAATTTTCACACAGGCATTCTAGAATTAGGCCCATAATTTCAATTTAATCTAAAAATTATCTCTTAAAAGAATATCTGGTCTTGATGTCACAATTTAATATGACAAACAATCTACCATCAGGTGATAGAGAATGAGTTCCCTACATTATGAGGAGATAAACTTACAATCTTTTCATACTCTGTGCTCTTTCCCTGTGTAGTGTTCATTCTTCTCTTCCTTACTTTATGCAGTATGCATAAAAACACTGCCTTAAAAAAAAAAAAAAATAAATTTGGAGCTTATAGAAGCAATTTGTGTGTATTCTGTGTTTTTATCCACTTTGCCACATCAGGCCTTTAGATCATATGCTCCTTAAGGTAGATTCTCTGTTTAGCACAGATGAATGTTCCAACTTCAGTCCTCTGGAGAAATATAAATAACTAAATGTGAAGAAAAGAAATGACATGTTTACATAATAGACCTAGAGAGTTTAACATCTTCCTCAATGGAGAGCTTTTGAACCAGTTTGGAGACATCATAAAAATATTGAATACAGACAAAATAAGGAATAAAGGGAGAAAAATTAGCTGCAAAAATATTTATTCGAGTTTTTTATTTCATTCAGGAAAAAAAGAGAAGCACTAGAGAAATGTGCATTCCTTTTTTTTCTTTACTACAATAACAAATGCAAATTAAAGCTGGTGGCTAACATCAACCTTGCGTTAGAATGCAAGCATAGAAGTGTTCAAGTGTAATGACCACTCCAGCCAAAAGGATTATCTTTATTTATGTGTAGAATAAAAAAGTGCTCTTTTCAACTAAAATTATATGAAAATTTGGTAAAGTGCAAAATGTGTATCTAAAGTCATGCATTTATTACTAATGTGTTGCTGTTGAATATAGTAAGATAGTAAGCCTCATAATTGAACAGACCTATTAGCAATGCATTTGAAGATATTCATGTACTCTACCAAACCCTGGCTACTTTTTTACCATACACTCTTCTCCTTCAGATTGAAGCTGTGGAAAGTCCTAAAAGAAAAAAATATATTATCAAGACCAAGAGGCATAGGCTTACCCAAAGTAATCATATCATAACTAGATTGAGAAACTTGAGGAGAACAGAGCCAAGTCTTTCCTAGGCTGTAGCACTTATTTCAGGCTCAGTGGTTAAGGATGGCTTGTCTTCTACTGCTCCATGTCTAGTGAGCAGTTCTGCAGTGATCAAGGGAGAGAATTGTTGGCAATGGTGGTTGCATAGACTGCTGTCTCCTCCAGAAAGAGATTCCAGCCAGCTGCACAATCCCTGATGCCTCTTCCATATTAAGCAGCTCGGCTAGTGATGATCCATCAGTGTTCCCAGACTTGAAAGTCATGCTATTATTATATGTAGCATAGTTTTGTAGTTATTAGTTACTAGCTTTCATGTTTCAACAAAACATTAAGTCCTGTGCAAATGAATATCTCTTAGTGAGATTTTTCCAAAGCAAAAATCTTGAATAGGGTAATTGTAATGACACTGTCTGAAAAGTTAAAGGCCTGGAAATCACAGAGAACCTATGTGGCAATCCTCCTTGTGTTTTTGTCTTTTCTGGCCCTCTTGGGGATGTGTCTGACCCTGGGTCCCCTAACTGGGGCTGATCCCAACCCTCACCCACAGGCTGAAGACCCTGGCCCATCCCCAGGGAGGTGCCCATTGCCCAGAGCTGGATCTACCCTGGTGTTCCCAGATGCCCAGTTCCTGGCTGGGGTGGTGAGACAGGATGGGCTGCTAGGCCCTGTCCTGCCACCCCTGTGGGGAGCCCTCCATAGTCCCTGTGATCCCTGCAGCCCAAGGGAGCTCCTGGCCCTCACAATGGCCTCACTGTGAGCTCAGACAGGGACTGAGGGCCCAGGTGGGGCTGAAATGGGGTCCTGGGCTGGGTGGGGAAAGGCCCTGGGGCGGCCAGGCAGGGACAGACAGGGCTGACAGTGCCCTCAGGGCTCTGGTGTTTAATCTGGGTATGTACATATTTGAAAGGGAAAATTTCTGCCTGCCATTAGGTACTTTTATTGTTAAATTAACTCAATCTGAGCCATATAACATATTTATATGATAAAGCTCATTTTACGAGCAAAGAGGTGAAGTGCAGAAATACTTCCATAAGATTTTGTTGACAAAGGTCTTGTGCATCCTGAAAGCTTTTAGTATAATAAAAAGGGAGCTGCCAATACCAATTTTTGTACTTAAATGCTTCCAGTTACCATTAAAAATGCAGTTTCCAGCCTAAAGATTTACAAATAATAATTGATGGTTCATGGATCAAAAAAAAAAAAAAAATACATTTTAAAAGACTAATGGCTTTTATTTTACTTGAAGCAAAAAGCTTACTTTCAGTGATGTGTGTCCCTATTCACAAGTGGAAAATGAATAGTTTACTTGTCAATTTAATCTAACAAACTCTAAGTTTTTCTCAAGAGATGCTGAAGTAAGTTTTCATCACTTTTGATTTCTCCCACACCATTTTTCAGACTAATCTATTAATTGAACTTGTCCTTAAATTGAATATTTTTGGGAATCCTGAAAATGCATTTTTAGGACAAAAGAAAATGTGCTAAAATAAAAGGCAGAATCAGCTCAAATGTAGACAAAGTTTATTAACTAAAAGAACTAAGTCTTATTTGAAAAGATTTTGATCATCACAATTATGGTCAGTGTAAAAGTGTAGGAGCTGTCAGATGAAATAATTGAAGTAAAATAAAAGATGGCCAGGGACTTGAAGAACATTGCTTATGCAAAGAAAAAAAAAAAAGTCTGAATTTTTCTCTTTCCAAAAAGTTAGCTCATTTGCATAACATTAATTACTTGCATTCTTTTGCATGCTTCTCCTGCAGTACAAAAATTATGCAGATATATCCAGTTTCTATCATCACTTTTGTATGTCTTTCTCAAAAAAGCAACACAAAAATCTACTTTTGGTTTTGATCCATTTGTACTTGGAGTTGAACATATGTTAAAATTATCATAGCAGCAGTTCTAGGGAACTGGTTCACAACAGTGCAAATATTCCTGCAATGTTTCTCTTACATTCGGATCAATCACATACAAGGGCAGTCTCTTCAATGGTTTCTTAGTTTCCACTGATAGCTTTACTCTGGAAATCAATGCTGTCAGCGTGTCACCTTACAACACATAACATCAGCCATGAAGTCCTGAGGGCATTAATGTTGCTACGTAAATATTCAATGTGAAATCAGCAAATATAACAGGAAATGATGTAGAGCACCTGGACTCTCTTGTTCTTCATTGTCTTTTCCCTCAAACCTCCTGAGCTCTATCCCACAACATTGTAGAAGTGGCTCAGATGTGAGGTGGTGTCCAAGAAGAAAAAAGGGTAGGGTCATTGGTAGTATGGGTAATGCCTGTGTCCCTGTGTCCTCACTCCAGATCTGTACTTATCTCCAAATAAATAAACCTATAGCAAAATTTTGATCTAAATATAATTACTTCTTTTGGGTTGGATGCTGTTCCCCTTGCATCTTAAAAAGCTACAGCTGATTTCTCTTAACCCGTTTTATCTTCCCAAAGTTGATTTATTGATATGTTCAAGTTCTTACAGCCATCATTACTTGACAAACCTGAGTCTTCACTCAAAACAGAACTCAAGCACAGTAAAAAAATAGTTATGTTGGGTGTTTTTGAATTCATTTATAGAAAGAGTTACTTTATTCTGTTGAAGACTTAGAACTTCTAGCCTCCATTCTCTACATCAATGGTCAATGGAGAGCAGTTTGTGCCATTAGAGGGCAATTTAGAGCACATATGTTAGATGCGTAAAAATCGATTTTGAAGTATCTCAAAATACAGTTTTAGTACAAGAAAGGAGTTCATTCTTTTTGCTGATATTACTTAATTGCAATGTTTCTGGAAAAAATGTAGTGGGGGGAAATCCTCTCTACTTACTATTCCTGTAATTTTACTAAAGGTAGTACTTTGAAAGGCAGTGACTGTGATATTTTCATGGACAGCTTGTGTAGCTGCAATGCAAGAGGCTACTTCACATTAAAAAGTTCTCCATTTCTTGCGGTGACATTGCACATTTCTGTATTACAGTATTGTTGTTAAAGAATAATAGATAAAAATCCTTCAACTGCTTTCCTTCAGTGAACTCCTCCTAGTTCTTTTTTACCACTTCCTATGCCTGAATGAAATAGTTACAGCACATACAAATAAGTTCTGGAATAAACAGGAAAAATGGGGGGGAGAGGGATGATTTTCTTCTGGAAAACAAACAAACGAACAAACAAAAAACAAAAACAAACAAACAAACAAAACACAAAAACAAACAAACAAAAACCTTCTGGTAAGAAGTCATTATTTAGATAAGACTGGATGCTTCTTATTTTGTGGACTACTGTAGTTTTGCCTAAAATAAAATTATCTTTTTCTTTCTTTCTTCCTTTTTTTTTTTTCAAAAAGTGACCTGTTCTGTTTCAAATATGAAAGCTGCACATTAAAAGAATATGAGCTAGCAAATATCTTTACTGAAGCGCTGTTGGCAGCTGAGATCACTGACAACTTCCTGGCTGTGATTCATAATCTATATTGGTGCCTTTGAGACAGCAAGCTATTGATTTTTCCCAGTCTATAATCCAAGACCATATACACAGCTTGTTAGACATCTGTGGGAATATAAACTGAGTTTTGATACAATTTAGGGAGCTTCTGTTAGCGGGGCACTTAGTTTTTGTCTTTGAGAAAATCTTTACACATCTGTGTAATCTTGAAGAGATTTTTAACAGATAATTCAATAGAGCTTGAGTTGTATCTTTTTCTTTTTCTTTGTTTTT
>VXAA01004760.1:65486-97250 GCA_013399115.1 Anseranas semipalmata
AAACTGAAATGTCCATGGTTCATTTTATTTTGGTTTTTTTTTTTTTTTTTTTTGGACAACCACTGCCTTAAACACTAGGAACAACTTACATAGTGAAAGTGCCAGAATTCCATTAATTGATTGAAGAAAAAAGAATCCTTACTTGAAAAACAGAGCAGTAAACCTTTGTTAGTGCTTGCAAAAACCCACCTCCCCACTTTTTGTTTATTATGGTGAGATTTTTATCAAATTTACAATGACATAAGGAATACATTGTTTTCATCAGTTTGAACTGTGCTGTCACATGAATGTGAACATACTGGCTATGTCTTAAGTTAAATGTCAAGGGATATACATTTTCCACATAGAATAAAATTGATTTCAAGTTTCTTTTAACAGTGGTGGAGCAGAAAATCTCCACTGTGTATTTAAACAAAGTAGAAATGCCCCAGCGTGTGTTTTTAGAAAAATGTATATGCCTAAATAGTAACAGTGTTACTTAAAGTAGATAACAAAGAAAAATATTTTAAATAATAATAATTTGAACTATCAAAGCCTCGTTATTTAGTAAGATTTAGAGATGTGAGATTTTGATAAAATGAATAAAATTGTACAAAAAAAAACAGTCTTAAATTTCATTAAGACAATATTTAAGCATATTTCAATCCTCTTTAAAAAAATGGAGAAAGGAACAAGCAGATGGGTGAGGCTTTCTAACATATTTTTTTGCATGTACCTTTTGAAAAGTCCCTCCCCTGTACACAAATACTCCTAGCAAAACCCCCAGCATATTGGCTATATGTATCAATACTGCAAAAGAAAGGAAGATGATACTCACCATAAGAGAATTCATTAATTCTTAAGACTTTTAAAATATTAATAGGACTTTCAAGCAAGGTTGTTTGAAAGCAGTGTCCGTTCAGTTCATTGTGAAGTTGAGATGATAGGTGGAAATTCTTAGATTGTTATATATCCTTCTTCCCACATCACAGTCTGCTTGTTTATTTTCCCACACTGAGTGATAAATATGCTCAGGAATTTTTGTGTATGAAAAGAATAACATGATAAAGTGGTTGAGAGCTATAAACAAAGCAGCTGCTTGTGAAACTCTTTAGTGTCTGTAGCAACTCATGGAGGATTTTGGCCTCTGAAATTCATTTGAAGCAACTTTGCTTCTACGACGTCTCTTTCTATCAGCCAAAAACTGCATTTCAGATGTTAAACCCCCCCCCAAAAAATGATCTTCTATTGAATAACATTTTAAAATGTATTTTGTTCTTCATACATAGAACTTGGTTTGCAGAATACTTTAAAGCCTAGCCATAAAGTGACCAATGTTAAATTTCTTTTTAATTGGAAGAAACACTTTAATCCATCTTAGCATTCCTTATCCTTATCCTTACGCTTAACATGCAATAGCAATGACACTGTTTTGTGGTTTTTGTTTTGTTGTTGTTGTTGTTGTTGTTGTTGTTGTTTTTGTTTTGTAGACTATAAATCTTTCTATCTATAAGCATATCATCATCTATGCTGAAATAGTATCTTCATCTAATAAAAGTTTGTCCTTTCCTATGTTAGGAAAATCATAAAAATTAATTTAAAAGTACACAAAGTAATAGCAAGAAATTCTAGCAAATTCACTTTTGCCAGAGGCAGACACTGTTAGAGATAAATACAGGTGTAACATTTATGATAAAGGCTGAAGAGGTCAGAGTTTCATTAGTAAAATTAAGGAGGGATTTCCAATTGCAGAAGGGATAATTGTGGGTTCCAACACAGAATCAGGCAGAATGCTTCAAAGGTGGAGGCTTTACTTATTGCTTTCAGTATATGCAATAAATAATTAAATAAAAAGGTGAGCTAAAATGTGGTATGGGGGGAAAAAGGAATCAAACAACTGGAGGTAACATACATAAGAACAATTATGAATTATAGTGATCACTAGAACACCATAGCAGCAAAAGAACAAATGCTGTGGTGACAGCAGTCAGAAGACAGAGAGTCTTCCCAAAGTACTGCATAAAATACAAGGCAAGGAAAAGTGTCAGTGAAGGGGGTTTCAATGGAGAAAATCTATAGATTTAAAGGTTAGTTCACAAAAACAGGTGTAAGCGAGTTGTATTGCACTACTGACTTTATTGTTAGGAAAATAATATTGAATGTTTAGTAATAAAGAAGATCAAAGACCTTATTAAGTTGCTTTTACTCTTAATTACTGTTAAATGCTAATAATAAGAAGATTCATTTAAACTAGTACAGTGACTCAGTAAGCCAGGTTTAAAGATAAAGTTGTGTGATCCTTTAAACCATTTCTTTTTAGAACTGTGAATTCTAAAAGTGCACAGAAGGAGACACTTTTTTGAGTAAATCTGAAATGATAATATACAGCACTTGTTTCAAAACACTGGGGCCACTAAGCAGAAATGACTGCTATATAACTTATTTCAAAATTGTTGGAATAAGACTCAGACCAAAAACAAGCACTATGACATCAAATTACAGAAAGGATTTTTTTTTTTTTGATGTTTCTTTTAATAGCATAACTACTCAAAATGACCCTAAAATCAAACATGGAGACAATTAAATTTTAACTCAGGATGGACACATGTTGACTGTTTTATAACAGAATTATGGAGAGAATAACTTACTCCAGCAGAAAATGTAAGATAAAAGTCAGTATTAATAAATGGCAAAATCTGCAAGATTACTGGAGCCAAGCTGGAAATCCTATCTTTGTGAGTCCAGTAGAAAGGGTCATAAATTGTGTCAGACAAGCATTTAAAACAGAATGAGAGAGCCAAGAAGACCAAGAAATTAATATATCCAGAGACTAAACAACAAATAACTTATTATTTAAGTGTATAAGAAACAGGAGGTCTGTGTGAAAATATGTGGATCTTTAGGGCCCCCAGGAGCTTATGGCACTGTGAATGTTAACGGCATAGTGAGAAAACAGTTAATTTCTTCCCAGTAGTATTCATCTTAGGTCATACAGTACCTTCAAGAGGAGATCATTCATAGAATCATAGAATGTTTTGGGTTGGAAGGGCCCTTAAAGATCATCTAATTCCAACCCCCCTGCCAAGGGCAGGGACACCTTCCACTAGATCAGGTTGCCCAAAGCCCCAGCCAACCTGGCCTTGAACACTTCCAGGGATGAGGCATCCACAGCTTCTCTGGGCAACCTGTTCCAGTGTCTCACCACCTTCTGAGTAAATATTTTATTCCTAATCTAACCTAAATCTCTCCTTTTTTAATTTAAAGCCATTACTCCCTGACAGAGTCCCTTCCCAGCTTTCCTGTAGGCCCCCTTTCAGTACTGGAAGGCCACTACAAGGTCTCCCCAGAGCCCTCTCTTCTCCAGGCTGAACAACCCCAACTCCCTCAGCCTCTCTTCACAGAAGAGGTGCTCCAGCCCTCTGATCATCTTCGTGGCCCTCCTCTGGACCTGCTCTAATAAGTCCATGTCCTTCTTGTGCTGGGGGCCCCAGAGCTGAACACAGTACTCTAGGTGGGGTCTCACAAGAACAGAGTAGAGAGGGACAATCACCTTCTTCAGAGGGAGAATCACATTCTTCAGTGTTAATCCTACTGTACCATTGTCTGCAGATGACTCAGTTTGTTCTATCTTCATTATAACTTACTAAAAATAAATAAATAAACTGGGGTCAATGACCAGAACCTAAATTGCTGAAAGAAGACACCTGAACTCAGAGCTCACCGGAGAAATGACATTGTCTCAGGAAAATCTGGTCAGGTCACACTAATCTCAGTTCTTGACTAAGTGACTTTGGTATCAGTGGCAGCAGGAGGAAGTGGGAATAGGATAGGGGCAGTACAAGCTGTTGCACAGGTCACCAAATGTAATGTGTTCACCTCCAAATATGCTAAAGTAGATTGCAATAACATATAAGTACACATATGTATATTCAAATGCAAAATCAATGAAGTATCATGAAAAGGTCTGACTAAGGAAAAACAAAAATGAGAATGCAAAGGGATGTGGAATTTAGGTGATATTAGCTTTCTAGTAAGGCCATTCATATAATATCTTCCATAAAAATGATACATAAAGAAGCCTGAATCCAGAGCACTATTTCAGATATCCAATAGAACATTAATCGGGAGACTTTAAGGACAATAAAGTAAAGAAAAGATTAAATATTATATATGATCATGTGATGACCCATGGACTCATTGTTGTAAACTTACCAGTAATGAAATAACCAGAATGATCTTCAATATGGTAAGATGTTTCCATGGGCATGGAGACCCTTAGATCTGTGCACTAAGCAATTCTTGCTGTGCCAAGTAGTTCAGTGCATTTCTGTAGGATGCTTGAAAGGTATGTTGGGACATTACTTATGAACTGTCCAATCCAACATGGCAGCTTGTACCTCAGGGTCTCTCTGAAAAAAAAAAAAATCCCCTTCAGTGAATATATATATACACCCTGGTAGCAGGGAGGAAAGAGAGATTATCTAAAGACTTGTAACAAAGAACAGGCTGGCTGCGTGGCAGACTTCTCTCTCTCTGTATTCAGCAGAGGAAGGAAAGTTCTAGCCCCTTATAGGTGATTTTTCTTTCTTCTGAAGGTTGCAGAAGTTAAACCTTGTGTTTGTAAGTGTAGTTAATGATGGCATATGTTTTGTTTGTTTTGTTTTGTTTTGTTGTTCCAGTGAAGTCAGTGTGAGATAAGGAAGAAGAGTTGCACATTACTAAGATGCAGGTTGTAAAGTTCATTTTTTCTGGATTTTTAGTTTCCAATCAGTTAAGACTCTTTGGAGCTTTATGTATAGAAAACTATCACAAAACCTTCCTAAATGTATTTAGCTTTTCTTGGGCTAATCCCTTAGCAACTCATTTGTAACTATCCATTCAATTAGCACAACACCTATTACCCTTGAAATTCTAGGGCTTACTACCTTAGACAAACTAAAGCTTTAGGAAGTGTTAATTAGGAGTTACGGGACTTAATTAAGCAGGAGGAAAAAAAAAGTTCTCAAACACCATCTTGCACTGCAACCCATATTTCTATTTAGAATAACAGTTGATTCTGTTAACAATAACAGTTAAGACATTTTAAAGTTTTAGAATCTATATATCAAACAAGAAGGAAAAAAAAAATAAAGTTGCCTTGTGTAGACTTTTTGGAGTGTACATTATGTACAACACCACTGCAGTTCCAGCATTATTACAAAAAGGATGGTTGAATGACTTAAGCAGGAGTTTCTGTTGTAACTAAGACTCTCTCATCAGCAAGAAGTTGTGCTAAATCATAAGGAGAACTTGACTCATGTCCTGTAATTCAACTAGTTTACCATAAAACAAACAAACTTATTCCAAAAACATCTGGCTGGGATATTAAGCATGCTGGAACTTCAGTCTCTAAAGATCTTGAATGTACAGTGCACAGGTATTCAAAAAATTATCCAGGAAGTTACCATTCATCAAGTTTTGAGTTCATCATCTGAAAACAGTACCCAGAAAAATCACGAGATACTTCTGAAATTATAAAATATTTTTAGTTCATCCTTTGTGCAATGAAGTTGTGTTTCCCCCATTATGAGTAAGTGTCTGTACCATCTTAAACCGGTATCTTTAAAGTTATACAAACCAGGAACAGAAGTGCTGTCAGGCATAAGTCTTCATAGGTATGGGAATAATAGAAATAGCCTATTCTGGCAGTTGATCCATTTTTTCTTCCTTGTCTAAGATCTGTGATTCTAGAATTAATCTCATGCCATTCTATCCCTAGTATACGCGTGAACAGTTTTCCAGCAAATTAGTTTATTGACACTATTGTATGTAGACAAGCTTCAAGCTCCATATTGGACTTCAAAATTAAGATACTTCTATCTGAATATTAAGGATTTTTCCTTCCACTAGGAAGAATCTTCTAGGAAGGAAGGGATTGACTAAAGCTGTGTTTTGACAAGAAGGGATATTTTTCGAAATATTATTTCAAGTCCTGAATAAAATTATTCTGAAGAGAATGTGTTGTCAGTTTTTAATCTGCCTCAATGAAGTATTGTTGCACTTTGTCTTGTACTGTCTATCTAAGTAATTCTTATCTAAACTATTCTTCCAGGTGACTTTGGTTTGGTCCACGACTTCAGGTGGAAAATATCTGGCTAATAAATAAAAATAGATGCAATGAGCTATATCTAGCAGATATTTTCTCATTCAAGTAGTTTGATCAGAAAAACTTTTAATGCATGCTTTAAAATATTAACTGCTATGATAAAGATGTCTACCACTTTTCTGAATATACTGTTCACAATTTTATCCTCTAAATAAATTTAGATTTTAGAAATCAAAAATGTTAACAAACTCTGGAAAATAGAAAAATCTACATGCAAATTACTGAAGCATCTAACAAGCCACCTAAAACTAAATTTATGGTTATTAATGGTGTGATAAAGTGTAATCATGACTGTGGAACAGTTGTGTCTTTGTTTCATCTTTATTGCAGCTTGACGATTGCAATTCATTCATGGACAGTAGACAGCTGTCCTGTGGGAGCACTTTTTGTGGTGGGCAATTTGAGATCCAGTATGTAGACGCAAACAAACCAAGCAAGGATTCCTGCAAGGTAATCTTAAAGAAGGATTGGTGTCTCTTCACTCCATCTTGTTTAACACTAATAGATAGGCTTAATCTCTTTCTAGACTATAGAAAAATATGTATTTTGACTGATGCTGCTTTGGAACAGTAAGTAGATTCTACCTCTGAGTAACTTCTGCAAGCATGGGTCCAGATGCATGGAAGTTAATGACACTTTACACTTGCTACGGCTTTGCTGGAGCTAATTAAAGAAAGTCTTAATTCCGTGTTTTCCTAAATAAGGTAAATGTGATAGAAAGGTCAGCAGACAATAGGGTGTAGTTGATAGCCAAGTAGAGATAGAGACCAGCTGTAGATTAGTAAATACCCAGGAACCAAGAAACTGCAGAAAATGAATAATTTTGAAGAACTGTTCTCTGCCTGTGTTGCTACTGATGTGGTACTGCTCTTAAACATTGTATATACAGCATAACCACAGTCTCCGTGTTACATATTTTTACATTAATCTTTAGATCACAAAGCGCAACAGCATCAGTTAAGCATCATTACAAACAGTCCTTTGATGTATTACTGTGCATTGATTATATTAAACCATTTCTTGTTGCAATCAGAGACAGAAGAGTCCACTTAATGCTGGGTATATACACAGTAATGACAAAGAGATGGTAGAAACAGTGAGATCCTTTTAAGCTTTTATTTAATACATTTCTGACCTATATTTCTTTGGGTTTCAAAGAGCTTCAAAGAGCATAATTGTTATAATTATACCAAAACCTTTAAATGATTGACAATAATATAGGTACTTGTATTAAACAGAACTCATTTCTGAGTAAACAGCATTTTATATTTTAGCATTTTTTCTTCAGCCTCCTAAGTTACACAAGATGCAGATGCCTTCTTATATCTAGCCTTGAAGGTGATACAGTGTATTGATCTGACACATCTTGAGACCTAATAATCAAGTACATGTTTTTATGATTGGCTGATGTTGCCTTGTGTCTAGCTGCGTAAAGAATGTTAAATTGACTGAGGTCATCGATAGCCTATAGATAATCTACACAACTAATAAAAATGCTAAGTAGACTGTCAATCTGCCTTTCAATCTTATCAAACTTCCTAATCCAATTTGTAATTTTCAGGATGAAACTAATCTAAAATATAAAATAAAATATATGTGTTTACTAGGACAGAGTGATGTATTGCAGGTATGCATCCAGCTGGATTTTAACATTTGAGCTTTCTCTTGATAAGCTATGATAATGAATATCATAGCTTGGCAAATTTTTAACAGATCATTATGGACACAACATTGTACTGGTGATTATTATCCAAAGTAAAACAAATAAATAAATAAACAGCTGTATCTGAGCCTCAGATATGTGGAATGCATTACTCTATAACCTTAAAAATCCAGTTTGTGTTTTCTCACAAGGTATTTTCAGATGCAGATTCATATCTGAGAATAGTATCTGTTTCAACGTATATATTATAAAAATAATAGCAATATTTGGTACTGCATACAGTCAACTCCAAATATTCTCTTTTGCTGATGTGGTAAAATGCTGTTTATTTCAGTTTAGTGGCCTTACACATATGACAAGATAGGAACTATAAAGTTTGAAGTATGGGTTGGATGAGCAGACAGCGAAGTAGATCAAAAGCTGTCTCAATGACCAGGCCCAGAGTGTAGTGGTCAGTACAAAGTCTAGTTGAAGGCCAGGAATGAGCGGAGTACCCCAGGGATCGATACTGGGTCCCATCCTGTTTAACATCTTCATTAACGACCTGGACAATGGGGTAGAGTGCACCCTCAGTAAATTCACAGGTGACACAAAACTGGGGGGAGCAGCTGACTCACTAGAGGGCCACACAGCCATCTAGAGTGACCTTGACAGGCTGGAGAAGTGGGCTGACAGGAACCTCATGAAGTTCAGCAAGGGAAAGTGCAAAGTCCTGCACCAGGGAAGGAATATCCCCAGACACCTGCACATGCTGGGGGCCATCCAGCTGGAAAGCAGCTTTGCAGAAAATGACCTGGGGGTCCTGGCAGACACCAAGTTGAAAATGAGTCAGCAATGTGTCCCTGCCACTAAGAAGACTAGCAATATTCTTGGCTGCATTAGGCAAAGTATAACCCGTAGGTCAAGAGAGGTGATCCTACCTCTCTAATCAGTGTTGGTGAGGCCATTCTGTGTCCAGTTCTGGACCCCCTGGAAAGGAGAAACATGGACATACTGGAAAGAGCCCAACACAGGGCCACTGATCAAGGGATTATAGCCTCCTATTTGAGTATACTCCTATATTCCTATGAGTGAGAGCTGAGAGAGTTGGGAATGTTCAGCCTGGAGAAAAGGAGGTTCAGGGGGATCTTAGCAATGTCAATAAATATCTGAAAGGAGGGTGCAAAGAAGATGGAGCCAGGTTCTTTTCAGTGGCAGCCAGGACAAGAGGCAATGGGCACAAACTGAAACACAAAAGGTTCCTTCTGAACTTCAGGAAGCACTTCTTTACTGTGTGGGAAACTGAGCATTGGCACAGGTTGCCCAGAGAAGTTGTGGAGTCTCCCTTCTTGGAGATCTTCAAAAGTTGCCTGGACATGGTCCTGGGCAACCTACTCTGGGTGTCCCTGCTTGAGCAGAGGGGGTTGGACTAGATGACCTCCTGAGATCACTTCCAACCTTAACTATCCTAAGATTCAGTGATTCTGTGATAACTGTGGAATATTCTATTTCAGTTCCATGGCAAAACCCTTCCGCAGTCTAGAAGGTGTTAGCAGAGAAGCCGTGGTCAGAAAGTTCATACAGGTAGAGAGTAAGTATTACATTTTCTTTCCAAGATGTACATTTAAAGAAAATCTGATGCTAACGTAGGCTATGAACTTCCATTTTCATCATTAGTCAGATAATTTCCTAATTTCATTTAAACTTGGTTTAAAAACACATTGCAACATAATGGAGGGTTTATTGATATTTTAAGTCATTCTTGTTCAGTTAGGTGAATACAGATTTTATAAAACTGCCTGTAGAAAGTTACCATGCCTTTCTTCTGCAGGCCCTTTAAGTCTGATAGACTCACAGGTGGATGTGCCCATTTTCCAATTCACTATTTGCCATCATATGTGCCTCCTGTTAAATTTTCCTTTGATTTCCTTTATAAAGATCAGATTCCTTAAAAAATGTAAACTTGTATTTAGCTTAGAACATTTAATATTGATTCTGAGTTTTTTAATTAAATTATCTAATATTAAAAAAGTCAAACATTAATACATGATAATCCTATTATTTAGCCTTGTTTTTCAACAATACAGCTATATATTACAAAAATAGAATAAGTAGTTAAAGTGTTTAAGTGTTTAAATTTGTCTAGGCTTCTGGTGACCTGTTGCTCAGACTGGGGAATTTATGGTATTTTCCATTGAGCCTAATCATCTCATTTTCCTTCCCATGAAAACCAGACAGAAGGGGAAAGGCTTCAGTGTTGGGTTGCCACATCTCATGCTAAAATAAGATGGAACACAGATCATTCAGACTAGGAGCTAGGAGGTGTTCCTACACCCTAGCCACCCCCTACCACTAAAGACTAGCTAAAAAGACATTAAGTATTTTTTCCGTAGTAGAAGAATGGCAAGAACTAAGTTACATGTCCTGTTCTAGAACAGCAATTCACAATACTGAGCAAGGTGCCCAACCTCCCTGTAAGTGAGTGGGAAGAGCTTCATACATCACAATAGGATGTCAGGTGTGGGACAAAGGATGCCAAATGAGATAGTAGAAAAAAAGTAAATCAACAGTAAAAAAAAGTCATTCTTTTTATTTGCTGTCTAATTTCTAAGACTTTCTTCAAATGTAAAACCTCTAAATAAGTGAACTTGTGGACTGATTTATAGTGATTTTTTAGACAAGGTGGGTATAATTCATTTGCCCAAGTATGTCTAGTGCAATTCAATGCATTAAGGTACCCTGCTTGGCTTCTACCCTCCTGACATAATGGAATAGATCTGTAAATTTTTTACTATATTTTTCAACCACAGTCACAGGAACTGTAAAACTCATTTTCTTAGTTATTCTTTTCTGTATCTTTTAGAAGTGCTGGATAGGTATCCAGGATGTTCCAGACAAATGAAGGGAAAAATTCTTCTTTCAGGTAAACTCTGATAACATTTTCAGACATGTTGCCACATCCATGGTAAAAACATCCATGTTTTCTTTAAAAAATAAAAATAAAAATTAAAATTAAAAAATATATTTTTCCCCTCTCTCTCTCTCTCTCTCTTTTTTTTTTTTTTAATTAACTTGATTAGGGGTTTGGTTACTTTCAGAATAGGCAATTTAACAAAAAACTCTCAAAATATAAAACAAAAAAATAAAAACAAAAAGTGCCTCACTGAAATACCATAAAGGGACAAAATTAACCTCCATTCTCAGTGACTGACATTTTAACACAGGTAGATTTCTCCATTATACTTCTTCTTTACAAAATGTAATTACTGAAATCTATTTATGTAACCCATAAATATGATTTTTCTTAATCTCTTTTGGATATTATAGGATCCATGGTTTATGTCATGCCTTCCAACTTTAGGAATCATAGATGCTATGACCACTTTATCTGTAGCTGAACTATTGCACACATAATCCCCAACCTAAGGATCATTCTCAAGCAATTATTTTCTAGGTGAGATAGTTTAATGTGCAATAAAAAATCTAAACTGCAACTTAGAGGAAAAGGAAAAATGCTGTGAATACTTTGGAATATCTTGGTCACTTATGGCTGAAGTCTGCCTACACCCTACAGTACAGAATTAAAAAAAATCTGCCCTCCTTTCTTCCTAGTTTGGCCAAATAGAAACTTATTCAACTGTGATTTCAGCCAAAGAGAAAAATAAAGGCATTGCCTTCACCCTTTCTGTAGTAGAGTCATGGCAGAAAAACTGGTAGCTGTTAACAGAATTGATGTTCTTTCTTGTTCAGGGCAGCCAGTCAGAATGTTAAAACACATTCTGAAAGAGAAGGAGCGAACTTGTTTTTAGCTATGTCAAAGGAAGGGTGGATGAGAAGAATTTCACCTTACTCTGGGTGATGCCTGATGTTGCAATCAACTCCCAGAATGCCATTCCTGAGCTGATTTTCAGTAATTTCGGTTAATTTTATTTGGTTATCAGTAGCTAAAAGAATAAAAAAAGTCTTGCTTTTTTCTCTTCCTATCCATCTAATAGGCAGAATTTCAAACCAAGTCTTTCTGTGATGTTCATTTTTCCTGACTGTGCCAAGAATATTTTTTGGCATCTGACATTTTAATAGTAATATTGCCAGTGACCAGGCATTGGACAGAATCAAAGTACTGGCACTGTATTTTGTAATTTTCACAGAAACATTTGATTTGATTGACTCTAGAATGCTGATTAAAGAAGATAAGACTATGATGCTCTTGAGGATAAGTCACTTAACTCAGATTCATGACTGTTTAAGAAGAGCATACAGATTTTTTGTACAGGGCAAGGAATCTGGCTTGGCTGAAATGGACTGTGATGTCCGCCAAGACTCAGTCTTCAGACCATGTTTATTGAATTTATTTGTCAATGATTTATTCTTGATTGTATTAAATCTATTTTACAACTATATAGATGATGCAATGTTACAACATGGTTCTAATTCTTTGGCCATGGTAGGGAAGGATTTAGATAATTTATGGAGGAGACTTTAAAAAGAAAGCTTTTTCTAATGAACAAGAATACTGCTAGCTATTAATTTCCAAACTGACCCCAAACACTTCTGCAGTCCTTACTCAGAGAAAAAAAAAAAAGAGAGAGAGAAAAAAGAAAACCCTCCACTGAAATACATACCTAAGTCATGACTTAAGAGTTGGATCAACACAGTCTAGTTACTCTTGAGCAATTTTGTGTTGAAATGCTGTTAATTAGAAGCAGGTATCATTTTAAGAGGTAGGAACTCTGCTGAATATATTATACTTAAGCAATAGTAGAAGCAAGAAACAAAAAAATCTGCAATGTGCTGTCAGATGGAAGGTTGTTTAAATTTAGAAATAAGAAGACCAGACTGTAATGTCAATAAAAAGCTATGTAGATTTGTTTTATATTAATGCTATGGATAGATAAAATCCAATTTGCCTTTAGGCAAATTTGCAGATCTGTAGCTTGACATAATATAAGAGCACATCACTGCGGCTTTTATATGAATAAGTCAACTTACTTCCTCCTGAGTCTGGAACTATGCAAATGTATTTTATGTTTGGAGAGGCCCCTGGTTATATGAAAACAATGTTGTTGTTTCTTTTAGATTTTAATTTAATATTCCTAGCCTTGGAGGGAGAAATCATCATAGACTCATTTACCCTACAGTCAGTGTGACAATATGGGAGGGTACGTTTAATGCTTTAGCAGTAAGCATTTTGAACAGGCATCCAAAGGTGATAAGAACTGAAATAATCTTTGGCAAATTCAAATGCAGCTTAATTGAATATTTAAAATTATTCACAAGGTATAATTGAGAATAAATTATGTAATGATGTGGTAGGAATGATTTGATTTTATACTTCCTTCTGCTTAGAAGTATCACATACATTTGGATATGGGTAGGGCAAGTTTCTTGCTGTGAAAGTCATTTGAGATGCAATATGAAGCATTGTATATTAATGAGGTTTTATTATCTCCTGTTCTGATATTGTCATTCATGAAAATATAAAGGTATTTATAAAACTCTTTAAAGCAGATGGTTTAGACCTTCATTTCATATTGGCATCTTCTCTTGTATTTACAATTTTAAGCTTGTGTATTTTAATACTGACATATAAAAAAAAAATCAGTTTCCATATAGACTGTATAGATCACATATGAGTACAAGACATTTCTTCAAGGCAGAAATATTTAGATGCCTCTCCTGTCTCTTGTTTTTATGTTTTGATTTGGGGGATTTTTATATTTTTGACCTGTGGAGAGATCCCATGGGATAAACGTCTATGCCATGAAAACCTGGTTATGCTCAGCTTCACATTTTAAAAAGTCAACAGAATACCCTAAGTCATGAATGCATGCATTACTGACATCTAAGCTCTGTGTAAGTACTCCAAATGTTAGAATATGCTAATACTAAAAAGAAAGCAATATACATTTATTTTGAAAAATACTGAAATTCTGAGTGTTCATCCCATTTAGCAGTAAGTACACAGTCATCCCATCAGACCGCAGCTTCAGGAAGAACAAACAAAAGAGTTATAAGACCAGATTTTAATGACAGATACCTGTCATAAAGTAATGTAATTATAAATGTTGAAAATACGTCTACATGGACCCATGAAACCAAGAAATGCATACATTGTTAAGAACTCCAAGTCTATCACCATCAAAGATCAGCTCAAAGGGTCTCTCAAGGATCATCAGGGTCACTCTGATATTGTCCCTTTGCTTTCTTTCCTGTGTCTTCAACTCATCTTTACCTGTGTTGTGTTCTGCTGTAACTATCCTCGCAAAATCCAGAAAATATGGATTCCCTTTGGTGGAATAGCTTATTGAGGTTAAGGAGCTGTTATAATAGGAGAAGATTTTTTGTGCCACTGTAAGCTAAAATAGCTGAACCCCATCTAGTGAGGGTATTGCCAGCATTAGTCTTTGCATGTATCTATTCTGTACTCATACGCAGGTAAACAATTTCCATGTGTAACAAATGGAAAAAACAATGGGTATATTCTGGTTTCAAAGCCAGGGGTCATTCTTGAGAGAAGAGTGAGTTCTTGAAGTTTTGATGCTGACTAGTAAAGAAGGAAAATCATGGTGGTGAGGAGGGTTCCTGTATATTATTGCTTTAACATAGAATAGAGGGAAATAGAAGATTTAACTCTGTGGAGCTGACTATGCATGATAACCCATGATAGACATGGGGCAGAGGCAGAGGTGGCCCCCATTGTCTTATGCCTCGCAGTTCAGGTCCCTTAGCCAAGTTCCAAATATGCCGATTGAACATGACAAGGGTCAGTTGAAGCTGAGTTATTCCCCTTTAATTGCCAGCTGTATTAGGGATTCTGAGAGATACAGGTTGGCAAAACTGCTCTTCTTAAACAGTTACATTTTCTGATCTACAGATCTTATCAAAGACTTAATGACACTGTAAAGTTTCTAATTTGAAAACAGCGGCATCAATTATGTTTTCAATTTTGCTTTGATAGTATTGCCTTCTGTGATATCTTGTCTTTCTGAAATGTGATGAAAAAGGAATCAGCCATGTGTTTGCTACATTTTAAAACTTTCTTTTTATCTAAGAACGATACGGTTTCCTTTAATTTCTTTAAATGCTTGTTGACATTCTTGTTAGCTTTGCCAGTTACCTTGAAGATCTTCTGAAAGGATCAGTCTTTGAGTGGTAATGGAGATAATGGTACAGAGAGTCTTTAGCTATTCCATGCTTTGGAAACTATCATTACTGAAGGTAAGCAGGAACAGAAAAATTCCACCTTAAACTGTGGATGATTTCTTGTCCCCTCATCCCCCTTAAATTCACATGTCAAATCCATCTTGCACATGTTGATTTTTTGTCTAGTGTCAGTTAAATTTTTGCATATGTAGGAGATCAAGCAGATTGGACCTGTGAGTTTTTTAGATGATTTTGCCCCAAATGAAGGATTTTAGAAAACAACCAGAGGTGAAAATGCCATGAGCAGGTCAGTTACAGATCTGTTTCAACACCTCTCAGGCAAACTAATTTTTCTGTTCAGTTTATACTTTCATTTATGTTTTGTGCAATGAATCACTGGGATAACCCTAACATTTGCATTCCATGACTTTAGAATGTTTAAAATAGAAACCTTCATGTTGAATTGACAAATGGTTTGTATTAATATAAAATTAGATTTAGGAAAATCATTTAATCTATAAATGACATCTGGTATTTACAGCTTTAGAGTCTGATGAAGATAGATGCACTAGCTTACATGTTTATAATATTTTGTAAATTTGCAAATGCATATTTAAATTGATTGTATCCCTCTCCCATCCTTCAAATGTCACTGGTCCTCTAAGGACCTAGTCCAAAGCTCACTTTCATTAATGGCTTACAGGCTGAATGTGTAGCCTAAAATTAAACAGAGCCTAGGAAAATTCCTGTACCCTGGAATACTACCCTTTCTACAGTTAAAATGTTGGTGTGTTCCTCAGCATGGTTTTGGACTGTACCAGCTAGCCTTCAGCTGGTTAATTCCTGGATATAGTTCAGGAGTAAGTGTGAGCCAGACAAAGCCTCCGATAGACTCTTGGAGTACCCTGTTTTGTAGGGTGAAAGAGTTTAGTAGTATGGGTATGGGGCATCCTGAGTCAATAGGCCTCAGTGTCTACTCCTGAGTCTAAACCAGCAAGTTTTGGGGAACCAGGACTTCATCTATTCTTACAGCCTTGCACTGTATAGACTTACTCAGATAGGGCTGTGTTTAGACAGAACTGTTCAGGAGCTTTTTGAGAATTTCTTGTTTCGGTCAGAAAAACAAAATTCTTCCTGGGAATGTCCTTTCCGGTGCCAAGAATTCCTTGTTGCAAAGCAAGGAATTCCAAGCAAGCAAAATCTGCAGAGCCAGAAAGAATGTGTGTTAGGGAAAGGAAGCACATGTTTTATCTTGCCTATAATGCTGTTGCTCTGTACAGTTCTCTAGTGCTTTTGTAAGGTTTATGGATAGGCTTGGCTTCTGAAATCATAATGTCTCCAGACACTGCTGCTTCTCAGCTCCTTTGCCAAGACAAAATAAGTCAGAAGAATATAAATGTTAAGACTGGGAATATTCAGGGAACTTCTTTGGGTTAGTCATTTTTTTTTCCACTAGTTTAAACTTTTTTATTTTTTTTTTAATCACCATTGAAGAAACTGAAGGAAAACAAGTTTTCTAACTGGAACAAAATCTATTTTTTGTCAGCCATAGAAAAATACGAAAAAATTTAGCCTATGCAAGTGAATAATCTCTATAAAGCATATAAGAAATGATATAGGCTTTAATTTTTTCCTTGTTTCTGTCTTTATTCAATGGTTCTATTCAATGTCTGGTTTTGTTTTTCATCTTGTTTTTCTCCACATTTTATTTAAAATATTTTTTCTCTTTTTCTTATCTCAACTTGTCCTATTGGGATGTTGCAGCCAGTCATGGCTCTGTTGAACTTTCACTCACGCAGCTTTGAAATGGACTAGAAAATCATCTGTTGCTGGCTAATACCTGGTTGTTTATCTATACACATTAAGTGGACAGATGTATATATCTGGATGCTGTGTGACATGATCTTTTGGGCTCACTTTCCAGCTACTTCTGACCTTGCCTGTACAAATCTTGCTTCACAATGTCATCTGATGTGAAAATTCATAGGAAAAATGAAGTTTCTTGGGTAGCAGAATATCAGTTTCATGCAGCATAGATGAGAATGCGGTTGTCTCATTTAAATAATACCTCATAACGAGACACTCTCTGAGGAAGCAAGAGGAAAATAAAGCCATGTCTGTAAGCTATTAACCAGAGACCATTTTAAGTACAATATACAGAAACTGTAATGCAATGTATTTGGAATACTTTTGTCATAGTTAAGAGATTTTAAGTTCTCTATATCATTCTGAAAAAAATGCCTAAAGCAGCCCAGAGATTTAAAATGTTTGCATATCACTATTGATAAAAGGAATCTTGAAAAGGAAACCCAAGAAGTTTTCAAAGATCACAAAGGACACCTGAAATCATCTTTGTAAATACCACTAACAATCAATTAATGATATCTAAAAAAATGTTCATAAAGGAAAGCAATATAGAATGGAAATAAAATAGAGTTAATACACCCAAAATTGTAAAATTGTTTTAAGAAGTGCCTTTCTCATTACATCTGAATGTGATTTTCCAGATAGAGGCATTGTAATATGACCCTGTGTGCTGTTCTGTGTGTACAATAAAGCAAGCAAAATTAATCCCTTCCCCTGATGACCTCTAGAAATGAAAACCCATTATAGTAATAATATTTGTACTTAGGCCTTGATGTTTTTGTGCTGAATCTGAATGCCATGAAATGATTGTATACAGTGGCTGATGAGGACACATGTACAGATAATTACATAAATAATCCTCTTTATATAGGTGCAAGGTGACTTTTTAGATCTGGTATGGAAACTAGTCGAAGCCTAATAAAACTTGTAATCATTTTCTTTACTGCTAAGGCCTGAATCTTATTATGTTGAAAGGTCTATTAGGAATGTTTCCCTTTTTAACATGGAATGTATGTAACTAGATCCCGTGCACAATTTTCCTGTTTGTAAAACTTGAATTAAGCATTGAAATTTCTGCCTAAGTTACTGGTTTTGGTGTTTGCCAAGGTATATATGGTATCAAATGCTATAGTACATCTTTGTTACCAGTCTGTGGTTTGGTTAGCAAGCCCCACTTAAAGGGTAAAAGATCTTTTAAAAAACAACATTATTTAGCTTGGAACAGGAATCAATACTCCATGTGATATGGTAATGAAACTCAGACTTTGTAACATATTGATGGACACTGAGAAAGTGTGTGTGGTGAGAGAAGTGGGTGTATTTGTGTGCATGTTGGAAGGACCACAATAGTATTAATAGCATGTAAAGGAGGTTTCTGACATTTGGTAAACACATGAGTATGACACGGAGCACAATAGAAGCTACAGTTCAGAAACAACGATACGTGCATTACTCTGGAACTCCATTAAATAAATGTGAGCTTTCTTTTGTTAGTGTTTGCATTTTCACAGGATGTAGTAGCAAAGTATTAGCTGTGTGGAAGCTAACTGTGGAAGAATAAAAAGACATTCCCATATTGTTGTACTCTTTCACTTTGTTTTTAATACTTGTATATCTTTCTGACATGGGCATATATCCAGGACAGTTCAGTTTTGCACAAACAGTCTGGCTGTCTATTTGTGTAAGTGGTAATAAATTCCCATTGATCAGGGCTTGGTGGAAATGCGAACACACTCCCTGCTCCCAGCAGACTCACACTCACATAAAAGCTCACTGGAATGTTTCAGAATGGTTGGTGTTGCTGCGTGTTACTTCACAGTGTCAGTACCAGATGGCCTATTGATTTTGATCACTTTCTTTAAGTAAAAGAAATTATTTAGTATTTGAAATAGTAAAAATGACCACCTGGTATATAAAAGAAACAAACAAACAAACCATTGTCTCTATTCTTAGAGTGTCCATCAGCTTTGGAAAGCCTTGAATTATTGCACATTGTAATTATTTATTTTAAAAAATAATTAACTGTGAGTTGTACTTTCAATATATTGATCATAAAGGCTTATATTTGTAGCTTTCTGCTAAGGAATAAAACTTGGATTTATTAACGGCATTTCATTTTAGATTAAGATTAAGGGGATTTCTTTTAAGCAAAGTCTGTATAGGTGTTTTGAAGAGGCTGACCTAAGAAGGATGTAGATACATGTTAGACTTATCAGTCTTTCAGAACTGTACTTCTCAGCGTCTGTGAAGCAGCACGAGCAAAGGAGGTGTGGAAGGGTCTCCTTCTGATGGTGATTTCCATCTGAGTGCCAGCAGACCGCTAAAAATGAGAGAGAGAGGAACCATGAAAACAAAAATGTGAAATGGGAGGCAATATGTGTTGTGTTAGCTTCTGTAGACATGATACACTATAATTAGTAAATACCTAAATCAGATGCTTAAATCCCTATTATAAGGAACTAGAAGTCAAGATTCATCAGTATGAAGTAAAGATTACCAATAAGGAGGGCGTGGTTGGGGTTTGTGTGTGTGTGTGTGTTTTTCTCAAGAGGCTGGGAGGCTGGAACTCAGCCACATATCACAGCACGCCATATGTCAGGGAAGATCTTTCCTCTCTACAGCAGTAGCTTATTATGTAAAGGTATTTTCAGTATTTTCACCCAGAGTATCTCTCACCCCTTCATTTGGGTGCCATTTTCCTTCTCATGCTTCCTCTGCCCACTCACACACTTTGTATGCACCACCTCCTGACTGATTCCTCCCCTGGCAGGGCAGTGGGTGATGAAGCTTATAGAGGGGATGCAGCTCCTTTGGCGGGCTGGAAAGATGTGACACTACTTGTCCCTGGGCATTGTCTTTCTGGAGCTCTACCACCCTGAGGATCCCTTTTGAAATTCTAGTACTATTCTATAAAAATAATTCAGCTTTCTCTTCTAGCTAAAAATGTGTTTTGTTTTGTTTTGTTTTTCAAGAATGGCATCACTCATGCACAACCTGCTAAATGAACACTTGTATTCAAATAACTTAGTGATTATGCAAAATAACTCTGCCTGTTATGGTACATATTCAGTGCAGAAAATTGCTCTGTTAGTTGGACTGCTTTTCCCGTCACAATGAAACATACGTCTGCTTACAGCTAAAAGTCCAAGGGCCTGATTTACTAAAAATTAGTGATCCATCAGATTGATGGGCAATCTGCACTCTTGGTGCCTTGAAATTTCTTGCATCAGTCACCAGATCATGATTTACTAATAGGGTTTCAGGGCTTGCAAAATAGCACAACTCTAACCACATATTAATATTTAATCTGGCATTTTAAGTGCACCTAACAAAAGACCCCAGAGCTGCTGACAGGACCCTAAATTGTGAATTTCTTAAAAAGGAATTGAGTATTTCCATAGTGGTTTCATGTGGAAATCTGAAATAAAAAGAAATACGTGAGTTAAGCCCTGATCATGAACTTACAAGCTTCTGGCTATATTTTCTTGAAAAACTGTTTATAGTTTGTTTTTTATTTTCATAGTCTAGCTTCATTAACATACAACAAAGCTTCCTTTGGCAGTTTCACTGTCCATAGCTCATGATGGCAAAGAAATTTTAAAATTCATTTCTATATTTTATGCAAGTAAACAGTTTGTTCTTTAAAACTTAATCCAGTTGGCAACTCTAGAAAGATGCTAAATGAAGGTAAAAACAACATATAAATCACAAAGAACTCGTTATTACCATGAAATTTAGTAATTGAATCTGCACAGACTTAGTAAATTGGGTCCTCTGTGTTTTGTATAGCATTTTTAAGTAACCAAGATAGGCAAGAAGCTGAATTACACATTGATAGTGTTTCTGCAGTTTCATGGCTTAAACAGAGCAACAGAGTAAGTTAATAAGCAACTTCTCCTGCTCCTGTCAGATGAATATTCTAATTTTACAAAATGTATATAGTGCATGTCTAGGAAAGGGTTTGTTTCTTCCATTTTCATCTGCCATAATTTATGAAAGATGTTCCCAACACCACCTGTAATAACAGAATGTTTATTAGTGTACAAATGAGGGTTATAAATGATGTTGCTTATCTATGGAACAAAACACAAAAGACAACTTATTAGCAAAAGACAAATTGCTCAGCAAGTTTCAATGAGCTGCTATGTTTGTCATGAAAAAAAAAATCTTTTATTTGCACAGATCAATGCTTTTATAATCCATTTAAAATAATATACTTGCCACTAGGTGGCTATTTCTGATCAGATCATTTTACCATTTTAATTACATTTTTAATATCCTGGCTGCATAAACAAAGATAAATTACAAGCCTTGCACAATCTGGCTGCTAGCTCAGGCACAATCTGTAATAATATCAGCTTTTGTTTGTGCCTCCTCTAATTAGATTCTGAAATCTCGGCTTTATCAATCAATAATTTTAATTTCAGAATTGCCTTTTGATCTCGTATTTCATGTTTGTTTGCAGAAAATGATCAGTAGGACAAAGCTGATAATTTATGCAGAAACAATCTCTCAGCAGAGTTACAAGCGCATTCCTAGCCATCAACACCACCCGGCAGACTAAGCTTGACACAGGTCTAATTAGCATGCAGATATGTGTCACCTCATTGGCAATTCAAATTGCTTTTTTATAATGTACCTCAAATTGTGCTACTCAAACATTGTATTTGATTTCCAAAGCCCCCTGGGCATCCCATAATGTCTCCCTTCATCCTGGGTACGAAGCATTTATTGAACAGTCTGCTTCGACTCGGGCTATCTTTTCGAAAGCACCCAAACATCGTAGCCGTGGGACCAGCTTTTCCTCCTCCTACTCAGACAGCAACTTGTTCCTCTGCGGAGCGCCGTGTGCCACATCCCTGGGCTCAGCGATGATATGTTACCTTGCGGGCTCCCGCTCCCACGGTGGCTGCTCTGTCGAGGGCTTCGCTCCTGTGCCACTCATGTAAAAAGGGGGAGGATGTCTACAGAGCGCACATTAATATGCGGCACATAACCACGTCTCTGAATGCCAGCCTTCCATTCTTCATTAAACAAAATGGCTGGATTGCGGGGATTGTTTTCCCCTCCGCACACACGCGCGCGCGCACACACACTAGGCACGCCGGCACAGACCCACACACCCCCACACGCACTCAGCTTTCTCCCTTGCTCTCCCTCACGCACACGCACATGCTTTTCCTCTTGCACACGAGCGCACGCGCACACGCACACACACAACCTTCCCGGCTGTTGTAGCGCATCGCTGTCGGCGGGGCGAGTTATATGCTAAAAGTTGTCTGCGGCACGCGTGACACGCGAGGAGATTCCTGCCAACGTCAGGGCCCTTTTTTGCCATGCAGCAACAAGTGGCAGAATCAATGGTGTACAGTTATTCAGCAGTGTAATTCATTTCACTGGCTTTGGCTTCTAGCCAGATCCGCCATCTGTCTCTTGCTCTCCCTCTCTCTCTCTCGCTCGAATTTGTCCTACATTTCGTAATGTTACGTGCTTGCCATCCTTATTCTATGTCAGAGGTGCAGCACAAGTCTCGCCCCCGTTCCGGCGTGGAGTTCTCCGAGTTCGGTGGCACTTCGGATATTCCACTTCAGTGCCACGGCAAGAAAAGGGTAAGCAGAAAGGAGGAGAGGGGTAGCTGCAAAGAGAACGGTGCTCTTGTATCCGAAAGCCAGAGCCTCGGCTTTTTATTTAAATCATTGATATGGATCTGTCTCACATGGGAACTTTTCCTGCTTCGTTAGAGTATCTTCGTTTGCTTTATTGGATGCCGGCACTGAACACCACTGCACAGCTTCGTGGAATGCCTGCTGTTGGATGCTTGCAGATCCCTGCCACCAAGCAACCTCCTGCATTGGAAATCGGGTGACTACTCCAGGATCTTATGCGTGCTTGCTGTTTGAAGCTGCAGAAAAGTGAATAATCAATTAAGTATTGATTTCTTGTAAGATTTGGTAAATTTCAAAGGCAAGACAAAGAGGATGGCTTAAGGAAAGCACTGCAGGGACTTGGCGTAAATTAGACAACTAACAGCAGTGCAGAATAAAATAACACCTCAACTGAATATTTCCTTGGAAGAATTAGCACTAGCTATTGGAAGACGATGGTGGATTTAATCAAGACGGCAGGCACGCTTGAGTTTTAACCGTGAACCTGAAAGAGGAGCTAATTATAACCACCTATTTATATGGAGCTAATTTGACTGAATGGATGCAAATGTGCTTTATTTATGGATGAAGAAGCAAGCCTTACAGCATTGACTTTGGGATCATCGCATATGCTAAGCTTTACAGCTTCTCTAAAAGTCAAGCCTACAGTACATTTTTATTTACTGAGAAGGTATTTATATGTAAGCATAAGCTAGCCGTACAAAAGATTCATCAGAACAATGTACTGTGGCACTGAGGATCTAATTATAATTTTGCAGCATTTCGTGTTTTCTCTAATTTGGTGCTTTTCAACCCTTGCTTGTGATGGGCTATAAATGGGACAATAAATGTATGCTTTAAACTACTGTGATTTTCATTGTGTAGTTTATTAATCGTACTGTAGTTTTCTTAACGTGTTTCTGAATTATTCAGCAGTAATTTATAATGAAAGAAGCAGAACTGGTGGGGTGGTTTTGAATTCATTTATAATCTTCTTACCGATCTAAATGTTCAGGTTCTACCAGCAGATGAGCTCTATAATTACTAAAGAATGTTGAAAATTTCAGATAAATGGGGCACTGACTTCACAATGGGCACAATATTGTATAATCAGTAAAAGGAGGATTGTTATGTTTTGACTCTGTGGAGACTGGTCTTGGTTAGTTAACTCCTTCTCTGCTGATAATGGTAAGCAAATGTACCTTATATGAGAAAATGGGGGGAGAATGTACTGTATTAGTTTGATGTTTTGTTAGTCTGAGACCTTAGCATATTTTCTTTCCATTTATTTCCATTTCTGTTACTTTTCTTTTCCCTATTTGCTTCTCTGGTTTTTGTCGCTTTTTTTTTCCTTCTGTCTTGCAATCTACATTCCCTGAGCAACCACAGGAACCAAGTTACATTAAGCTTCAACACAAAGACGATGTAAGAATAATGAATCCTCATTTGCATCGACATTTGTATTCAGATTTGCCAGGCTATAAACTTGGCAGATCAAGCGGAATATTAAGTAGAGGCTTCCATGGTAAATTGCGACTCTTGCAATTGCTGAGTCGTTTTTCCTATTTGTGCATGTTATGTGCGCGTGTGCGCGTGTGTGCGTGTGTATGCATGTGCATATCTGTAGTGGCAGGTAAAGTCTCATGACTACTTGATTTCTGAGAAACACATTGGCCCTCTTTCTCTTGCAGTATATGATGTAAGTTTGCAGCAAAATGAAACAGGAATATACCAGCAGTAAGCATTTTAGCTGAAGATAGAGTGAAATATAGCTAAAGTATTAGCTCCTGTGTCTAAAGACCATGTAAAAGAATTCTTTAAGCAAATAGAAGAACACTATTGTTAGAGCAAACAGATCGTCTGCATTGGCTGGAGGTTTGATTTCATTGCAAGTAGAGACCAACGCACAACCTGTGAAATAGCACTAAGCCTACCTGCTGCCTACCAGGACACACTATTTCACCTGTGATGATGTTAATGTGTGCATTTATGTTTCATTTAAGAACATTGGGCCTTATATGTGTGCCATCAGGTGCTGTCTACTTTGGTTGGTTGGACTGTCTACAGATTTAGAGTAGTATGTGGACACTGAAAGTTGGACATTGAATCTTTTCCTTCACTGACATTTGTTGAGTAAGAGGTGATCCTAGCTGTACATTCCCCTAAAAATTCTCCCCTTCTCTCTTGCATGAACCTTTTTCAGAATAAGTAATTGCAAAAGTGAAAGATTTACCTTTGCATTCTCCTTTTAAACTTTGTGCTATTGAAAATAATTTATGCTTGAACTTTGGAAACTCCCTCTTATCCATAACATAGTTTATATTATTTGAGAAGCAGAGAAAAAGTACTCAGTCAACAGGTGCTAAAAATGTTCCAAGAATCATGTTTGCTACCACAGATTTTAAAGTAGTTGTCTCAGGACTCCAACAAAAGTTTTCGGGAGAGAACTTGAGAGTGGCACTGAATTAGGAGATGCAGAATCTGATCAGGTATGCAGGAAACGCTTCCAGTGCCTTCTTTTTGTACACAGACCCTCTCTACCACACATGGAAACATAAGAACCATTTATCAGACAGAATGCCAGCACAGTCTGTAGCATGTGTTTTCATAATTGCTTATATTTATGTCTATGTTAAAGAGCTACTACAGTAGAGGAAAAATCCTGGATTTTTTTGCCAGTCCTTCATAAATAAGTTGAAGGACTGAATGTAAAAATTTAATCTATGGCACGTCATTTAGCTTAATCCATTGAAAATCAAGTGCAATGTAATGGCTAAACCTGTTGTAAATAATATTATATTATATAATTATTGGCTATGATTTCAGCTGGGAAAGTCGTTTCTGCTTTGTTTTCTGTAAAAATACACAAAACCTTAATACTCTTTGGATTTGCTTTGCATTTGTTTTTACGCAGTAATAGGATAATTGATCATGCAGGGAATGGTCAGCTGACATCTATAGTTCACAAAGGTTGGAAGATGATGTGTTGTTTGGTAGAACAGTAAACTATGGCAGGCAAAGGCAGCCGTGCATCATTATATGTTGTCTACTTTTGAGAAGCTTTAGAACGTGATTCTTTTACACCAGGGAAAAACATGGAATATGATATCTCCTTCCTTTGAAAGAGTGTTCTGGACTACATTTCCAGAAAGGTGCTTGATGTAGAAAGGAAAGGTAGAACTTTCATGATATATTTCCATACTCCACTTCCTCATGCATACCATCTTGACGAATTAATGTTAAAGTTTGTTGTTTGGGTTAGTATTTGTACCTGCCATGAATTGCTTTGGAAATTTATCCCAGAACAGCTAACAAAGTCGTTCTTTTCTGAGAAGGGAGAAACAAAACAGTATCTCATTGATTTCTGAAAAGAAAACCCAGTGAAAAAGAAGCCTTGAGACTTAAGTTACAATTCCGTAGAGAATAACAGATTAATAAACTGCAATGTTTTTGCTGGACATACATTTGCAACAGTTATTCAGCAAAGTGCATTCATTGAAAAATTAATACCTGTTGTTTTTTCCTATATAAAATTCCCTAACTTCTTGCTGCCTATGACCATAGAAAGACTATGACTATGACAAAGAAAGGAGAGATGAATGAAAAATGATTTAAGCTCTAAATACGTTCATCATATTAACTGATGAAAAGACAAAAACACCTGGCAAAAAATGGTGGTGCAAAGCTGTGGGAGCAATTCCAACTTGTTCTCTGGCCTACCATTTGTACTGAGTTGTTGAATAAAATACCAGAGTGCTATTTGTAATGAAAATGTTCTGTGAGATGAGTATTCACCATCACTGGACAGGGTTCAACACAGTCAACCTGGGCATAGTATACAGCTGCTTTAGGAGCAGGGAGCTCAAGGCCTGTGACAGCATTTCAGTCTAGTTCATTGTGTTGCTAACAAATTTAAATTCCAACGGTGCAGAGCTCACTATATGTTCTAAGGCTCAGACCTGCTGGTCCATAGAATTTAAGGGGAAGATATAATTTTTTATAATTATTTTTCTGGCCCAAAATTATTTTGAGTAACCTACTGTTGTGATGAGCATCACCCAAGGGTTGTGTTACATATTGGAATCTTAGTTGGCTTTCTGTCACTGGTATGGTCTTCATATTGAGTTGTAAGCTTTCTGCAGCTGCAGGAATGTAGTGTCCTAAATAGTTTTTTCTGGTTTCTGTTTTTCTCATTACTTTGTGCATGTAACGGCAGTTTGGACTTAAACAATTTAACTGTTTCTGTTAGAAACACAGCAAACTATTTCCCCTTCATGTTTTTGTTTTGTAGACATAAAGGAGACAGAAATTACTTTTAAAAGAAGTAAATAGGCAAATATGCAAAGCAGGGAGGAGAAGAAATAACAGATTTAATTTGGGGAGTGGCCTTTCCACTGCTTTTTTATAAATGATAAATTTTAAATCTTTTCTTTACAAAGTGAAACTTATCTTTCTCCTGCTCTGTGGTTCTTTCTGTGGTCTGTCTTTTGAGGCACTGTGTCAGTAATCTCCAATTGTGCATGCTGCAGTTCTTCACAACTAATTGAAGACTTTGCTAGGAACGCGTAATCCACTGTAATGTGTTATTTACCATACTTTGGCCGACCAAGCAAAAAGTTCATCTTTTCCTCAACAAAACAAATATGCTTTCAATACCAAGAGCTGTTACATGGCAAAGCTTTTAATTTAATTGCTAGGATTGAGTTAGACAGTGGTTACTGCACTATTTTCAGTCTCAAGCAGTCCTTTGATTCCTAAAGACAAAATTGTAATGACTATAAATATCATTAGATAATGAATAAACTGGATATGCACAAAATTCCCTCAGACCTGTGATATCTTTGTGGTTTGTTGCTTATTACATCTTGTATCAAATTATGCTGCAATGCTGTAATTTGTGTTTGTATAGCATCTAGCTTAACAAGACTCCAGTTCTGATCAGTATCATAACATAAATAATAATAGAATTGCATTGTTTTAGACAATAGGCAAGCTTTCTAGAGTGGTTGTTTATTTGCATAATCAACACTGTCTCATTTAGTTAAGTGATTACTGCTTTTGGCAAAATCCTGTGGTCATTAATTGTGCTTTGAATTTCATTGGGAATTTTGCTTAATGAGAACAGATTTTGATGCAAGGTCAGTGCTCTGAAAACCACGCCAACCCATGCTTCATTATCGTCACAGTGAGTCACATAGAGAGCAACACGGAAATCACTTTACTCTGCATCAATCTTGGCCATCTCTGGGGATGAATTCAACACTAAGGTAACAAAACTCAGCAACTGAGCTCAAGGAAAGATTAAAGGAGAAATTAATTTCTGAATTTTAGTTTATTACAGTACAGAGGTAAGAGGTGAGGGAAAAGTTTCTGTGAAATGGAGGAGGGAATACTGGATTCTGATAAAACATGTGCAAGGAGATGGGAAATTAAACAATATTTTTACTGTTAACCTGATGTCCATAGTTAAAAGAAAGAACAAGAAGCAGAACACAAATTCCAGTCATTGCAACTTGCAATGTATAACTACCAGTTTCTCCTGGATCCATAATTTATGTTGGGACCTGCAATGAATCATGCCACACAGAAGTGGTTCTAGGCTGCAGAAGATAAATCTAATGACACATCAGCTATTACTAATTTAGGGCTGCCTGCTTCTGTTCTCAATAATGTAAGTGGGAGTTTTTCTGTGGACTACATTGGGAACTGTATTTGGTCTTACTCAGAGCACACTAATGTTACTTGTGCTATACACAGTCATAGACACCGAACAGGAGGTGGCATTTTAAATAGCTGAAATATTCTGAAACATATTTATGGTGCCATATTCAGTTTAATGTTTGCTCATCCTACTCAAAGCTTTTTCCTGTTAATACTTAACATGGTAGTTTGTTACTGCTGTTTAGAGAAGTGCTTGATTTTTCTTTTCAGCAAAAGTAAAGTTTTTGCATAATGAATTCTCTATACAACAAATAAAATTCTCTCAAAAGCAGTTTTGACTTTTCAAACCATTGTACCCCTCCTTATAAACTATAAATAAAATGCTGGAAAAGAGAACTTTAATAAGGGCCCAGCTATTGAATTTGTTCTCGTCTTACATTTCAAATTCAGGTTAGCTTTCCTTGGGCTGACAAGTGCATTTGTATCCCAGCCACCCTGAAGATTTCCCCCTGAAAATCCCTGGAGCCAGAATGACCCTAGTGAATCCTGGAACTGCAGTAAAAACCTGGGAATGATCTGACATCCCACTGGCACCTTTCACAATCTTCTTGACAATTAGCAAGCCCAGTATTTCAAAAACTAGAGAGATAGTCAAGGGGGAAACTGTTGGTCAGAAACCAAAGTCTGAGAGCAAAAGAGAAAAGTGAAGAATGCATGTGTGGTTGCATTGTATGAGAGGTACCAGCAATACTACCAGAAAGGAACTTCCCCCATAGATCTGCTTAGAAACAATAAGTAGAAAGAGACATCACTTTTCCAGCAAACTGTTAGCAAAACACAAGAATATATAAAGCTTTACAGTACAGGAAAACATTACTTACACTGTTTAAGCAATGGAGTTATCTTAGGAAATAGAAAGACAAAGTGGTTTCTAGAATCAACTACAGAACTTCTTATTCTCTGTTTTCACAACTTTTAAACATTTTCTAATTACTTTGTTTTCAACTTTCGGCAATATTGTGTATGATCTCTAAGCTCCTGCCATCCAATTGCTTTCCATTTCTTACACATACTACTTGAAGAGTGCTTCTCATATTTAATGACTTAGTATCTGGATGACCTGCTGAAAGTATTGCCGCAGGATCAAAGTTAAAAAGAGAAAGAAGTTGCAACCATCTTGATAATTTAGCGAGATCAAGAGTTAGGGGAGAAAGTTGCCTTGTTCTCAATAAAAATGGAGGATTGTGGAAAAAAAAATCTAGCATCCTTTGAGAGTTTCTCAAAAGTCATCCACTAGTTTTGTCTCAGTCATGGATTCCAATCTTTTGCTCCGTCATCCATTTCCAACTGAATCAAAGTTCTGGTGTTCCTTATTGCTTTTATTTTCTTTCCACTTTATGCTTTAATCTAAGGATAATTCTACACTGAGACACTTCCAGACATTTACTCTTGTAAAGTGTAGAGCATCATAAGTGTATTGAGATCCTTTGACTTCAGCACCAGATAGGTTTTGCTCAAAATACCTTGTTATTTTTAGAAGAATCAATTAGCACAATCTGTATCATTAAAAATGGAATACAAGGACAGTGATTCTTAAGTTTTGCTTTCACTGGCATTTTACATTAAAGAAAAAATAACTATTTTTTAAGCTAAATCCAAGACTTTGGGGTTGGCCAAAGATTTAGGATTTTTTCAGATTAGGAGTGCCCATTTCAAAGGGACATGAGTGACAGCACTTGCTAAAATCAAGCCTCTGTCCCAGCTGTGAAAAACAGAAATGTTTCCAATCTTTATCTTATTTTATGAAAATATTAACTTAAATCAATGCTGCATTTTAGATGGGATCTTGTTTAAAAAGAAAATACCATTCATGCTGAGATGCAAAAAATTTCTGGTGTTAGTGTTCATTTTACAGTATGTATATATTCATGCGTGATTATAGTGAAAATTTCTATTACCCAGGCTGTTAATATGACTGGAAATGCAATGCAGTGAAACATAGTATAGAGGGTTCTGAGTATTATATAGAATATAGAGTATTCAGGGGCTTCTGCCCCTGAAAGGGCAATACTGGACAGAGCTGGCTTGAACAGTGTTACAGCCAATAAGAAAAGGGAGGAGTTCCTTCCATTCAAAAGAAAAATATTATCTTTTTTATCATCAAGTCATTTAGAAAAGAAACCACAGGTGGGAATCCTGAAAGCTTACATGAGACAAAGGTCAAAAACCAATTTCTGACTTGTTGAAGACACCCTCCTGATTCTTTGAAGTGTGATTTTTTTTCTTTTTTCTTTCTTTTTCTTTTTCCTTTTTTTTTTTCTTTCCAGTGGTATTCTTGGTCGGTCAGGAAGCTTATTAGCCAGTCAGACTGCTGCATTTGACTTTTCTAAAGACTGTTTTGGCTTCTTATTTGCACCTCTATTCAATTTAAGACTTCATTTGTAAAGCTCTATTTGGTATCCATTTGGTGAACTCTCCCTGTACTTGTCATTACATTTGTCATCCAGAGCAAGACTGTTTACTGCGATGGCCTCTCAGCTCTATAATTCACAACTTCCAAACATGCCTAACTCTGTAGATCTTCAAAACGTGTTGGAAAACCCTGTATAAAATTCTTTTTTTTTTTTTTTTTTCCAGAAGGTATTGGTTAATTCAACAAATACACAATAACATCCTCAGTTGGGGATCTTCTTTTGAATGTGTGACTGTGTACTGTGAGATGACTGTAATAATACACTCTGTAGAACTGTTTATAATTGATAAGTTATGTAAGTATTTCTAAATAAGTTAAAGATCAGCAAAACATTAATTTTTATAACACATCGCAAAGAATTTGTTTCTTAAAATACGTAGCAGATTTTACATTGTAAGTAAAGCAAATGGAGACAAAAATCAAGTGTATGCAGGGGAAAAAGATTTCATACCCTGCCATTTGAGTGCAGGCAAATTTCCCATTATTATCAAATGTGACAGATCTTTGTTCATAAAAATTACTTAGTTGGGAAGTGAAGAAAGAAAAAGGGGGTTATTGGCTCAGTTACAGTCCTGATCCTTCAGCTAAATGCCTTACAAAAAGTGCAGAAAATTTACATATATATGTATTATTCAATTGCCACACAGGTAAAATCTCTTGGGAATTTTTTCCTGTATCTTAATGATTTTAGCAACTAGCTTTCTGAGTGTTACCTATATAGGAATCTGGTAGCCTCTCATAGTAGTTGGGGACGGAATAACGTTCAGTGCTGCACAAGGGTCAGTCCTAAAAGACAGCATGCATTTTCTCATTAGAAACAACCGCCTTTTTATCTGGACCTAACTGAATCATCAAATTATTTTCCTTACTTGAATGTCCTTTTCTGACATCCATTTTTATCCTGAAACAGAAATATCCCATTGGTGAAGGGGCAAAAATATCTGACTACAGCTTCTACATTCAGTTTTCTTTATGTGAAACAGAAATCTGTCCTTATTTATGATTCCTGCTTCGTTAGAAGTACCCCTTGAAGATAAAGCTTTGCATATTCTTATTCTAGTCTTACTAGGAATAAGTTTAGTGTTGCTTCCTTACAAACGTTCCTCTCGTTGTACAGAAGTTTCTGTAGGATTGATTACAAATGACCTCTTGAAATTTGGAGGGAAAAAAAACACACACACACACACAACCACTCTTCCTAAATGAGGAA
>VXAA01004761.1:5159-28368 GCA_013399115.1 Anseranas semipalmata
GGCGGGCGTGCCGCCCGGGGGGGGCCCCGCGCCCCGGCTTGGCCGCCTGGTGCACGGCGAAGATGACGAAGAGGGCGGCGGGCGCCGAGAGCGCGACGACGTGGAAGACGAGGAAGCGGTAGTGGGAGATGGGGAAGGCGGCGTCGTAGCACACCGGCTTGCAGCCCGGCTGCTGCGTGTTGCAGACGAACTCCTCCTGCTCGTCCTCGAAGACGTCGCTGCCCACGGTGGCCAGGACCAGGATGCGGAAGAGGAGCATCACCACCAGCCAGAACCGGCCCACCATGGGCGAGTGCTCCTGCACCGCGTCCAGCAGCGAGCTCAGGAAGCCCCACTCGCCCATGGCCGCGCTGCGGGAGCGGGGTCAGCACCGGGCAGGGGGACACCGTGCCCCCGTGGGGTCGGCCCCCAGTGGGCACGCAGCCCCCCCAGGGGCTCGCTGCCCTCCCCGAAGGCACCAGCAGGGTGCTCGGGCAGTGCCAGCCCAGCTCACACATGTCACAAATGTCCCCAAGCAATGGGTCCAAGGACACGAGCCGGGGCAGGACTATGGGGGTCCCCATCCCTTGTTCCCCCCTCCCAGCTCCCCACCGAGCCCCCAGCCCAACAGGGTCAAGCCCTGGTACCTGCAGAGGCTGCGGTCCCCGTGGAGGCTGTGGTCCCTGCTTGCCCGTGGTGTGCCAGCACGGCTGTCCGGGGCTGTCCGGTCCCTGGTCCAGCAGGGACAGGATGACAGCCCCGCGGCCACGCCTGGAGTCCTTTTAAAGAGACAGAGCGGCCGCAGGGGCGCCCGGAGGGGAGGGAAGGGCTCGGCTCTGCTGGGGGGGGGGGCTCAAGGACAAACGCTGCCTGCACCCCACAGCTGGTGGCTGCCTGGGGTGCGGCATGGTGCGGGGGGCAGCAGCTTCCCCCATGCAGAAAAGCCCCTGTGCTTTGGTCACCCCAAATCTCAAGGTGCCAAATTGTAGCATTAAGCTCCAAAAAGCCCCCCCAGCATGGCATCGCCTCCCTGGCCCAGGCTGGGGTCCATCGGCTGTGTCAGTCGCTGCGGTGCCCAGAGGGCTGCTTGCAGCGCTGCTCCCTGCCCTGCGTGGCCTTGCTGGGGACATCGGGGCCATGGAGGGGCCCGGGGATGGCTGCAGGCGGCCTTGCTGCCCTCCGGCTGCTGCTCACAGTGGTGGATGCGCTGCAAGAAATCGTTTGTGGCACGGCCAAGGTTCCCACCAGCCCCTGCACAGCCAGGACAAGAGCCCACGTCCTGCGCCCCTGCCTCAGTTTCCCCATCTGGTAACAGGAGCAGAGCCCCGGCTGATGCAGGTCACCCTGGGGACCCCCTCGCCCTTTGGGGGGCCATGCAATGCCTGTGGTGGGCTGGTGACTGCAGATCCGTGTTTAGCAGTGCTCCGCATCCCCAGACCCTGTCACACACAGAAAAAGGAGATTTGGTGATGGAGAAGATCCTGGCATAGACGTGATGGTGCTTAATAATGTTTGTGTGCATGCAGAGCTCTATACAGACATTTGGGGTGATGTTGGGGTTACTGGAGCTACAAAGAGAGCTCGGAGCAGCCCGCGCCACCCGGCTGCGGCCTCCCCATTTGCTGTGCGAGCCGTGACAACTGATTCTCGGGCACGCTTGCAGCAAGGAGAGCCGTAAATAGCACAGCCCCTCGGCGGGGACGCGCCGGAGACGCTCTCCAGAGCCCGGCAGTGGAAAATCTGACGGCGCTTTCCACACTTGACCGGGTTCCAGCAAAGCACCTCGGTGGCACCGATAGCGCCCCGCGCCCGGCTGCCGCTCAGTGGCCGGTGGAGAGCCCCGGGTTTGCCGTCTGCTCCTGTGGCCAGCAGCACCCTGTGCTCCATAAATCGCCAGTGTGGGACGTGGGGCACAGCCTTGTGCACGATGCTGTCGGGGTGCCAGCAGGGACGAGTGGGACCCAGGGACCCCAGCAGGGCTTGCTCGGCAAGGGCTCGTGGGTCCTGGGCAGCTGAGCCAGGTGCCCAAGCGCTGCAGGGACACCAGCCTGCACGGTAATGTGGAGGCAGCGTGGCTCGTTTGCCTGGGCTTCATTAGTGACCCCGATCCCTCCCGCTGCGGGGCCCCGTGCAGATGCTCCTTTCCGCTGGGTTCCACGAGGCTGTGGCAGTAGCTGCTCTCTCTGCTGGCAGATTTGGAGCCCTGGCCCCGACCTTGCAGGGCACAAGCTGCTGCTCGCCATGGGGCAGCCATCACCAGCTTCCTTCCCACCTGCCATCGCAGGAGCCACACAAGGAGCTGTGCTGCACGTGCCCACGGCNGCAGCACTCATGCTCCGTTCAGAGGAAGCACAACCCTCGAGAGCAAAACTCCTCAGCGTGGGAGCCCCGAGCACTTCTGAAACTTCAGCCTGCGCTCACCTGCAGCAGCCCCGTTGCCTTGCAGAAGCAGAACCTGCAGCACGTGGTCTCTGTGGGCTGATGCTCAACCCCGGCCCTGCCACGTGGGCACTCGTGAATTTTTCCCTTGAAAACATCAGCTGCGGATCCAAGGTAGTGGTCCGAGGCTTTGCAAAGCCACGGTGTTGGGGTGAGGGACTGGCAGGAAGCAGCCTGGGCAGCACCTGAGCAGGGTGCAGCAGCTGGAAGGGAGATGTGGGAGGCAGAGGCACTGACCCGCTCCCGCAGGCAGGCCAGGCACAACTCCCAGCAGCTCAGGGGGCCTGGACAAGGGGCTTTGAGCCCACAGCACCCAGGGAGCACAGGTCAGACGCAGCAGCAGCAGCTCCCTGCGGCTGGGCTGGCCACAGGCACCCCAGGGGGAAGCAGAAGCGATGCACGATGCAATTGAAGCGCACCATCGCCGCATGCCCTGCCCGAGGCGGTTGGTACGAGCACGTCACCGTCCCGCTGGGGACAAGCCCATGCTGTAGCTCTTCAGCAGCACCTCCCTTACCCTGCTTTTGATCAGACCCATTCATTACCCACAGCTCCAGGCTGTGGCTGACAGGACACCAGCACCCGTGCGTGCCAAAAGCTACGTACAGCCCTGGGCTTGCACTAAGCCCTCTGCTCTACCAGCACAGCAGCACACCACGAGACAGTAGCCCCAGACATGTCCATGACAATGCCAAACTGGCTAAACCCAAGGGCAGGAAATAACCTGGGGAGTAAGAAGCACTTGCAGTCTGATTGTGGCAACCCATTTAGAACAGACAGAAAAGGACAACTCCTTTCATTGAACAAAGCTCGAGTAAAAAAATCTTTTATTATGTAAATAGTTAAAAGGACAGTATAACGACAAGAAAAACACAGAAAATATTTACATAGACAGTCAAGAAATATCCCTCAGTGCCATGGAAATGGCTCCGTGAGAAGCAAAACATGACTAGCTATACTCCAGTGAAGTACTGCTGAGGGGAAGAGGAAGATGACTCTTCCCTACTTCTGCTGAGGAAGACAAGTGCTGGGCACCTTCCATGACCACTCTGCGAGGTGCTGTGTGGCTGCTGGCCATGGCAGGGGAAGGTCCAACCACTGACAGTGCCGAGGTGACAAACAGGCCTCAACTCACAGGGAACTGCACTCTTCGTGCAGCTCGGCGTGTTGGTGCTAAGGGGAAGTCCTTTGTCCCCAGGAACAAGCTGGCACGAGAAGCTTCACGCTGCTGCGCAGCCACTCTGCGCCACAGCCTTTTGTAGTGCCAAGTATGGCAGCAGAGAAGCCCAGCACGGGGGAACCTGCTGCTTTCCAACATATACATTGGAATAACCAGCCTGCTTTCCTTCAGGTTCCCACAGACCAAAGACCCTTGGATGATGAATATTTGTCCCTCCAGCCTGCTGCTGGGCTCCCCTCCGCACTGACAGCATGTCTCACACAGCTGGCACCTCAGAGACACCCACTCATCTCTTAATGGCACAAGACATCGGCAGTCACAAGCACCTCTTACCTGAGGATGACCTCTGGGCTGAACTAGCTCAACACAGGGTTTCTTGGCAGCAAGGCAGAAGATAAAACTGCCAACTCTGAGCACAGTGTGGAGACAAGTCTGCACAAACCTCCATTACCAAATCTGAATTTAAAAAACCAAAGGCTAAAAACTCAGCATGGCAGAAATTGAGCAACAGAGGCTTGCACAGACATAAAAGACCGAAAGAAAAACACTAGCATGGAGCTCTATATGCCTGCACCTCACATGTTAAGTCTCTGTGGTTGTGAAGTTAAAAGTTAACATTTTATTATTTTTAAGATGTCTAAAGAGGAGGTAATCTATGTGAGCATAATTTATAGGACTTGAGCTATACAAACATCTGCTGTGATATTAAAATGACCACAAGAGTCAAAAGATTCACCAGGACCTTCCAGCTAACTAATGGGTAAAAGGGAAGCACATCAGCACTGGCTGGGCACATGGCTGTGAGAAAGGGGGGTGGGTGTTCCTGTTTAAACAAGTTTCAATTATTTAAAACCTAGAAAAATAGATCTGTATTCACTCGTATCAAACATTTTTAGACAAGCTTAAATTCAGTAAAAAGATTTCCTAGTCTGAGATGTTGTTCTTTGGCAAGAGCTTGTTAAGATCTCTGCTGAAAGCTACTTTGTAGATAATAGTTTAAAATCTCCATAAAAATTCAAAACATATCATCTTCATCAGACGACTCCAAATATTGGACAGGCTTTTTGAGACGTCCTGGCCTGGTACGGGGTGCCACTGATGCGGGACTGTCTGCGTGAGCAGTTAAATCAACAGTATAGCTATCATCATCTCCCCGCTTGGATTTCTGGAGGGAAAGCATAGTCGAGAAGTGAATCATGAACCTGAGCATAAACAGGTTAACATTCAATTAGCATAAAACACACCTCCGTCTCACAGGTAAGGTTGTTGTTTGGACTGATGAGATCAAACCAACAATCTGGGACAAGTATTTCTGCCCAACCTCCCCTTCTCCTCCCCCCATCCAGTAATGAAGACGGGTTGTTGCACAGGAGGTTCTACTTCTACCAGATTTCTTCTGCCAGAATAACTGACACCACACTCTGGTACCCCTTCGGCACTAACATGGGACAGAGTACAAACCTTTGCTGCAACTGACGTGGAAGGCTTCGAGCCAAAATCTGAATCCAAATCTGAAGAACTCGGCTGCCTTTTGATAACTTTCCGCCCCTTGGTTGGACCAGGCTTCTTGGCATCTGCTGCTCCAGCATCAGAATCCAGGGATTCCTCCTTCACTGCTGTTTTGCTGGATTTTGGTGCAGCCTTTTTCTTGGCTAGAATATCCATGATGGACGGCTGGTTATCTGAAACAGAACCCTGCGTTTAAACCCTTGTTTTGCTGCTTCTCTTCTTGTGCACAGATCTTACTTCCGACAGAAATACGGCTCTGCACTATACTGCAAGGTCAGCACACAGGTCATCTCATTTTGAAGCATCATTTTCTAGAGATAGCTATTTACCAAGATTATGAGAAATGAGGTTGTTTATCTCCTTCCTTAGCTCCACTACATTTAAAGGATCAAATTAAAATGTACCCAAAGCAATATACAGACTATTTCAGACTGAAAAGTTCTGAAGTCTCAAGGCTGTGTAACCAATCTTATACCTTCAACACTTTTGCATAGGCAAGGAACATATTTACCATCTATACTAAACAGTAACTTGTTGAGTTCTTTCTTACTTGTATTTTGACATTTTTTAACAGCATCTTGAAGTGAGTCTCCAAGCTGAAATGAGCAAGGCATTTCTGAATGACAACAGGCTTTCTCTGAATTCAGAAGTGGAAAAAGCAGCTATTTTGCTGTGAAGTAAGATACTGCTTTACTGCTGTGATCAAAACCAGCTAGTACTGGAATATGCAAAACAGCTTTTGAAGTTTGTCAAAGACTCTGGGGGGTTAAGTTTAAAAAACCTGACTCAAATGCCTTAGACCAAAGAGTCTGAACCAACACTGAATGGACCAAGCTTTTCTTCTTCCTGGGAAGCAAGCTACCAGGTAGCTTTCTTCCCCAAAAGACATGAAGGAGAATGTTGACTGCTGGACAGAAATTCCACTCAGATTATTTCTGCCAAGTATTACATAGCACTATAGGAAGCATTCACTTTTCCTGTTCCCAAACTAAAATTCACTCCTTTCAAGCATGTCCGAGATGAACTAGAACATGATATGTTTGGAAACAACCTTCTTTAAAAATGACAACAATTAGGCAGCCTTTACCACAAACCTCAGATCTTTTCTGAAAGTAAAACTCAGGCTATTCAGTCCTCTAAGTGCCTAGTGAAATCACTCAATTGTTTCCCACAGGAATAACGGCTATCTAAAAAATACCTTTAAATGATTACATAGTTCTGAAAGACTAAACTTCTCCTTACCCTTAGCAGCACTGGCCTTCTTAGCTGCAGCAGGTTTTTTAGGTATGGTCTTACTGCGAGGCATGGAGACAGAAGGACCTGCAGGAGCTTGACTCACATTTTCATTAGCAACATCTTGGACTTGAACTGAATAGAGAAAGCAGAAAGCAAGTCTGAAATAGTTAAATTATCTATTCTGTCTGCCTATAAACATTAGAGCAGAAGGAAATAATTGTGTTCAACTTCATAGCAACAATTAAAACTGGATTAATCACAAATTCAAGTTAGAACCAGACAAAAAGTCTGGTCCAGTAAAACGGGCTTGCACCCTAGAACCAAAGTTTCTTTGCATGATGTGACTAACATCTACCTTTGTCAGCATTAAGCACTGATCGGAGTGTACTCTCATGGGGTTTTAGGAAAATCAATAAAGTTTAGAAAGGTTTGTACTCACCAGGGATAGCACCTTGCACGGACTTTTGCTTGGGAGCTTTAGCTGTTTTTTCAGTGGTTTCCCTAGAACATAAAACCCCAAGTATTTTTTCAACTTATGATGGACTATACAGGTGCACTGGAGAAAAAGAACTATTGCTACGTAACATTAACAACTATGAACACAACTCATTTCCAGCAACGCTGTGGAGAAATACTCACTTTGGAGCAGCTCTGGGCTTGGGAGCAGGTTTCTCTTTTACGTTTGTATCTGATTCAGTCTTGCCGTCACTGCCCCCCTGAAATTCAGACTCCTCATCTGAGCTGGTGAGATTTGCATCCGAATCCGAACTGATCATGCGCTTGATTTTGGCTGATGAAATAACACAGATGTATCTTTTTACATATTTGGTAATATGCAGCTCAGTTTCCTTTCCAATATTTTAGATGCAGTTATTAAAAAAAAGAGATTCAAATAAAACCAAGCAGATATCAAGACTGACGGTGACAAGACTCCAAGTTGCAAGTGTATTCTGGGCTCACTTAACAACACATTTGATTTGCTAAGACAGTTGCGTAATTAAAACCAATAACCTTATTTTCTCTACTTGCCCATTTCTGCTTTTCCTTGAAATATCATTGTGAAAATCTGCTCAAATAGTAGAAATACTTAGTTGTTACATAGAATAAAATAGATAAGCCTTTAAAAATGATTTCTGGCTGAGATCTCAGACTCTGGGAGCTCTCTAAACAGTCTGTTCAATTTTCTCCTCCACAGATTGCTCCTCTTCTGCATTTGTGTCCTCACTCACCTGCTGCCTGGCGAACCACTCTCTCTCTTTGAGGAGGCACTTCAAAATCATCAGACTCTGAATCAGACTCTGAGTCAGACCAAGGGTTTCGTTTCTTCATTTTCTTTACTGGCTTAAATGGCAGAGTGGCCTGTCTCTTGGTACCTGAAAAATATTGGGAGGCAGGATGAACCAGCAAACTTCCATATGTACTTCAGACTCAGTAGTTCAAGCTCAACTTAGAAATACGTCAATAAATTCAGAGGATTCTGGCTTAAATGTCAAAGAGAAATAGTAAGCATGTCACCAGCTTGACTGTTATCCAGGATCACTTTGTATCTCTCACCTAGTTTTTCCAAACATACCAATCTTAGATGTCACTCACCACTTCAGGAAGAGGTCAGATAACCACACTGACGACCCTTCCCTTCACTTTCCATTGATGGAATAACACACTAAAGTATTTACCTTGCTCAGCATTACGCTTCTGCGCTAATCTTTGCTTAAGGCTTGAAGACTCCTTATCCCCTGATGTGTTTCCTTCTTGATTCTCATCAAATTCATTTTTTTCACTCTGAAGATAAAAGCAGATATCAAATAGATAGCGAGTTAACTCACACAATTAGAAGAGGTGCAGAGTAATGCAGAAAGGAGCAGCTTATTTTAGATGTACAAAAGTTAGCAATACAAGAAATCTGAGTTTGTGAAACAAACTGCATGTAAAGTTGATTATGGCCAAGTAAATCAGACATGATCGGTCCCCAGATCAGGTAACTTAAAACACAAAATCCAACATTAACAAAAACAGGAACTTTGTCCCCACACCTGAGAGTGCTTTGGTACTGCCTTTGTGTGCTGACAGCACACAAGGCTCTAGGGTGTGTTGAGGATGCAGAATTTGAACAGGGCGGGTTAAATCAACAGTGCAAATTAATCGGAAAAACAGTTGGATGGAACCATCTGCAGGAAAGGAGCAATGTGTCTGGCTTACAGGTCAAAACAGGTGTAGGGATATTTTAATTTTCTAGGTTGCAAATGGCTGAATGGCATAGTTTCAAGTAGCCCTATAAAAAGAGTTAAATCTTCATATCAACAACAATAATGTCATTAAGTGGCTGAAAGCATTCCTGGGAAATGCAAAGGCTGTTCTAGAATAGTTAATTACTAGCTGTATTTCCTACATGCTAAAAGATTTATAAAATCCCCAAGACACCTAGAACAACCTTACTTGTATCTGCTTTTTCATTTCTAAGCCATCTCTCCAACCCACCTGACAGTGATATATGCTCTTGCCAAAAGATTTCCCTTTAAGCCATCTCCTGATATATTATAGTGAATCTGTTCTCCTTTAGACTGAGAAACATCCATTTCCAATATCTCCCATATCCTAAGATTCTGTTCATCTCCTAGAAAGCAGACAATAGCTGCTTTATCAGGACAAGTTCAGCTAACAAGAACTTGCATTTCTTTAGGACTGTCTTCTGTATTGAAGAGGATGTAAAAGATTAAGTGTTTGGAGTGTTTTTTTTTTTTACCTTTATTTTCTTTTTAGTTCTCTTCTCTGCCTCCGCCTTCATTTCCGCAGTTATCCGAGGAACAACCCTTATGCCATGAGGTGACGGCATTACTTCTGGCAGTTGTGTCTTCTTCACCTTTGGTTTCCCTCCTTTTACCTTTAAAGGTTTACCAGCTAACCCTGCCATCTCATCCTGAATTTGCTTGGCTTCTACTGCCTGCAGAGTTGAGCGTATAACAACAAACATCAGAATACAAAAGAAACAATATTACTACCATTACTATTCATTCTCCTACAAGAGTGCTTTTCATACAAGACATGTGAGTTCTCATTTTTAGTTTCCTTGTTATGACAAAGAAGTCAATAAATAACTTGTGGATAAGACTACAAGGGAGTCAGTCATCTGCACCAAACATTGACATACATCAAGTTCTTCAACGAAGGCAGCAAGGTCTTCTTTCCACAGATCAGAGGGACTCTTGCATTTAAGGTTTTCCAGTTCCTTTTCCTAAAGTGAATCACAGTTGAGAATCGTGAGTCACAAAGTTTAACCCACCATAAAAATATATAATATCATGCTTTTATAAGAAAAAGAAGGAACATACTTTGTTATCTCTCTGCTTACAGAGCTCATCTTTCTTTTCTTTAGTCAGATACCAAAGGGGCATGTTCAATAGATAGTTGAAATCTGGTCCGGTAGTTGCAGCTGATTCTTTGTCACTCTCATCCTCTTCTTCTTCTTCTTCCTGAATGTGAATTTAAAACAAACATTGTCAACAAATATAGCTACATACAATGGTAGGGCTACTGATCAAATCTGGATTGCATCACAGGTGCTTCATGTGCTTATGGTGTCCTAGGCTCTTCTAGGACAATTCAGAAACAGATACAGATGAAATTATGGCTTCTGAAAGCCTCAGCTACTACCACAACTTAAGCTTCTTCCTATGAATTCTGAAACTTCAGAGATAGGTGACAGTCCAGATCCATTTAGAGAGGATGACGGATGTATTACCTTATTTTGCAATTCCTTCCAAGCCTTCACCGGATCAGATTCATACCCTCTCTGGATAAGAACTTGAATCAGCTCTTTCTTGGGTTTGTTTTCTGTAAACAGACATTTCAGAATTGTCAGTTAGCGACCACTACAAATCACTGTTAGGAAAGACAGATGAGCTTTACATTTTGGATCCCATGGTTCTAACAGCTCAGCATCTTATAGGGATCTAAAATAGCCTTTCCTCATCAAGAGGTGGGACATGTGGTAGAGCCTAAAATAACATCAAAAAAGCTCCTACTTAGCAGGTGATTTGTTAGCTCAGCATTGCTCCTATACCTGTCAGGAACACCTGCCAGAGCACTTTAAATATTTTCTCCTTCATTTCCATACGTGCATTTCCCCTGCCTTTAGCCTTTGAATTTCCAAAAAAAAAAAAAAGAATATAAAAAATGGTGTGATGTTATCAGAATGGTTTTATGATAGCAGGCAGAGGAAAAAAAACTGATATGACTCCACAGCTTCGGTATAGCTTGCATCTCATTAGACATCACCTGGGAAATTTATTCTATAAACGCCCCAACCAATGGAAATGCTTCAGCTGGAATTTTTTCCTCTTTAATGTATCAGAAGCAATCAACCATGAGACACAAATACAAATGAAACCAGCTCTGTCAGCCTTGGAACTGCTTATTACAAAAAAACAAGAAAATGCATTTCAAGGGAATTATTTCTCTTCCTGAGTCAAGTAAAACAGACATAGACTGTTGGGATCATTGGGCTGCCTTCAGACACAAACCACAAAGCATCTCATGACACTTTGTCTAGCTGTGTCTTCCATAAATGCAAGTGAAATACAGACTGCCTTTCAGACTGAGGTGGAAAGTTGATTGAAAAGTTTGAATGCTGGAAACAAAGATCTGTTTCTTTTTCTAGCTCATGATTCTCAGATGCTGCTAGCTTGAATATCTTCTAACTTTGAAACCCCAATCCACTGAGAACATGATTTGGAATGTTTTGCAGAGGTTCACAAAGATAACACAGAAGAGATATGGGCTCTTAAGCACGCATTTGAACAGAACACCCAAACAACCAGAAAACCTTTTCTAATCCTACTACTAAACTCTTATTCCTACCAAGTCAGAAATAAATAGGAATTTTTGCTAAAGTATTAAAAAAATATTTCTACTTTCAAAATAGTGTCAAACACAGTAGGAAAGCTGTATGAGCACCCCACTTTAATTAACATTTGCAGAACGCTCTATAGACGAAGGATCCTCTGTGAAGCATTTTCCTCTTGTATGTTACTGGAACAGAAAGATAAGCTCTGGTGTGTTTTGTGAAGAGCCAGGCTGGGGCTGAGAGGGTGCTGACAGAACTCAAGGGAGCACCTAGTTCATCTACCAGTTTCATAAACCAAAGAACCAAGAACAATGCATTACCAATCACAATTTTTCCATCTATTTTCTCCAGGATGAAACGAGCCTGGTTGCTCAGTTTTGCAGACTCGGCACCCAGCATTCCAATAAGCCATTCTTTTCTCAAACCATAATATCGGAGCCTGAGTTCAAAGAACTCTTTAAGAATATCCTGGGGAGACTCATACTTCTTGAGAAAGCCAACATGGTCAAAAAGAACCTAGATGAAAGAACACAGGTGTTACGATCATAAAACTGATTTTCAAAACCACTGAAAATTATCTATAACAGATGTGATAGCACACGACTTATTAACCAAGCAATTATAAAATCTTAGTGTTATTTCAGAAATTACTTCAGCTTGCAAGCACAGCAGCAGAGACAATTTTCGAATTTTGAAGTTCTTAAAAACATAATAGGGCAAAATTTACTTGAATCTTAAAGCTATCTGTTGGATAAACATCTTGCATCAAGCTTCACACATTGTCAAAATCCAGACATTCAGTGTCAGTGTTCTTGTCACAACAAAGGTCTCCGTGGACTGCCATTTCAGATCACTTTGACTCCTCCAGGCAAAACCATGCCATCTTGGGCCCACTACCAAGCCAGTCTCTTGACCTTTTAAAAGTATATTTAGAAAGCTGATTTAAAACCAGCACTAGCAGGAAAATAAAAGTGAATAGGTTACTGAAAACATATTTTTGTTAGAAGCACCAACTGCAGCTGTACATGCTGTCTTTGAGTTGAACCAAGAACTCTCTTCAGCAAGGTTTATTACATACCATGGAGTTGCATGTTAAGTTTGTTTGGAGTTTGAAGACCTTATGCAAACCCACTGCTTCAGCTTCAGCTAGTTTTTCTTCACTCATCTTCACTACAAACTTCACTGTGGTGTCAGTGTGATATTCTTTATAGTCTGTGATTAGCGGGGGTGTCTTCTCAGTCCCATTTAGCATTGGCTCCAGAACTTGCTCTTTATAAGTCTGAGAAAAGAATCTAAGTCAGACCCATGTTTTCCATGGAGATTAAAAGCTCCAAAAAACGCTAATCATCGCTTTTTGCTTTACATGGCAAACTACATTCCTAAGGCAAATGCAGCATTTATTACCTGTGTCCATGTTCTGACTGGCAGCTCAGTGATCTCAATGGTTGTAGAATCAAGAATAGACACCTCGCCACTTATCACGTACTGATTAGGTCCCAGCTCATCTATTGTGCCTTTGAAGTTCTTGTAACTAGGAAGCTAAGCAGAAAAGAACACTGGATTCAGCTTTACATCCTTGCAAGTCCTTAAAAGCAGAAGCGTCAAATGCTTCAATACGTGCTGAATAAACTAACGATTAAGACATTGTTTTTTAAAAACATTATTTACCATTGGCAGTGGCTCTTCACCATCCATCAGGCGACGGATATTATTCACAGTTTCCCTGATATCGAAGTTGGGGATCTTACAGGACCAGCCAGTACCAATCCCTTCTGCCCCATTTATCAGCACCATTGGAATAATAGGCATATACCATTCTGGCTCCACACGTTGATTGTCATCATATAGGAATTTCAGGACATTGTCATCCATTGGTGGGAACAGCAACCGTGCTAGTGGACTAGAACGGAAAAGGGAATTTAAGCCCAAATTCTTGTTACACAACAGTGCCTGCAATTGCAAGAACCACCCTCAAAAAATCAGACAAAACAAATCAGAGTTATTCATATCAACCAACTTATCCATACAGCCTGGGCATCTATGTTAGGAAACTAGGCTTCTAGAGTAACACTCGAAGCAGAGATGCATCTTAAGCAATCTCATCAGCCGCTACTGGTTCCAATGAATGTGGGACCCCTTAAGTTTGTACTTTATGTAAATTAGATGTTGCACTGCACTTTAAGATACTAGAACTTAACTCTCCCAACTCAAGTTCATTTCTTATTATCCTACCTAAATGTCTCCTTTTGTTTTTGTTCCCATTTCTGTATTCTCTGCTATACCCTTCTGTTCTGTAGGAGGGCAACCAAGTTTATGTATCTGAATCTAGAATCCAAGTCACACAAATTGTCGTGACTTTTTTGTATTCAAGTGGTCCAAAGTTTTAGAGATTTAAAGGCAAAACATTAATTCATTTGTCATTAAGTGCTGTTAAATTGAGTCCTGTAACATGCTAAAAATATTAAGACAGTAGGAAAACTTTAATGCTGACCTGAGCATTGTAAAGATGTATCGAGGGCTCGCAGAGTCTTTCCCACCGTGCAGCCTTGTGCCAAACTGACCAATGGGCTGCAGCAAGTTGAGGTTGTTACTGCCCACAAAGTTCTGAGCTAAGTTAATAATAGTCATCATCAGCGATGCCTGCAACAAAGGAAGGTTCACAGTTAAAAATGCAGAATTCTTCACTGAAAGGACAAAATTAAAGGTAGAATTTACACCACGAACAGAACTGATATAGAAGATAAATTCAACTATTAAATACCAAATATAATTCTCACTGAAAACACATTAGGTTATTACTACCTAAAACAGCAATGACTGACAGAAAGAGCAAAGCTCCCGAGCAGCTTTTAGTCAATACAGTAACCGTTACTGATATACTCCCATGTCTCTTTCAAGAATTCCTGCGTTTCTTCATGGCCAAGACTAGTGTACCTTTTGCCCTGCTGCAGTGGACAACATGAGACCACAGTGGACAATTTCTACTCATGACAAGTATTTGGTAACTTTGGAAAAGTCAGTCTGAAAGAGTCTATAGCAATGCACTTATTTGTCATTCAACTCTATCAAACATCGACTCCCAAGACCATCTAAAGTCTGGATGATATATTCCAATGACCCACAACACACTGCTATCTACCCGTACTTGAAACCTCCAATGAAAGATTCTATCAGTCTCCTAAAGGAAGCTTGTTTTAGTGTTCAACTTCTCTTTACCATGGTAAAGACTATTTAACATCTTCCTAAATCTATCGCAAGAAGGTTCTTCTTGTTCCACTTTCTTGAATGAAACATACTCCCAGAAGGTATAGGTAAGACAGGCAGACTGACCAATCTCATTAAATTAACATTGAAGAATTAAAAGCAAACCAACCGATATACAGACACTTTGCTTTGGTGTTTACACACAAAGATCTAGTTCTGCATTAGAGAAATCTTAACTGTCATGTGAACAAGAAGTGCTTTTCTTTTTGCCCCTTTTTTTTTTTTTTTTTAAAAGCATTTTGCACAATGAATACAGGTTCTTACTTCACCATGATGGTATGAGGACATCTCAGCTACAGAACCAGCCAGCTGAGCAACCTTCACCTCCCGCTTGTCATTTCTTTTGAAACATGTGAACAGAACTTTTCTTTGACCTGGCTTCAAACCTGTATAAAAAAAAAGACCTTGTGTTTAGAACATATGTTTCACTTAGCTTCTGCCCTCTAGAGACTAACAATTACTTATAGACCTAAAGATTCTGCACCATGAGAGTTAGGTACTTGGCAAGAGTGTACTACAGAACGGACAAGACATTTAATCCAAAGATTAAAAAACTTGGACAGCAGAAAGTAGAGTTTAGAACACTGACCCTGAAAATTCAACAAGTTACTCTGATTCTGATGATATGACATAAAAACATCCCTTCATTAAGTTTGGGGAAATGTACAATACAGAATCATTATCTTGAAATAACTTACCATCAACCAGTGATGGGATTGATCTTTCATTATCTGAGTTTGAGAACAGGACTAACTCCTTGTTGATGAAGTCGTTGTATGTCAAGTAATTAGTATTTTTCCCATACAAGTATTCCTAAGAAAAACAGATGCAAGATTGCCTTAATTTTAACAAGGTCTAACCTGTTTCTTAGCTCATACTTGGCTAGTTTCACTAAAATGGAAGCTCCTTGTAAGACTAGCTAAACACAGCTCAAGTGATGACATTATCAGCATGGAAAAACAAAACATTGCTTCCCATAAAGCAGGCCCATTTTGCTGAGAAATAAATTCTTTGTACGGTCCTGTTCAAATTATCCTTTCCCTATTGATAAAGTAATTTGAAAGAGTTAAAAATGAAATGAACTGCTGGACCATAGACACTGAGGATATACTAATAAGATGTAAAAAGAAGAAGCTGATCTGCAAAATCCTGAAGCAGTATAACCATCCCATAACCCAGTGACTGACTCTAAGCTTTGTACAGCTCTAGCATGCTATCAAACTGAGAACAGCCCCAGGGAGAGAGACAGGAAATCAAATTCCTTTATATACGTAAACCTTTTACCTCTGGCAGGCCGTGCAGCTTCCGCTGTCTTCTATCCTCCATGAAATTAGTCAGCCACTCCTTTCGCTCTTCTACTTTCTTCTTACTAAAGGCCTATATGTTGCAAAATGAAAATAACTCAATTCTAGGACATTCTGTGGTGTACTCTATTGGAACACATGAGAAAAGGAAAGCATACAGGAAGAGTTTAACCAGGAGAAAGAACATGGTAAACAGGCTGACTTGGTAGCCTAAGAAGTGCAATAACAGATTCTTGGAGCTAAAGTATTAGGAGCATAATTTCCACCAGTCTGTAAGAGACACAGTAGTTAGGTTTAACTTTATGAAATTTTAACAGAATAAAAGAAAACTAAAGTAGATTTCCCTATTAATATTTTGAAAAAAAAAAAAAGCTTAGTTTTTGGCATTGCCTAATCGCTAGGAATACTTGAGAGTCAATGTCTAAATCAAGGTGAAGGAGTTCACAAAAGCAAGGACTGTTTTAATCCTCTGTTGAACCATTTTACAAGAAAAAATTCTGGGGGAGAAAGGGGAGGTCTGGCTTGGAGAAAACCGCAGCAGAACATGGGGAAAAATGTTAAAGGAATATTTACTATTATGTCTGAAAATGTCAATTGGTTTGTAGTGATTAGTTTGTTCTGAGCTATATTTAAAAACCATCATTGAAAGGGTGCTCTTGGCCTGAGGTCTGTGGACAGATTTGCTTCTACAGGTTAGACTAAAGCTGTAGCCTTGGTAACAAAGAGATCGTCTCAAGCCCAAAGGCCTCTAAGAGCATTTTAAGAGAAAATACACAGTGCTCTAAGCAGAAGAATACCAGAGGTAGTAAGTCAGCAATTAAATCAAGTGTAAGTTACCAGGGTGATCGCAGCATCATCTTCAGGACCAGAGTATTTGAAGCCAATTCGATGTTTACCCATGTCTGCAAAGTATTCTTTAGCCTCCTTTGATGTGCTGGTACCCAAACCTGCAGAACCAATACTAGTTAATCCTAATAATTTCCTGCTTAAAGTTGCAGTTCAAAGAAAGGCATTGCTACATCTAATTTTTGTGATGCACCATATAAATATACACCACAAAGATTATTTTACTTAAAACTGAATTTAATTTAAAATGGGATGTAAGGTATCACGAAAAGCATAAGAATTAAAGTCAACTGAGCGGTTGCATGTTGTACTTTTAGATTTTGTCTGGAACTTCTAAAGATATCTGAAACTAATAACTTCGAATGGGAAATGATTCCTCATTATCCAGCCATTTTCTGTGGTTGGCAACTTGCTTATCGGTATTAGGTAATTCTGAAGTACTTTGCTTACAGTGCTATCAGTACACAAGGACTGTAATGTGGAAAACATAATAAACATCAAAGCTAAGCATATTCACCTAAAAGGGTTGATAGAATGGATACCTACAATACAGCAGTTGCACTATGATTTTGAGATTTTATCCAGTTAGAGGTTATGGTTTTCTTGCTTTTAGATTTTACATCAGATGCATTTATAGATCAGAATAGTTTAAGAGGGAAGAGACTTCACCTACTCCAAACCCTTTCTGCAGAAGCAGGGCTAACTAAATTTAATCATGAATGCTCTTAGTTGGTTCATTTGTCTTCACCACATTAGGTTTTCTACAGACCTTTATAGTACTTGATTTTCCATGAATTGTAGTTCTGCGTACTGCTTTTCCATTCTTCAAACTCAGGAATGCTGTAGAATGCAATTTCTTCTTTGTTTTTAGAGGCCTATAATGAATGAATACGTTAACCATGGAATGCAAGGCAGTGGATTCCTCCTCATTCACCTTACCATTTACTTGACCCTTACCTTTATGATAGGAGTAATAAATTCCTCCAAAAAGTTGTGTCTTAGAAGAGAAGGCCAGTTGTGATGGATGAAGTTAATCAGCAAACCTTTGATATGAGATCCATCTTGATCCTTTTGTTTTGTTTAAAAAAAAAAGTCATACTTCAGTCAGGGACATGACGGAAGTGACAGTTTTTAGCCCAATAACAGATGATCCTATAGTTCCAGTTAATTAACCCTATTAACTTTCACTTCCAAAGATGTGGCCATGCACTGTTAGTGAAAAGTACTGAAAGTTAAAAGCACGTTTGTTGTGAAAAAAAGCTATCAAGGACTTGTCAAGGACCTTGTATCAGCACACTGGAAAGACAATATTTAGCAAATTGGTGATGCTACTCTGATGCTACTCCCCGTCTACTTTATCTGTTCTGTTTTGTATCTTAAAGCGCATTATGACCCACTGAAATACAGAATGATAAAGAGAGATGAATACAGAGAATTAGGTACAACAGTGGCAGTGAGAGAAAGGTAGTATTTTCTTTCCTCTGTATTCAAGTGCTTTTTCTTTCTCCCTCAATTTTGAATTTTAGTGAAACTAACCTGATCTGTCATAATCATAATCTTTCCATAGCGAAGACTCTTTAAAGATTCTTGATCTTCATAGTTCTTTTTATATTGTAAACCCACAATCTTGATGATGTTGTTGATTTCAGCATTTTCCATAATCTGGAAAAGATCACATGGAATAAAAACTTTTCTTACTTAAACTGTAGCTCAGAAAAGTAAAATTATCCAGCAAGCATACTTCTGACTGTGCTCTGCCTTTCCAGCTTTTTTCCTGTTTAGAAACTTTTATTATTTCTAAACTGATGTCTAATGCTTAAATTATTCTAGATCATTCCAAACATTTCCTAGTCCACAACACAAACACCATCACTTCAGGCAAAGCACTGAATAGGACTTATTCAATATTCCTGCTTTATCAGCAAGGAAGGCTGAAGGTGAGACTAGACTCATACTTTTAAGAAACTACCTGCTACTAGTTAAACTATTCCAGGTGTTCAGCTGTACTGACTCAGTTAAAACACACTGCAGTACATGAAGCATACCGCGTCTTCTGACATGTAGACTATAAAGATTTTCCCACTAACCTGCTTATGAGAAGCTTCTCTGACATTGAGTATTTTCCCACGAAGGGGGAATACTCCATATTTGTCTCTACCAACCACTCCTAGACCAGAGACAGCCAGTGTTTTGGCTGAGTCTCCTTCGGTCAGAATGAGTGTACAGTCTATAGAATTCTTGCTGCCTGGAAAAAAAAAAGTCAAGTCAATTTTCCAATTAAGAAGTGAAATCAAGGTTTGCTTACCCACAAATGGCATGAGAATACACATCTTCTAAAACATACAAGTTTTGTTGCACTGCATGTAGGACTGACCACAAAATGAGGGTGAACTATAATTACAGATTTTCTCATTGTCTGTAGGAGACAGTTGTTTCATTTGTCTAATGAACAAACGTTAACTGTTTCTGAATGAACTGGCTACACAGGATGTAAAACACTTACCAGCATCATTGGCATCATCCAGCTTAGGAACGCCCTTAATCTTCGTGTGTTTCACAGCTGAACATTTCTTATTCAGCTGGGTCTGAGCTTTAAATTTTACCCAGTTTAGGATACTTTCAACAATGCCACAGCCAACTGCCTGCCATACCCAAACAAACAAACAAAAAAATCAACTGTGGGAAAAGCTTTAACCATGTCAGAATTTTAAGTTATATACTTTTTCTTTAATTCATGACATTACTTTATAAGTAGTATATTTGCCACATTAAACATAAGATGCAGCTTTACAGACATCTTTATTGTCCGTGTATACCAATACTTACACCCTTGATGAATTTTTCACTCAGTTTACATGTTGAGCCAAAGCTCTTTGCCTGCAGAGTCATGTTCTCCTTAGTCTGAGAGTCAAAGGTTGGGTTTTCAATCAAGGCATTCACAAAAATCCACATGTGGTTCTTCACCTGTAGTTAAATAAGACAAGCATTACAAATTACACAGGCTCATCTCATTGCAACAGCAGTGTCTTCTGACATTTGCCTGTCAGAATCATGCAGTGAGGAAAACAAATTCAATTATCACTGTATATTTTTGAATTTTCCTAGATGTCTTTTGACAGAATTTAGAACAGCTAATGAACATTCACAATGTTATATAATTTGGAATGTCAAGAAATCAGCAGCAATCATCCTAAATAGATACCATCTAACAGATACTAAGTTTTAGTGCATCCATGCTGACGTACAGCATTCTGATTACAAAATACTTCTGCTAAACAAAGAGAATATTGCTAGTTGGCTTGAACTGGAATGTATAAGGCTTCTATAATTAGTAATTATCTATATGCCATCTTTACAGTGGAAATGTATATTGTTAATGCAATAATGCATTAATCTAGCTACAATTCGCAACAGTATTAGAGTTTTGCTTTCCACTGGGGAAATTCTGACACTGTACCTGAAACGGCTTCACTCCGACTCCATTTTTGTTCTTCTTTTTCACAACTTCAATGAGTTTAGTCACAATCTGGTCAGCTACATAATCAACATGCCTGCCACCCTAAGGGAAAATGGGACCAAAGACCTTGAAATGATTCCACTGAAAAAAATACATGCGCATCTATTTAAAACATTAAGCATGGTCTTTGCACATTAAGCAATTAAGTATTTTTCACTAACAAACATACATTTGAAAATAGTTAAGAATACCAGTGATGAAGAATATGACATTAACTTGACTAAATAAACAAAGGAAGAGTTACCTTTGTGGTGGCAATACTGTTGACAAAGCTAACTTGCTGGAAGCCTTTTTCACTCAAAGTCAAACACACTTCCCACCGAGAATTTGCTTCCTCATGGATAACCTTAAGCGCATTGCCAGTTTCATCTACTTTGTCCTTCAGATAGAGGTCCACATAACTGCGGAATCCTTTTACCTATGTACAGATGAAAGCAGACAGCTCATTTATAACAGCTGCTGTAAATACTTATTTCATATCCTCATGGAAGCAGGTAGAAAAAGTGCTCATGCAAGTTTTCACTTTACTATCTGTAATGGTGTAAATTGCTTCAGCAAAATCTCACTCTTTAAATGGCATAGAAATACAGATGTTACTGTCATTTAAATGCTCACTTACAGGCAGCCTCTTTCCATTTAGGAAAACTTTGACATCCTTTGTGGATCCAGCAATATCATATGCTCTTCGAGACATTAGTGCTACAATGTCTTTATCAAGAATTGTCATTTTGAATTTTGACAGATCAGGTTGGAAAGTGACACACGTGTAATCTTCTCCATCAAAATACTTCAGTTTCATTTCACCAGCCTTTCCCATGTTGTCTGTCCAGGTCTGAGAAAAGGAGGTTTTGTGAGTTGCAAGTCTAACAAACACAAGTAACTAGCTTAATTTTTAAAAGCAGCAAGCTGATTTAAGAATTTTAAATACTTTCAAATAATAAAAAAACACTGGTTAAAAATTAGATTCTGATTATGTCTGCTCATTTCATTATTTGTTTGAATTATAATTGCTGATAGAGTAGCTGTGGGCCAGATTTATTCTTGTTGTGGTGCACTGAATGTAAATGACACCTAGATGTTTTTAATAAAAACTCAAAAGCCCTATTTGAAAATCTCAGGTATAACCTTAATGAAACGAGAAGTGTCCATACCTGCTTGAATAATTTTTTGTATTCACGACATGCAGTTTCCACAGTAAATTTTGTGCTAAATATGTTGCACAGTTTGGCTCCATAACCATTTCGCCCACCTGGAATTAGGAGGAAAACAGGCTTGTGTTGTTACCTTTGTTCAAAACCACCTAAAAGAACTCCAGACTAACAAGATTTCAGCACAAAGTATGACTTCAATAAACAACAATATCCTACAAACCCAGTATGCAACTATAAACCCATATTGAATTGGGATTAGTGTTCAAAGGGAATTTTTCTCGTTGTCCATGTTTGTACCTTTATTACTATAAAATATAACAAGATTGCTCTTTGATGGACTCAGAACTCTATTTTCATGTTGCATCATGACCTGCCCCCTTTTTTGTTTTATTTTCTTAAGGAAAACAGCAAGGGACCAGTTAGTTTTACTGTTATTGAGAACAAGTCTTGAAAGCTGGTAGCTCCTGCTCACTCACACTAGGTACTTCAGTTCACAAATTTAAATTGATCAGGCTGCTCAAAAATATTAACATATATTGTAGAGTCTTCCCTACCTGTGACTTTCTTTTCATCATCATCATAGTTACTGGATGTTAGCAGCTGTCCAAAGATGAGAGCAGGCACGTAGACCTTCTCCACTTTGTGTTCAACAACTGGAATGCCTTTGCCATTGTTCCATACGCTGATTGTGTTATTCTCCCTGGATGGGGGGAAAAGCGTGTTTTTAAGGCTGCAGATGACTGAGCTATGAAATAAATATCATGTAGAATCTCTAGGGAAAGGCCACCATTTCATCAAGAACAAATTTCTATTCAGCAAGTGCAGAAGCAGCCAGCAGAGGGAGGACAAGTCAACAAAAAAGTCCTCTAGTCTCAGAACTGCAGATACCATCTATGAAATGGACCACCACACAAAAATTGTGTTCTCAATGACAGAATAAAAATGTTGAGAAAAAAAGGGGAAAATGACCACAATGGGGAAAAAGAAGCACAACAAAAAGCAGTCATTTCACAAGTTAGCACTCTGTAGCAGACCAAGAAAACAAAGAAAAAGGCCTTTACAACAGGTGAATTATATTTGATCTAACTTGAATAGGCCTTCAAAACAGAGCTCTGTAACACCTCTATCAACTTATTGGAACAGTATTTGAGTGAGAAAATCAAACACACTTGAGTTGGGAAGGCACTGAACAAAAACAAAGTAAAACTTACGGATCAATTGTAACTTTAATGCATGACATGCTTTTATCCCTCTGCTTGTTGTCCGCAGCATTGACTAGAAAAGAAAGATGATTTTTATTACGTTGCATTCTCAATCAAGACAAAAAAATATAAACCATAAAGTGTTCTCAGTAGAATTAATTAAAAAAATCAATAAGCTGCTACTAATAATCTTCTCGGAGTGGAAATATTTTGCAAGTTAAAAAGAAGAGCACTACAAGTTAATATATAAAGGAGAATTTGGGGCTGAATTAAATGGGTTTTGTAATACAGAGTGCCATCATCCCATGAATGGCTCACTACTTAGCAGCACTAATAGAAATTAAGATCAGCAAGACGCTACTATCCAGCATTTCCAAGCGCAATTGACAAACAATAAACTCTACAAACACCGTTCAGCAAGCTATGCAACAGACATTACTTGGTCAACAATGCAACTGGATAAAAGCACACTTGACCAGCTCTGAAGTTTAACTCCGGTTTCTTAGACGTTCAGCACCCACAAATACCTCGTCGACCAACCAGCAACCCAACAGCAGCATCGGCTTACCTAGAATCTCATCAAAGATTTTGTACAAGCCAGGCACAAAGGTCACATCCCTGCAGTTAAGGCCCACGTCCTCATCAAACACCCACATTTGCTGAAAAGAAGAGCAGGAACGCGTCAGCCCCTGAGCGCAAAGCCGACCTTCTGCGCTCGACGGAGGCTGGCGGCCTCCCC
>VXAA01004761.1:28632-38864 GCA_013399115.1 Anseranas semipalmata
GGCGACGAGGACTCCTGGAGCTCCATGGCGGCGGCGGGCGCTGCTGCGCGGAGGCGATGGCGGCCGCTAACGGCCCGGCGCGTTTCAAACCTCCGCTCGGCCCGCCGAAACCCTCCGCCAATCCCCGCGCGCCGGCCCCCCGCGGGCCGCCAATCGCAGCCGGAGGGCGGGGAGGCAAGGCCCTGCCCCTTCCTTCCCCTCGCCAGTCACGAAGGCGCTCCGCTCTTTCAAAACCAGCCACTCAGAAGGGACAGCCGTTTGACGGGCAGAGCGATTGGCCAGTAGAACAGGGGGGGGGAGGGCGCTGCGCGGCTGGGTCCCCGCGCATGCTCAGTCTTCGTTGCCTGGGGGGGGGTAGAGTGGGATGTGATGGGGAGGGCCCTGTGGGGAGGCCTGGGGGCCGCTGGGACCCCCTGAGGAGGCCTCGGGGCCAGGCTGGGGCACCCCAGCACCGTGTCAACAAGCACTGAGCCCCCTTTAACCCCCGGTTCGTCACCAGAGCCACCGCCACTGGGGTCGGCACTTGGAGGACAAAGCCCCCCAAGTGCCCCAGCCCTGCCCGCACGCCCTTGCCTGCCCGCGTCCCTGTGGGGCGGGGGACGCTGCCCGCGCCCTGTGCATCACGCTGCCTTGTGCCGCTGCCTGCACTTGGGTGTTGCTCTGTTGACCACGCTGGTGGCTGTGGAAGCAGAACCGTGGGCTGTGACTTCATGGTCCCCATGGTGCTCTCTGCAGCCACCAGCGCTGTTCCCCCACATCTGCCCCCGTCACCACGCTGCGGGCTCAGCAGACGCGTCCCCAGCCCCACGCCACCGTCCCAGCCCTGATGCAGCTGCAGGCCGTGTAAAAGCCACCGTGGGGGCGTGTGGTGACGCTGCGTTTGTGCTAATCCCAATGGGGTTGAAGCCCACGTGTGGCTGCTCAGGCCCTGTCCCTATTTCCTGGGCTTGCGGGGTGCATCCCTCTGTGCCCCTTGCTGCAGCAGGCAACATCCCAAGCGGGGCCCCCATAGCGACCCCCCCAGTAACGGGAAGCTGGACATTGTCCAAAACACCAACTTTTTCACATCTTTATTTCTGGGGAAATCGCAGCGTTAGCATTGCTTGAGGTGCAGGGAGATGGCTGGGCGCAGCCTGGCATTGCCATGCTGCCCCAGGCTCCCTGTGGCACGGCCTGGGGACAAGCACAGTCCGGGATGGGGACAACATCCTCTCGGTGCTCCCAGAGCCTGCAAGGCCCCGGCGCTGCAATTCTCTCCCCCCAGGGCACTCAGGAGTGCAGGACCCCTGGTGCCGCGGTGCCACATGCCACTGCGTGCCCGTCACCACATGTGGCGGTAGGGGAAGGCCACCTCCACGCAGAGCACCACCAGCGCTTCGGAGCAGTTGTGCCGCTGCCCGGCCAGCAACCTGCCCTCGCCCAGCGGGGCCGCCAAGCCCTCCCCGGGGCCGGAGCTTCGCCATCCCTGGCAGTCCCGCCTGCGGGCTTGGCTGCCCCGGGGTGTAGATCCGTGCCATGCCAGCCTGCGGGGCCTGCAGATGGGGACAGAGGTGACAGGGGCACCCGGCGAGCCCTCCCTGTCCTCCCACCCTTTGCACCTGCTTCTGCCTTTGCGCAGGTGCCAGGGATGGGGAGCATGTGCTGCAGACCTGGCCTGGTGTGGGTGCGTGGGTTTGGGGATGCCCTGCCGGTGCCCACCCCACCACCAGACTCACCAGAGGGCATCCATCAGGACATTGCGCCCGTTAAAGGTGTAGATGGGGCCCCGTGGGGCGGCTCCAGCCTGGCCCTCGAAGAGGGAGCTCCAGGATCTGGCCAGCAGCTGGCCCTGAGGACACAAGCGGTGACACTGAGCTTGGGGCAGGGGCCTGGGGGGCCCAGGCACTGCTTGGCACCCTGTGCATGCTGCCCGAGGCCCCTCGTCCCCACTGCACATTGGTGATAAATTGCTCTTGGTTCCTCTCAGCTTCCCAAAGACCCAAGTGCTGAATGCAGCAGTGGTGTGGCAGCCCCAGCATGGAACACTCCCTGAGACCCCCCCCCNACCCCTGGTCAGGCACAAGGTGGTCTTCTCCCACCAGACTGAATGTTTTTTCCCCATCTGACAAGTGACATAAGGAAAATGCTCCATGAGCCCGTGCTTTCCAGGGGGACGCCCTGACCTCTGTCCCCTGCACCTCTGAAGGGGGCACCCCTTGGGGACAGGGACACCTGCCTTCAGGTTGACAATGGGGAGGGTCCTGTCCGTCCTCTTGACGATGGAGGCCAGGTCCTGGGTGGGGGCCGACAGGAAAGCCCGGAAAGTGCCGTAGAGCTGAGCCTCCTGCGACTGCCGGTAGCACTGCAGGTCGGCGCCGCGGATGCCGCTCATGTCCCCGGAGAGGGGCACATTCAGGGCTGCCAGACGGAGCTGTGGAGGCAGGGGGTGGTGGGGAGACGCGGGTACGGCGGGACCGGGGGCTCCCAGGGCACGTGCCATGGTCCCGCACCCCCCCAGTGCACTGCAGCCCCCGGGGCTGGGCATCGAGGTCTCTGCTCCCCCTCCCAGGGAGGGTGCAGACCCACGGACACAGGGGGTCCCCAGGCACTGCTGCCACCCCCCCATGGCTGAGCAGCCCCACTCTGGGGCCAGGAAGGGCCAGGGAGTGGGACAGCGCTTACAGAAGGCATCCTGGGGGCGATGGTTGTTGGCAGGATCCTGGGCAGCCCCGGTCCCTCCTCCTTTGGGACCTGCAATAACAGGAGTCAGGGCAGCCAGGGGACACCAATCCCGGTGCCACGGGTGCAGCCCCTTCCCCATCCCAATGCCACCCCAGGATCTGCTTGTGCCATCTCCGTGGCATGTCCTTCCCTCTGTCACTGTGGTCGGATCCAGCAGCGCTTACCAGCGAGTCTGTCTGGGCTCCTGCGGGCAGCTCTGTGTTGGGACCTCGCGTCTGTACCCGCTTTGCCTCCTGGATTGAGAGGGGAGGACAGCCCTGTGGGGTCTGTCCCCACCATGGCAAGCCAGGGAGGGCTCCGTCCCTTTGCTGGGATGCCAGCGCGCCGGCCGCTGCCTGCAGCCTCACCTGGTACTGCGGTGTGGATGCAGAGGGGTCGTCACTGGCAAAGAGCGACTCTGAGTCCTCCAGCTGCTCCGCACCAGGGGCAGAGGGATCGGTTAGGGGGGAACTGGCTCGCTCCTTCCCCGGGAGCCAAATCCAGCCCGGAGCCGGCTGCCAGGGCTGGAGCCTGCCCCCCTCCCTGCCCACCCGCCCGTGCATGGTACCAGGAGCCTGCTCCAGCCCCTGGGGGTGCGCAGGAAGGCGCTGCTCCCTTCTCGCACGTAGACCAGGCTCCCCTCGGGGACGGCGCTGCCCGACTTCAGCATCAGCTCCTTGGACCTAAAGACCCACGTCTGGCGCTGGGAGGGACGGAGAGGTTCACGGCCGAGCTCCCACCCGTGGGGCCGCCCCGTTCCCACGCTGCGTGGGGCGGCCTCAGGGGCTCACCCACGGGCACAGCCCGGCACGCACCCGGAGATCAGCACGGGGCTCCAGCGGCTCTGGCCGAGGGGCGTCAGCATCTGGAGAACCTGGGAAGGGTTCGGGGTCACAAGGCACCCCGGCACCATGGGGACATGGTGTCGGTGGGGCTGGGGATGCCAGGACAGCCCCACAGCCCTGGGCGTGCCATGCAGGGGCCGCAGCCCGGGCGAGGACACCAGGCTTTGCAAAAGGTGTTTCCAAGGAGGCTGGAGCCCACCCGAAACACCTGAGAAATGCCCTTACCTGCTGCCCAGGCGGCGTCGGCTGCTGCCTGCGGATGCAAACGGGGACATTGCTGCTGCTGGGGACATGGGTGCCTGGCACACACGGCACAGCAGTGACAGCGCATGGGGAGGGGACAGGGACAGCGAGGCCACGCTTACTGGCTGCTTGCAGGGCGGCTGGGCGCGGATGGGGTACACTCTCTGGAAGCAAAGACAGGCTGATGCACAGGGAGCACCATGTGTGCTCACATGCGTGTGCGTCGCAGCACTGATGTGTGCGCTGCCCGTGCTGGGCCTTACGTTGAGGTAGAGGAGACCCGGTGCTCCGGGGGGGCCGGGGGGACCGGGGGGGCCGGGGCTTCCAGGGGGACCTCGAGGACCCTGCGGTAAAGAGCAGTGTGGAGATCAGGCTGGGGTGTTTTGGTGCTGCCTTTGAGGGGGCTGCTACACGACACCCCCATCGCGTGGGCAATAGCCAGGCACAATCTCTCACGTGCGGAATGATTGCTCCATAAATCTCTGGCTCCTCTTTGCTGTTCTGCAAAGAAAGAGAGAGGAGATTGAGGCTAATCTCCATCTGCCCCCTCTCCATGCCTCCATCCCAGCCACAAGCCCTGTGGGGCAGCTGGAGTGGTGTGGGTCACACTGAGCCACCTGGGCTTGGGTCCCCATGGCCGGGCTGGGGTCCCCGGGCACCCCTCACCAACCAGGGCCCCACGAGTCCCCAGGACTCACCGTTTGGTACCCACTGATGGGCACCCAGGAGCTGGACTGGCTGCCGGTGCCGGAGAAGGGGAGGTGGCCTGGTTTGCACCCGTGTTCCCCGTAGCAGCACCCCTGGGTGAGCCGCAGAGAGAGGCATGGTGAGAGCCTGAGCTGGGCGGAGGGGAAGGGCGCGCGCTGTGTGCGTGCATGGGTGTGCACACTCGTGTGTGCTTGCGTGTGCTGCTCGTGTGCATGGCTGTGTGCGCTGCACATGTGCATGGCTGCGTGTGCTGCACGTGTGCATGGCTGCGCGCTGTGCATTTGCACGTGCCACAGGGGATGCTGTGACTCGCTGCCCCCCCGTGCCCCAGCCCAGCTTGGGGACTCTGACCGGTCCCTCTGGCCATGCCAATGTGGGGAGGCGAAGGCTGGCTCTGCCGTGGCATGCAGAGGAAGTGGGGCAGAGCACAGGGTTCACACTCAGGGCATGAAGGAAGGGCCCCCCCCCCAGCCAGCTCCCCCTGTGCAACACCCCCGGTACAAACCCGCTCTCCTGGGTCACCCTTTTCACCCTGGAAGAAAGCAGAGTGGTCCCGTGAGCTCCAGGGGGTTCCTGGGCAATTCTGGCCCCCCAGGCACCCCAAAACCCACACTACCCAATCCCCCACCTCACCTTGGGGCCTGGTGGCCCGGCTGATCCGTGGTGCCCTGCATGGCGCAACTCGCACTGGAAGGAGGGGATGTGCCAGGGTGAGCACTGGGTGCTGTGCCCGCCCCTGAGCACCCCCAGCCCTGGGGTCCTACTCACCCTGTAGTCCCCCGGTGGCCCTGGTGGCCCCATGGGACCGGGCATGCCCGGGGATCCCGTCTCTCCGGTCCGGCCGGGGCTCCCCGGCATGCCCGGCAGCCCGTGCTCGCCCTTCTCACCCTGCCGGGACACAGCATGCAGAGTGATGATCGTGGGGCTCACGGCACTCCGTGTGCCCCCAGGACCCCGCAGCGGCAGGGCCTGGGGCTGGGTGCATCCCACCACCCCATCCCGACCCTGCTGGCTCTGCTCCGTCCCTGGGGTCTGTGGGTGGAAGAGCTGGGACCCCCTTACCTTTAATCCAGGGAATCCTGGCTCCCCTCGGAGCCCTGGTTTGCCGGGGAGCGATGCAGGTCCTGGGGGGCCGGGGGGTCCTTCGTGCCCAGGTACCCCGGGGGGTCCTTGAGGGCCCGGGAGTCCTGGTGCCCCCGGGGGTCCATCGGGCCCAGCCAAGCCTGGGGACCCCGGAGCTCCTTCAGTCCCTGGGAATCCGGGTGGTCCCACAGCCCCCGGTGGGCCGGGGGGGCCTGGCTGCCCCTCTCGCCCGGGGAGCCCTGGGGAGCCTTTGTGGCCTGGGTAGCCTGGGGGTCCGGGTGGGCCGGGCAGCCCTGGGGGGCCTGGGGGGCCTGGGTTCCCTGCAGGGCTGGATGCTCCCAGCTGCTTGTTGGTTTGGAGGGAGAGAGGAGAGAGAGCAGGGGGCGGTGAACAGCAGCGTCCCGTCCCCTGGGCCCCTTCCCTGGGCCACCCGCTCCCGCAGCTGTGCCGGCATTTGCCCACCCATCCCAGCATCGCCGCCCACACCCCCCACCCCAGCGACCCCTCCCCAGCCCTCACCTCATTCTCTGATCCCTTGGGGAGGGCAGCGGGTGCGGGTGGGCTCCTGGCTCCCCAAGCACCTGGTGGTCCTGGGGGCCCCGGTGGCCCTGGAGGACCAGGGGGCCCCCGGGGCCCCTGGTGACCTGGCTGCCCTGGGCTGCCTGTCCTCCCTTTCTCCCCAGAAAGTCCAGGCTGGCCTCTTTCTCCTGGGGACCCTCGGTCACCTTTCTCTCCCTGTTGGGAGAAAATCAGAGCTTGGCTCCTGTGCCCGTCCCTTGCCAGGGGACAGCTGAACCGTCCCCGCAATGCACACCCTGAAGCGAGAATGCAAATCCAGAGCAGAAAAGGTTTTGCACGGCCAAAGGAGCCACAGGGTCTCTCCCAGCAGGTCCCCCCCACCACCGCCCCCCGGGGAGGACCCCACGCTGGGTACCTTTGGGCCAGGAGGGCCGGGGCGCACGGGGCAGACGCAGCTGGAGCCGTTGTGCATCTGGAGGGGGAGTGAGCAGTGAGCGGGGGGGACAGGGGAGCTGGGGAACAGGAGCGGGCACCCTGCACCCGCCTCTCACCTGCAGAGCTGTGTCCGCCTCGGGGGCCGGGGACACCCGCCGGGGCAGCCCCTTCGCTGTGGTCTGTGCGGAGGAGAGGAGGGACTGAGCGCGAGACCCCCGCAGCCCTGTCCCCGTCATGCTCTATCTGCCCGGTACCCCCCGGAGCTGCTCCTTGCAGACCCCCCCGGAGCAGGACCCCACCACCACCTTGATCTGCAGGAACTCCTCTTCCTCCGCGCTCCCCTCGAAGATCTCCGGGGTGGCCGTGGGGCGGTTGTGCTAGGACAGATGGGGAGAGCTCAGCACGTGGCTGGAGGGAATCTCGGGGGGGATGCTGGGGGTCCTGGCCCATGCAAGCCATGCTGGGGGGCACCAGGAGCTGCTGCAGCTCCTCTCCAGGGGGCAGATGGGGAAGAGCCTTTCCCCTGGATAGAGGCTGAGCCGCAGCTCGGTGCCAGCGCGGGATGCGCTGCCCTACCCGGGCTGTTGTGGCTGGGCCAGGCCGGGCACAGATAAGGGGAAGGACACGGAGAGGAGCCTGGCGGAGACTGGGGAGTATTGGAAGGTGATGGGGGGGTTCAGGGTGCTGCTCCTGGCCGCGTGTGCCTGCAGCGGCTGCTACCCGGGGACAGGCACCTGGGCTCGTGCACGTGATGGGGCATGGCCTGGGCCCTTGGCTGCACCCCTAGAGGGGGGCTCCCGTCTCCTTGAGCCCGTCGCCAGCGGGGGTTTGCTCAGCAGCACCTTCCGCGTGGGCTCCACGTCGCCAGCATCTCCATCTGCGGGAGCAAAGGGGCGATGGGTTGGGAGGCTGCTGGGCGGGATGGGGACCAGGGGCAGCACGGCGCTCCCAGCTCCCGCTGTGGCCACAGCCGTGCCACCGGGGTGCCCCCTCCTCACCGGGGTGCAGAGCTCGGGGATGCCGTGCCCAGAGCCGCACACCCGCCCTGCCATACCTACCTTCCTCCCCGTCCGGGGTGGGCAGCGTGGGGGCCGTGGGGCTGGTGCCTGGCTCCGGGGTGGTGTCCTCCGAGCCCAGGGGGTAAAACCACTGGGCTGTGCCGGGGGGCAGGCGCCCGGCCAGCACCGAGAGGATGCAGAGTGTGCGGAGGAGGCTCTGGGGGTCCCTGGACCCCATGCTGCTGCCTCAGGGTGCCAAGGCCGGGGGGGCCTGGCTCATGCCGCTCACCCGCGCCGTCTGCTCCTGCGGCCCTGGCACAGCCCCCGCTGTTATCACGGCGGCCCCTGACACGCCCCCTCGCCCGCCCCGGCACCCGCACCCCACGGGTCGCATCCAGCATGGGGCTGAGCACTCACAGCTGGGCCACCATGTGCCCCAGCCAGGGACAGCGAGGGCAGGCGGGAACCCCAGGGAAGGGAGCCAGGGCTGGGCTGGCAGAGGGAGCCGCTGACGCCAGGGAAGAGGGAGCCGGGGGAGGAGATGCTGCCTGGAAATGGGGAGTAAAACCTCTCACGAGTGTGGGAAAGGGCTGGCTGGGAGCAAGGAGCACCAGCTGCGGCGAGGAGCAGCTGGGTGCTCCACAGGGTCTGCCCAGCCATGGGTGCCTGGCTCTGAGATGGGCTGAGCCCTGGGGATGGGGCTGGGAGAGCACGGAGAGCACGAGGGAGGCATCGGGGCCCTGCAGCGTGGGCGGTTGCAGCACCCCGCTGTGGGTGCACGTGGTCCCGTGTCCCCCTGCTCCATCAGGGCCAGCCTGGGTTGGGGGGTCTGCAGCCCTCTCTGAGCTCCCAGATCCCCTTCTGTCCCAGCACTGCTGGGACCCGCAGCCCCTGTGCAGGGCTGGGATGGCTCCAGAGCTGCTGGGGTGTCGCAGGGGGGCAGCAGCCAGCCTGGCCCCCCAGCCTCAGGAACCCCAAAGACCCACAGAGACTGGGAGCCCAAAGAGCCCCAGACCTGGGAACACGGGGGCTTCCCATCACAGGCAGGCGAGCAGGGCTGCACCGAGCAGCTCGGGGTGGGTGCAGCGTGGCAGTGGGGTGCACCAGCGCCAGGCCCCTCTCCTTCTCACAGGATGGTGCTGGGATGGGGGAGCTGGAGGACCCATGTCCAGCCAGAGCAGGGGGACAGCCCCCGGGGCTGCACAGAGAGCACGGCCCCGTCCCCTGCCGGCGCTCTGCCTGCTCCCTCCAGCCCCGCAGACACAACAGCCTCCCCGGCGGGCGCTCAGCGCTGCCAAGGCCTGATAAGGTGCCGCGGCCCCAGCGGGACTGGGCACCTGTTTGGGTTTGGCCCTGGCTTGGACACCGTGTCAAGGCTGGCGCCTCTGCCCCATGTCACGGCCACCGCACACCCTGGCCCTGTGGCTGTGCCAGGCAGGGCAGGGGCTCGGGGGCAGCACCGGGTGCCGATGCCCTGCAGGGCCCCTGCTTTGGCTGGGAGGGGAGAAGGGGGCCAGGGAGTGAGCATGGGGGACACCAACCCTGCCCGCATCCTGCCCCCAAGCTGCCCCAGACCCGCAGGCTCAGCATTGCCCAGTTCACCCGCACGGGGGAGAGAAGATGCTCCTGGGAGCGGCCGGTGTGGCATTGCTGGCACCGAAGCCTCAAAACGCAGCTCTGAGCGCTGGATGTGCTCACCCGTGAGATGAGTGTGGGGTTCTCAGCGTCACGGGCTGGCTCTGCTCCTCTCGCAGGGGCTGTGACGGGCTCAGCCCTTTCTGAGCGTGGCCAGGCTGCAGGCATGGTGGAGAGGTGGCTTTTTGTCCACTCGCTGCCCCCCACCTTCCTCCCTTTGTCCATTTACTGAGGGCAAATGGAACAAATTGCACCGCTATTGTACACAGGGCCCCGCGCCTGATCCTGTCCCTCTGAGCTGCACCAAAGTGGCACGGCCAGGGCTGGGGCCTGGCACCGCTGTCCCTCACGCCTCCATCTGATGCCTGCAGCAGCCTGGCTCAGCCCTGTGGTGAAGCCGCAGCCGATGTCCAAGTGCTTAATGACCGTTAATTGCCTCAAACGCGGTGCAGAGCACAGTCACAGACCCTGGCAGCTCCTGCTGCTCTGCCAGCCCCTCGGAGGGGTGGATGGGGCCAGCGCAGACCCAGCGGGACGTGCCTGCACCCGGCACGTTGTGCACACCCCGCAGTGCCACACTGGCTCTCCATGTTCCGGCTGGGTGTTAGGAAATGGTTCGTCACCGAGAGGGCGGCCGGGCACTGGCACAGGCTGCCCGGGGCAGCGCTCACAGCACCGAGCTGCTGGCGTTAAGAAATGTTTGGACAACGCTCTCAGAAATACGGTTTGATTTTTGGGTGGGGTCCTGTGCGGAGCCAGGAATTGGAGCCGATGATCCTCGTGGGTCCCTTCCAACTCGGGATATTCTGTGATCTATGATTCTACGTCCCAGGGGTGAAGGTCACGGCTGCCCACGGGGTGACCCAGCCTCTGCCCTGCAGCGCATCCCTCCCGGGGCTGCAGGGGCTGCCCAGCGGTGCTGGAGGAGCCGGGGCAGGCGCAGAACAGCCCCCGGGGGCACGGCTCGGGGCTCGGACCCGTCCCTCCGGGCACAGCGGCTGCTCCGTGCCGCCTCCGCGCCTGCCCCGGTGCTGCCCGGGGCTTGTCCCGGGCTCCCCGCCCGCTT
>VXAA01004761.1:39644-75839 GCA_013399115.1 Anseranas semipalmata
GGGCTGCGCCGAGCTGGTGCGGGAACCGGGCTGCGGCTGCTGCGCGACCTGCGCGCTCGGCCGCGGCACCGCTTGCGGGGTTTACACGGCGCGTTGCGGGGCCGGGCTGCGCTGTTACCCGCCCCGCGGCGTGCCCCGGCCCCTGCACACCCTCATGCACGGCCAGGGCATCTGCACCGACCTGGCCGACGTCGAGGCCATCCAGGAGAGCCTCCAGCCGCCAGGTGAGGCTGGGTCTGGGCGCGGGGGACGCACAAGGCGCGGGGCGGGTGGCAGGGGGTCTGTCGCCGCGCCGGGCTGGCACCGATCCTGCTGCCCGTGCTGGGTGGCAGGAGCAGGGCGGGGGGCTCGGTGGGACGTGGCAGCACAAGGGGGGACGTGCAGCGGCATCCCAAGGAGGGAGCAGCGCTGGGCTGCACGGGCTCTCATGGCTGGGTACCGCAGGGTCACGTACGTGCCATCCTCACCCGCTTGTGGTGGGGCAGTGCTGCGGCCGGTGGCACCGCACAGCCCCTGGGCCAGGCAGGGGACCAGTTGCTCCCGTTGCACGGTGACCCCTGGGCTCCCCCTTCCCCGGGATGCTGCTGGCACAGGCGGGAGGAAACAGGAAAGAGGCCTTCGGGCACCTGCTTCCCTCGCAAACGGGTCGGCCTGTCCCCGTGCAGGGGCTCTGTGTCCTTCCTCCTCCAGCCCCACGTCCGGGCAGGGCGATGGGGTGTGGGCAGCGCCAGGCCAGGGGAGCCCGAGGGCTGCAGCCCCGCTGCCTGTGGGCTCTGCCTGTCTGCCCCACACCCCTGTCATCGGGGCTGATCAGGGCCCTCTGCCACCCCTGTGGTGCTTGGGCAGGCTCTGGGGTTCGCGGGCAGAGCCCTGGAGCTGCTCGTGTCGTGCCATGGCTTTGGCAGAGCAAATGGACCCGCTCTGGGGGCTGAGATCTGGCCCATGCTGGCCCATGGGGGGCTCCGGATGCCCACGCTGCCCCCTTCCCTGTCCCGCAGGCTGTGACTGGGACCACGTCCCCTGGACTTGGGAGCAGCATCCGCCACAGGACAGTCCGCGAGCTGGCCTGGCCCCGTGTCCCTCCGCAGGGTCACCTGGGGCTCCCCGGTGCGGATGGGGCTGGAGCAGTGTGGATGTCCCAGCTCCCTGCTGCGGTGCCTGCCGGCCCCAAGGGCCAGATCCCAGCTCTGCTCTCCTCCTCGCATGGCTCATCACCGGTGACGAGGGCCCTTTGCGGAGGGCCCCCCCCGGCTGCCCCTCCCTGGGGGCAGGCATTGGCCGCAAGTGCTTGGCACGGGGTCTGCTGCGGGGACCCCCTGCCCTGCCTGTTTGTCCTCATCCCACATCCTGCAGGAGCTGTCTGGGCTCCCTGGCCCAGGGCTGCGTCGGGCTGCCAAGGCCTGTTGGTTTTGGCTTTGCCCTGTGTAACGCAGCATTTTTTCCCAGAGCCTTTAGGAAACAGAGTTGCAGTATTTTCCCTTTCTTCCTGCGCTGTTTTGGCCGCGCTGGGGACGGGTGGGTGGCCGCAGGAGCCGGGCTCTCCCGACGGGCACCTCGCCGGCAGCGTTGCAGGTGGCAGGATGGCACAGCGGGCAGCAGCGAGCCCCTTTGGGGCTTGCTGGTGGGAAGGTCCTGATGGGATAGCAGAGCCACGGGTCCCTGTCCCCGTCCCAGCAGCCCGGAGCCAGCGGGAGCAGCAGGGTTGGAGGCTGCAGCTCCATCGCTCCCTGCAATGCCCAGGGTGTGAGCAGTGGCACAGCCCTGGCCGGCACAGTGAGGGCTGCACACGTGCGCCGTGGCATGTCCGGTGCGTCCGGCGGGTCCCCTCTGGTTAAGCAGAAGGGAATTAAATGCCTCTTAGGTGCAGGAGCCAGCGGGAACAGGTGCTCCCTGGTGCCTGTGTGGGTGCTGAGGCTGCAGTGGGTGAGGGCCGAGGCTGGGGGGCATGGGAGTGGTCCAGTGAATGCCTTGGGGTGCTCAGCCAGGGCTGCTGCATTCCAGGCTGCAGGTCTGGGGACCTGTGCAGGACCCTGGTACCTGCATCCCACTCGCAGCTCCGAGCTTGCTCCCAGGACATCCTGCTGCTTGCAAGGCTGGGAGCCGTGCTCCTGGAGGTGACAGCTGAGGCTTTCTGTTGCAGAGCGAGGTCCTGGTCGCAGGGGGATCTGGCTGTCCTGCCCAGCCCCTTTGGGACCGGGCTGGCTCGTGGCGCTGGCTTGGCCCCATTGTGTGTCCCCATCTGGGGCTGTCAGTGCTGCTGCCTCGGGGAGGTGCGGGCGGCTGGACCTGCGGGTGGCATCCAGGAAGAGGCGAGGACGTTTTCCCCAACACGCATTATGAGTGATTTAATGCTGGGTAAATAATTATGTCTGGGAAAAAGTGACCCCATGGAAGTCGCGAGCATCCCACGTGGCTGCTGCAGCAGTGGGTGGGACGGATCCTGTTCCCTTCCCCATGCAGGGAGGAGCGCCTCGGCGGCCCAGGCTGCGGCACCCAGCTCACGCTGCACCCCGCGTGCATCATCTCTGTCCCTTTCTGCCCAGTGAGGAGGTCGAGCAGGGCTGTCGCCCTGTCCCAGCTGTGCCATGGGGGCCAGCAGAGGGTGGATGGGGTCTGCAAGGTTTTCCCAGGCTCAGCATGGGGCCAGGCATTTGGGGGCTCACACAGCAGCGTGAGGGGTGCGTGGGGGGCTGCAGCTCCCCCATCTCCTGCCCAGGCTCCCCGTGCTCCTCTGGGGCCAGCGTTCGGCAGGACGAGCGCACGATTCCCCACACCGGCGCCTGCCAAGTTGAGAGCCCCGGCAGCCAAGGGAGCTGGTGCTGCACCGCAGCACAGCCAGGACCACCTGCAGGACGTGCTTGGGGTGCCGGATGGGGAAGCAGAGGGTGCTGGGCCTCACCGCGGCTGCTGGCTCGCGTGCCGTGATGGCTGCAGACACGTGGATGCGTCCCCTGCCAGCCCGTGGGACATGCGGGGACCTTCGTGTCTGTGCCGGGGGGAGTGCGGTGGGAGCGGCCCCGGGCTGCGCAGCGGGGACAGGGCGGGATGCCCAAAGCCAGCGCCAGCATCGTCCCCTGCCCTCGGCCGAGCTGCCGGGGCTGCCAGCAGCGGGAGTTGGGCTTGTGTGGGTCCCGCCTGCCTCGAGGGTGATCCCAGCCCTCCGGATGCTCCTGCATCTGCTGCTGGTGCTGGCTGCAGCTGGGGCAGGATGCGGCCAACTGGGACTGCCAGGACGCGTGCCAGGGGTCCCCGACTCCTGTCCCTGTCCCGCAGATGCTGGCTCCCGGGGATTTGCTCACCGCCTCCAAGCTCTCCTCCCGTGGTGGAGCCCGGTGTCCGTCACCGCTCCCGCAGGGGCTCAGCGCCATGAATCACAAGCTCGGCACGTGACTAACCTCGTTTGTAGCTCCCGCTAATTGAAGGCAACGCTGAATGACTCGTTTGTGTCTCCTCCTGTCCTCGGGCCAGGCAGAAACCGTTGTCCTCCAGAGACGGGTCGAGGGCAGCGCTCAGCACCCGTGTCCATCCCAAACCTGGCGAAGGGGCCTCCTCCTGGCCCCAGCCAAGCGTGCACCTTCTCTGCCTGCCCCGTCCGCGGCTCTGACACCGTGCCCGGCAGCACCCAAGGGTGCTGGCGGCCGGTGCATGGGCCGCCCTGCAGCCACAGCCCAGGCTGCTGGGGAGGCTGGGGGGCCAGGCTCCGAGGAGGTCGCTTTTTCCACGTCGTAGTGCTCAACTTGAAGGAGTTTTCCCATCCAGCTCGGTGCAGGAGCGCTGCCAAACGACAGGAAGGCGAGAGGCTCCTTGAGCTGCTACACGTCGGGTGGGAAACTCACCCCTGAACTGCAGCCATCCCTGCAGCAGGGAGGGAGCCTGGATCTGGCCCCTGAGTCAGGGGCCGCGGGTGGGGACCAAGCTCTGAGCCCATCCCCGAGCCGGGTGCCGACTGAGAGCTGCCTTGCTGCCCGGAGGCACCGCGCGTTCCATGGGACCTTATGAAAATGTTATTGGCATCTGGTTCTGTTTAAGCTGAGAGATTTGACACTGACAGCGGCTGGCGGGGAGGAGGGGAGCTGGGCTGGGCTGGGCGGGGGGTTCCCGGCCCCAAGCCAGGTCCCAGTGTGGAGCGGGAAGCGTCCGGGCCCGGCGGTGCCTCCCCGTGCCCTGCCCTTTCCCGCCTGCTCCATGACACGGGAGCGGCTCTGGGACCGGCACGGTGGCCCCAGAGGTGCCAGACGTCCCCGAATGGCTGCGGGAGGGGGCAGGTGGGAAGGAGCATCCCCAACCGAGCCCCCCAAGCCTGCGGCTGGGCTCTGCCTGCAGCACCCGCGTTGCGACATGGTGCCACCGGGGCTTGGGGCGCGCCAGGGCTGGCACCGCTCTGCGCAGGGGTCCTGGAGCCGCGCCGCAGCGGGGTGTTGAGTTTGTGTTTCAAATGTCAAGGGCATGAGCCACTTCCTGGAAAAAAACGACAGATTAGACAAAAAGCAAATAACACGAACGACGGAGAAGGGTTTGTCATCCGGGCTTCGCTGTGAACTTTAACCAGGCCACCGGGAGCTGGTTCACAAACCTTCGCTGCTGCGAGGTGCCCGTGCGAGAGGTGCCGGTGCCTGGCCTCGCCCGGCAGCCTCTGTCCCAGCCCCTGGATGCTTTCATCCACATCGCGCCGTGACCGCCCACCCCGCCTCGTTTGGGAAGCTGCAGTATTGATTAGCGCAAGCCTAAGCCGGGGATAAAGCTGGGCAGGGCGTCCTCCCCACGTTCTTCTTGTAGTCCCAGCTGGCTAGGAGCAAGAGCTCCTCGGGCTGTGCCTGCCGCGGCACGGTGCGGCGTTCCCCGCCGTGGCTGACTGAGATCCGTGCGGCCCCACTGTGGCTCCCTTTTCCAGCAGGCACTGATAATGTGATGCAGGACCCCCCGTGCAACAGGAAAAGTCGTTCTTGATCCAAACACAGAGCGTTACCGGGTCTGAAAGCAGGAGAACCTGCAGCTTTTTAAAAACCAGCCGTGCCGAGCAGCCCGGGTCTCATGACGCTCCCCTCCCAGCTGCCAACATCTGGGATTGTAGTTTGGCTCCGCTCGTGGTGCAGGCGAGGATGCCAAGCGCCGCCCTTCCAAGCTGGCCAGCGGGAGGTGAACTGTCTTATTCCTGGAATTTTTGCTTTCATGTCCCAGCGAGGGGGGGCCGGGGCCGTGCGCCCCGGGCAGAGCGTGGCCCGGTGCCGCTTCCAGCCTGGCGGGTGCTCAGTGCCGGCCGGGCTGCGGCCCCGGTGGCCCCGTTCTCGCTACAGCTTTTCAGAGGCAGCTTTTTGGGGGCATGGGGTCTTGTTGGTGCTCTTGTGCCTCCCGGGGTCACCTTCCTGTCCCCGGCACCTGGTGGCATGTGGCTGGCACGGGGCTGGCGGGGGCTGCACCCTAGTGCCATGCAGCATTGCCTGGCAGCGCTGCAGCATGAATTTGCAACCCTACAATAACAGCCACGTGGAAACAAGCCCGTGAATGGGTCATCAGAATTCCTGAGAGCCTTTCCCTGTGCTGTGAGGAGGCCTCAGCCCAGCACTGTGCCGGGGAGGGGACCCAGGGCTGGGGGTGATGCGTGTGGGGAGTGGGGGGGGCTGCATGAGCGCCAGCCGCATGCTGTGCCCGGGGCCCCCCAGTGCTGAGCCCCGTGCGGGTTGTGTCCTTGCAGAGAAGGAGGAGATCGACCACCCCAACAACAGCTTCAGCCCCTGCAGCATCCACGACCGCAAATGCCTGCAGAAGCAGCAGGCGAAGCGGGTCAACAATGGCAACAAGATGCGCAACAGCGGGAGCCCGTACCACCGCGAGGAGACGCGGCCCATCGTGAGCACTGCGCGCCCTGTGGCGGGAGGCACAGGGAACCGGCGCGGTGTGGGGCTGGGGGCACAGGATGGGTGCCGGGTGCCCTGAGCCGTGTGCTGGTACCCGGGGCACGAGGGAGGCTCGAAGCCAGCACTTGTGGGGCAGCCCCAGGGCTGTGGGGCGGTGTGGTGGGGGGCACGCAGCAGCCCCGCCCTGGGCTCAGCCCCGGCTTCCCGCAGGCGCAGGGCTCGTGCCAGAGCGAGCTGCACCGGGCGCTGGAGAGGCTGGCGGCCTCGCAGACGCGGACGCACGAGGACCTGTACGTCATCCCCATCCCCAACTGCGACCGCAACGGCAACTTCCACCCCAAGCAGGTAGGCAGGGCCAGGGGGGCTGCTCGGCCGGGGGCGTTCTGCAGAGCCGGGAGGAGGCTGGGAGGGACGGGCGGGTGCCGGCGCTTCAATGGGAGCTACCCTTGGGGTGCTGCAGGGCTCTTTGCAAAAGCCCCCGGGTGAGACAGGGGTGGCAAAGCCACCACGAGGGCTCCTGGTTTGCCACATCTGGCCCCAGCCAGGCAGCCCACAGGGGTGGGGACACACGGGGCCAGGCTGAGCGCCCCTCACCGAAGCCGTCCCCTCTAGTGTCACCCGGCGCTGGACGGGCAGCGGGGCAAGTGCTGGTGTGTGGACCGCAAGACGGGGGTGAAGCTGCCGGGCTTCCTGGAGCTGAAGGGGGACTTGGACTGTCACCAGCCGGCGGACAGCATGTGAGCGTGACCGCGGCTGCCCCGCTTTGCGCTGCGGCCAGGACACCCGCCGGGGCTGCGTAGGACTGGAGGAGAAGGGACACGTCTGTCGAGCAGCTCCTGGGGCCGGGGGACCCCCGCACATGCCCCCTCCATCGCCGCTGTGCTCTGCGCCACGGGCTGCCCACGGCACGGGGCATGGCACCGTGACCTGCGCCATGACCACTACCTGCCACCCCGCGGGGTGTCCCCGGGGTCCCTGGCACGTGCTGGTGGCACCTGCTTCCCGCACAGACGCTTGCGTGGACAGACGCTGCCGGGGTGGCAGCGGGGCTGTTTTCAGGCTGCTTTGGTGGAGATGCATGAAAAAGAGCACCCAAAAAGTGCTGCTGCACCCCTTGCTGCCGCCCGTCTGTGGTGCCCCCCGCTGGGCTCGGTGTGGCTGGGGGACCCGGAGCCCAGTGGCTGCGGCCGTGCTAGCGTCTTGTGGGGTGCACGGCCCCCCCCTGCCGCAGTGCCTTCCCTCCACACCAGACCCGAGTGTGGCAGGACGAGAAGTGCCTAAGCCCTCCCCGGTCGCGTGGGCAGGGATGGGAGGGAGCCCGTGCTACCGGGGGGGCCCAAAGAAACACCCCGCCATCACCCACCATTACCCTGCCCTGGCTCCATTGCACCCCAATTGCGTGTGCGTGGGGATGGGGATCGCAGCCACAAAGAGCAATAAGAGACCTTCACGCTGGGATGGGGCACCAGCAACATCAGCTTTTCCTGATGCAGCCTCCAAACCCCACAGCACGGGTACCACCGACCCCACAGCCCGGGTACCACCAGCCCCACAGCCTGGGGACTGCCAGCCCCACAGCCCATCCCCGTCCCGCTCCTCTGGGCTCCTTTGGGGTCTTTGTCCTCCCCCAAAGATTTTTAATATTTAAAAAATGTCGTTGGTGGGATTGGTCAAACCGGCTGCTTGGCCCCTTGGGCTGAAATCCTTCATCTCTACAAACGGGACACCTCCGTTAATGCGTTTCGTCTTCTCGTCTTCCAACGTGGCCAACGTGACAAAACCAGGACGAATTTCCGAAAGGTTTCGGTGACATGAGATCTGCAGTTTTTGCCAGCACGCAATTTTCAGCTGAAAATTTTTCACTATTTTTGTAGCATGTTTTTTTTTTTTTTAATTATTATTATTTTGAAGCTCTTCTGCGGGAGCCGGTTGGGTTGGAAATTTTTCCTCTAAATGTCCTTTAGGTAAGAAATTGCCGTGCGGGTTGCGATGGAAAGCTTGCCAAAGACGGGGGGGCTTTTGCAGCTCCCCGCTCCGAGGCGCTGCCCAGATCAGAGCGAAACGTTTCAGCCCTCGTGAGGGCCTTGGGATTTGTCTTCGGCGCAGAGGGCGCAGGGCTCCAGCATTTTATATCGTCTCTCCTGTAGTTTAAGGCTGTATTTACACATGATCATATACCAGCGTAAGGCTACCTAACCCTGTCGTCTTTTTTCCACGCCGGTGTGATTTTTTTTGTCATTTCCTCTTCAGACAAGCCCATCCCTTCAGACTCCTGTGTGTAGCACTGTCCCTCTTTTACAGTAAACTTGAAGCTTTGTATTGTTAAAAAGAAAAAAAGAAAAGGTAATTGCTGTATTTAATTTCCCTGTTATTTCATGTGCTTCTATCAAGTGCATTTCAGCTTTTGCGGCCGGGACGAGGGGCTCGGAGTTCCCTTTGTGCCCTCTTCCAAGGGGCTGCAGAGCAGGGGCAGGGGGGCCGGTGGGGGGGCAGCTGGGGGAGAACAGGGGCTGCATCCCGGTGCCTCGGGAGTGGAAAATCGCCTGAGTGGGGAGCACTGAGCTTGTCCGTGCCGGGACGGGGCTGCAGGAGCAGGGCTGGTGCCCAGGGGACAGTTGTGGTGGCCGCAGCCTCCAGCCCCAGCGCTGGCCTCGCTCAGCGAGGGGGACACGGGAGCATGCGGGGTCCTGCATAGTCAGCAGCCCCCCAAAACCCAGGACCCCACAAAGCCTCAGCACCATTGAGCAGGGACCGGGTGGGAAGCAAACAGTTTTGTGCGAACCACTCAGTGCCACCGTGCACAAAGCGACGAGCGTCACCCCGCGGAGCAGCGGTTATGCCTTGAGATGGCGCTGGGCGGCCTTTGAGATTCAGGGGAGGACAGGGACAGCAGGTGACGTGCTCGTGGCCAGGCAGTGCGCCAGGCCACTGCATGCATGTGCACATGTGCAGGTGCTGGGATGCACCGAGCATCGCCAGCCCTGCACAGCGAGACGGCGGCTGGGGAGAGCTTCATGGTACCGGGGGCAGGGGGATGCCCGGGCGCAGGAATGCCATGGCCGCATGCTGCCTGGCTGCCCGGCGCTCCCAGCTTTCCGGTGGTGTCTGCAGCAAACGGGCAGCTGGGAGGCGGCGATGCCGGCGGTCACGTCGCAGGGGTCGGCTGCGTCCCTGGCATCGCCGCTCTCCCGGGGCTGGAGGTGTTGTCTGGGGCTGGTGCCAAGCCGGAGCTCCGCTTGCCGGAGCTGCGTGGCCGGCAGTGCTCGGGTTGTGCAAACACCGGAGCCCTGGGGCTGTCTGCAGCCAATGCAGACGAGCGCTGTAATTTGCTGGCGCAGCAGATCGGCAGCCGGACCGGGAAGACGCCAGCGCTCCTGGAGCCCAGCCCAGTGCCCCAGCCCAGCGCCAGCACGGCTGCGGCCGCAGCTCTCCTCTGGGGCCGGGGCTTGTCCGTGCCCTGCAGCTTTGCCCCTTCCCGAATGCTCCCGCGCCCTCCACGAGTGTCAGGGAGCCCTGGGGTGCAGCCGCTCTCTGTCCCCACCCTTCCCCACACATCTGGACAGATGGACAGCCTGTCGGACACCCGTGGGACAGAGCTGGCGGTGGCTGCAGGGCGCTGGGGATACGTGGGGGAGCCTCCTGCACTGTCCCCGTGCCAGCGGCTCCATCTCCAAATCTGCATTAGGCTGTTCTCCTTGCACTTAAAACCTTGTTTCAAGCAATTAAAGGGGAAAAAGGAATCAGCCCCGCTGGGAACACATGGACTTTTGTTAGAAATCAAAAGCTTTGTCATTGTTTTCAGATTACACCCTGAGCCTGGCCCCATCCATCCCCTGGCTCCTGGCCCCATCCATCCCCTGGCTCCTGGCCCCATCCATCCCCTGGTTCGTGGTCCCATCCATCCCCTGGCTCCCGGTCCCCCATTCTCAGCCTGCACAGGGTGAGGATGCTTCTGTGCAGAAATCCCCAGCAGCCGCCCCGCTGCCGCCATGGAGCCACGTCGGGGCTCTGTGCATCACCCACCTGCGCATGCATCTGTGCGCCCACCCGCATGGCACGTGGGCACGGGGTGATCCTGTCCCTGCCACCGGGGACAGCCCGGCCACGCGCTGAGCATTGGGGCATCGCGCGGCAGGGGCTGCTGGTAACAAAACTGCAACCGCGGCCAGGACAGGGTCTGGATTTGTTACAAAACGGCTGGAACCGGACCCAGGAACCAAAACCAAGAGCCGCACTTCCAGGAAGCCTGGGACAAACTTTGGAAACCATGAGGAGCTCAGAGAATTGTTTGTTTTTTTCCTAAATCCAGGTGGTTTTGGCTGAACTCCCCCTGCAGCGCCAGGGCCTGTGCTCCCGCTACGCGTCCCTGGAAAAGGGTTTTCAATGAACGAAAAATTCCACGTGCGGAAGACGGCGCTTGGAGCCAGGCCCGCTCCCGTCCCAGAGCGATCTGGGTTTGAACGGGGAAAGCAGCCCATGGCCCTTCCCGCAGAAAGCAGAGAAACCCTCAGCTTTGTTCGGAGCCATGCGAACCAGAGCTGGGGTTTGGGATGAAAGGGGAGCGGGGGGGCCCGGCTCGGCGGCAATGGAGCAGCGGAGCTCGTGCGCGCCGTTTGGAGCCAAAGCCTTTGAATTTTCCTATTCCCTTTGTGCTTATAGCTGCCGTTGCGAACAGCACTGCATTAAGTACAATGAATTAAAGCGGCGCTTGTTCGCAGGTTGCATAACCGAGTGCGGGGTCCCAGGGGCTGGCTGTGAGCAGTCACTGCAGTAATTAAGTGTTGTTTAATGAAAACAGCTCGGCAAGAACCGGCGGCTCGGCCCTTATTTACAGCTCCCAGCTGATGGGCAGGACGGGCAGGCACACGGTGTCATGCTGGGGCCCCTTGCTGGCTGCTGCCCGCACTGCAGCGGGTCCCATCCTGCACTGCTGAGCCCTTCCCAGGGGTGCTGGAGTTCTGGGGGGGCGAGGGCCAGGCAGGGGCCATGGTTGGATGAGCCGAGGGTTGCATCCTGGGGCTCCCGTGCTGCCCTAAGCCTTTATGTTGACACTCGCACCGTTACTGGGGTTGAACAGAGAGCTCAGGGCACGGCGGCAGCAGACGCATGCACGGACGGGGGTGACAAAGCCTTCGGTGCGCTCCCCCCGCCCCGCGCTGCAGGTCTCACTCCTCCTATAGCTACACTGGTCAGTGCCAAAGAGCTGTTTCAGCTGGATGCCGTTTCAAAGTCTTGCTGGAGGATAGCGCTTTTCTCTTTATGAGCAATACATGCATTGGCTGGGCAGCTTGACAGCAAAATACCATATTTCAGTTGCTAAAATCGCTGCAGCGACTGTGGTAAGATAAATGATCCACTGGTTTATTGAAACCACCCCTAAGCAGGGTTGCTTAGTACAGAGTCTGAAATTAAAACAGCGTAGAGGTACCAGGGAAGCAAGTGCTAGGGGAGAAGATTACGTGGTAGACTCAGAGCCACTCTGCTCCACCATTACAGCAAGAGCTGAATCCTCAGCTGGTGTAAATCACAGCAGCACTGACTTCCACGAGCCTACGCCAATTTACGTCATCTGAGGATCTGGCCCAAATTCGTGCAGGTCACTTCCAAAAACCCGATGTTTTACTGTCATGAAAATGTCAACATTTATTTCTCAGCTTGTCACGATGCACGGAGGTTGAGCTAGCCTGGAACCTTGCTTTGCTAAAAAGGGCAAGAGAATTTGCCAGCGGCAGGCAAACCCACGCGGGGCTGACGTTTCTGCCTGTCAATGCTGCTCGGTCTTTGAGGAGAGCAGGATGTTTCAGCAGGACCTAGTGGTTTTATACACTTTGACTTGCAAAGCCGCCTCCTGACGCTGCTCCATCGGCACAGTGGGGGGGCCCCGCAGACCTCCCCCTCGCCATGGGGAGGGGGGCAAGAAGGTTGAGCCTGCAGTGCTGGGGGCTCAGCTCCATCCAGGGACACCCCCGGTCCCGCCCCGGCGTCCCATGTCCCCTGTCCCCCTTTGGCAGCAGCACTTTGGGAAGGCAAGCGCTGCTGTCTGCTCCCGGAGGGCACGGCTGCGCATGCTGCTCCCGGGGGAAGCCTGGTGGGGGCCGGGGCAGAACGTCCGACCCCACTGCAGGACAAAGTCTTTAACCGAGAGTCTCGACATGACGGCACGTAACAGAATGTATAAATAAGAGCTGTTGCCGAAATGCAACCCAGAGCGGTACAAGGCGAGGAAGCAGCTCAGCAGCGCAGGGGCACCGCCAGCCCGGAGTGTCCCCGGCTTTCTGTCCCCTACAGGCCTGGCAGGAGCTTGCTGAGGAGGTCGATGACGAGCGACGCTGGCTGCACAGGGTCATACTCTGCAAACAGGTGACACAGGTTCTCCGAATCCGTCTGGCTTTTGGCCACGAACCCAAAGATTCTTTGGAAAAAGGAGAGGGAGATGCGTTCAGTTTGCATGCAGGGATCCAAAGGAATATGCTTCAACTGGCCCTGGCCACAGCGTGAACCCCAGCTCCAGCAATTCCACCTTGGCCCGCTCCCCAATCACGTTTACTTGGAAGAAAAACAGCCGGGAGAAGCATTTCTGGCAAGGCTTCCCAGCTGCGAAACGTTTCTTGAGCGCAAGGTATAGCCAGCTGTAAGCTCACTTCCTGAGCGCAGCGCAAGCGAGTCGCTGGGAAGGGCAGGGGGCTTGGGCGGGGGTCCCATTTAGGGGGGTGCAGAGCTCGGCGGCGTGGCCAAGCCCCTCACCTTGCCCCCCAGAGCGAAGCCAGAGCCTTCCCAATCCGTCCCACATCTCAGCCCGCCGCCACATTTCACTGCTCCCATTTCATCGCCCCCCCATCCGTAAGTGCGGGTCCTGCCGCTGCCCAGGGTTGGGGTGCCCCTGCTCAGCCTTGCAGCGCAGCTCTCACCTGGAGGACTTGCAGTACTTCTGCCACCTGAAGGGAGAAGAGAAGGGGGTTTGCTCAGAAGAGCGATGCTTAACTCATTTCCACCCGCGCGGGGCTGCAGAACGTGCCCGCCGCGGGGCTCGCCCTGCTCTGCCCTGCCACGAGCAGAGCAGCCGCAACACTCACTTTCTGTTCTCTGGATCCATCCCGCAAAACCTGACGGCAGCCAAGGGGTAGTGCCGCCTGAAAAACACCCTGCGGGGAGAGAGGAGAGCGTGGCGTTAGAGAAGCGCCTGGGCGAAGCCGGTGGGAGAAGCGGGCTCGTGCGCATCCAAGCCCTTCCCCAGGGGCTGTGGGGGAGCAGGGGCTGCGGGGGCCCTGGCAAAAAGCGCAGCTCCAGGGCGCAGCCTGGCCCTGCCTCCTGCTGCCGAAGGACCACTGGAACGTCGCCACCAGCTTCACTTAAAGCAGCGTCATGCTCCCTGCTATAAACACGGGGGTCAAGTCCATCCCGGGATTGCAACACCGGTTTGTCCTAGCAGGCCAGTTTTTCTTGACGTGACGCAAATATCAGCAAGCTGGCCGGCCGCAGGGCTGGTGGAGAGCTGCGCATGGAAGAGGGAGCTGCGCTCCCGTGCGCCAGCCAGCTCTGCCCCTGCTCCTCGCCGCCAGCATCTCGCCACCGGTGAGCCCGCGGCACGCCGCAGTGGCCCTTACTTCCTCTGGATGTCCGTCAGCGTGATGCCCTGCTCCGTCACTTTGAAGTGGACGAGGGTGGGCGTGGGCAGCGTCTCCAGCTCGAAGGTGGAGGAGATGGCTTTCTGGATGGCTGGGGCTCCTGCCAGCGTCTCCATGCTCACCGAGCTGAGGTACAAGACGTTGCACTCTGCAAGCACAGCGCAGGAGCAGGCTCAGCACGGGGCTGCGTCCCCGAGCATTTGCCGTGCCCAGCACAAAGGCGTCGTCCTGCAGAACAGGACCAACGCTCGCGGGTCAGATTTGTTCTGACGAAAATGAAAGACTGGGTGACTCAGAAATTCTTCGCAAATCTATTCTGGTTTACTCTAATTCTTTGCACTAATTGCTTTAAAAGTCAAAGTATTTAATTTCTGGTTTCTAAATGTCAGATTTAGCCTTTTTTTTTCTTTTTCTGTTTATTACATATTTCCTTTAATGAAAAGCAGAAATACCCCAAGCCAACTAACAGCTTAAGGCCAGCCTAAAACATGACATTTCAGGCTGACTGCGCTGTTTAAAAGCCTGTTCCGGGTCAAACTAAACTTTTCAGCTTGCCAACTGATTTTCCAGAATTTCCAGCAAAACAAAGCCGCTGCCGATTCCCGTGACTGCGCCGTGACTCGTCAATGCCGTGCCCTCCCCGTGGCTCTGTTCTCACCTGCAGCCCACCCGCGGCCGGGCCCTGGACACCCCCGTGCAGAAGAGGCGCGAGGATCTCTGCCCTCCACGCGTCTCCCACGGGTCCCTCAGCAATGCAACTCAACAGCGGCTTTAAACAGCCCCAAAGTGCCCGGTCCCTCCCTGAGAAACTGCAGATGTTCCATACCCTGATGGAAGGCAATTAGGAGAGAGGCTTAGAAATCAGGGGCTATTTAAAACTGCAGGACTTTGGGGTCTTTTATCAGCCCTGGGACCTCAAGAACTGCCTTTTCAAGCTTTGCTTTGCTGTCATGAGGACCAAAAGCACCCTTCCTTTAAAAAGATCAGGTTCCCCTGCAGGCCCGCGACCTGAGGATTTGAAGGAAAGCCGTGGGATCTCCAGCCTGGTGATAAAGCCAGGGGAGCATCACAACGGCACCCGCCAGCACATTGGGGTGCTGGGCTGGTTTGCACGGGCCCAAAAACAGCGATGGCTTTTCAGCTTCGGCTATGAATAGTGTTAGAGCAGATGTCAAAAAATAGACATTGGTGTTTGATATGTGAGGACTAAATCCCAAAGCACGGGTGCATGCCCAGAGCTCTAACTGCTGTCAGTTCGACTGTCCCGTGGCCTCTGGAGCCTGCTCCTTTTCTCACCTGCAGATTTCTTCAGCAGGGACAGCGCGGATTCTGGAGCACAGTCAGGGCTGTCTTCTCCATCAGCGAGATCTGCACAGACAACAAACAGAAGCTCTGATGTCCGCAGGTCAGGCTGCTCTGGGGTCACCACTTTGCATTGGTGAAATTCCTTCTTACACAAGGGACTCAAAAGCCTGGCACTGCTTAAATTGCAGGGGTGTAGAGCAGTAATTAATTGATTGTCCTCCATCTCCCTCTCCTGGCTCCGTTCATCTCTGATGTCCCCACCAGAGCGCTCCCTGCCGCGCTGCTGACCCGCTCCGTTCAGCAGCAGCAAGTCACCGCCGTCCCCCACTCGGGCCAGGACTTGCAGGTCCCTGCTCCGTCCCCAGCCAGCGCTACCAGCCCCACTCAGGGGCACCAGGGGGGGTCACCCCATCCTGCTGTAGGACCTTGCCCACCCCCAGCACCTCCTGCCTCGGTCACCTACCTCGAGTGGGGATGCAGAGCTTGCAGGGCAGCGCCAGCGGGGTGATGGCGTGCTGGTACACGAAGGCGGAGAGGCTCCCTGCAACACAGAGCTGCCCGTCAGTGGGGCCACGGTGCCGGCGATCCCCCACCCGTGCACCTCTGGCCCTGCAGCAGAGTCGCAGCGACCGCAGGAGGAGGGAAGAGGGTGAAGGAGAACTGTCTGGGGGCATTGCGGCGACAGGCGTGGGCTCTCTGCCACCCCCGTGGTCTTGGCTTGCAGCGCAGCCCCGCTCCCGGCTGGGAAACGGCTGCTGGCGATGGCAGCGCCCTTACCGAAATACAGCTCCTCGCTGGCTCCTTTCAAGTGCACCCCTTTGGCCGACGACTCGATGAGAAAGTGCCGGACGAGGTCACTGCTGTCATCGCCTTCAAACAAAATCAAAGAGAAGTGTCAGCGCTGGTGTGAGCGTGGCTGCTGCACCCCTGCCTGCCCCGGGGTCCCCAGGGTGCCCGCAGCTGGTGCTCCCCGCGCAGGGGGGGAGACGGGCACGCACAGGTCCTGCTGCCGGCACCTCTCACCCAGCCAGGTCCTGCAGCTTTTGGGCTTGTTTTAGCCCCACGGAGCTGGGCTCATTTCGGTTCAACCCCCGTAACCAACCCCACCTTTCCGAGTGAGCCCCTGTACCTGTCTGGCTGCCGGATGGAGAGACGGGAACCTTCATGGCCAGCCCGAAGGAGCCGCGGTACGACGTGCTGTCCCGCACAACGAACGTGCCCGGCTCCTTGTCCTTCAGCAGCTGGATCGCTGTCAAAGCACAGCGGGGGCTCAGCCAAGCAACACAGGTGGGACCCCCCCACCCCGCTCTGCGCCCCGCCGATGCTCTCGCGGGGCCCCGTCCCCCGGCAGCCCCCACAAACAAGGCGCCGTGCTGGTGCCGGCAGGCAGAGGGGCCAGGCAGGTTTCTGCAGACTTGTGGGGCACGGAGGGGGGTTCTGAGCCTTCCACCCAGACCCACCCATGGCCCTCTCCGCACCCAGCACCTCCCAGTGCAGTTTGAGTTCATCCCCGCGTCACTGCGGGGTGAGGGCTGAACTCCTGTGCGCAAAGCCCGGCCCGGGGACCACTCCTGCAGCCCTGCTGCGTGCGGGGCTGTCCCAGACGTGCTGCCTCACCTCGGTCCCTGGTTATGCTCGGCTTGAACCAGTACTTCGATGTGTCCATCACAAACTTCATGGTCGGTTGGCCTGCCCCAAGGGCACCTGCAAGAGATGTGAGGCAGAGCTGGGGACCCAAAAGATCTTTGCAGCAAACACCACTGAGAAGAGCAGAGCCCTGGCAGAGAGATTTCTCTCTCAAGCTGGCCAGGGCTGAAGCAGATTTTCAATCCTTTTGGTCAGAGCTTCCTCCCCGCTCCTCAGAATCATTCATTTCCACATCATTATCCTTGGCAGGCCATAGTGGAGTGCAGAGGGCAGCAGATGAAATCCCCCGGCCGTACCAGGCTGCCCAGAAGTCCGCTGGACCATGAGGATTTACACCAGCTGAGGATCTGACCCGCAAAGCTCTCCTGCTTTTCCCATGAGAATCCCAATTAAAACCCTCTGCCCTGAGAGCCGCCTCTGCTAATCTCCTCCAGAGCACAATAGCCCTATTGTCTGCCCTTGAACGAGGGACCTTATAAACCTCGGTATCTTTAGATGTCCTCCAGAGCAAACGGGAACCCTAACCCCTCCTCCCCACCCGTTCCGGGCCCACGAACAAGTCTGAAATGACAGAATTATGATCCTCGTTCCCAGTTGCTATAAATAAGTGCATCTGCATCTCCTCCAGAGGGACCAGAGCGGTTCTGCCCGCTGAGTGCGTGCTCCACGATGCTGGCAGGAGAACCGCCGCGGCTGCTGCAGGGTCCCCAGCAAAGAGCTGGAGACCCCCACCGAGCCCAGCAACCCTGTGGAGATACCTTGAGGCTCTCCAGCTCCAGCAAGGACCTCATGTCCTTCACGTCTATTGCCCATGGATGAACCCGAGTGGAAATCAGCATTCATCCCCCTTTCCTGGCAGCTTTAGGGCTCCTTTCCCAATGGCAGGGGGTGACTTACTGTCGGGGACGCAGGAGAGCGCTGGTGCTGACAGCGCGTTGTTCAGGCCACCGAGCCCCGAGGCCAGGCTGAGGCTGGGAGGGAAGCTCTGCTTGGTAGAGGCTGGGGAGGCTGCGGTCAGCCGGGGGGATGCATCTCCTTGTTCCAGGCACCCGTTCACCAGCAGCACCGGGATGTCAGCCGCGGAGTTGAGGATGGAGGGGGGGCAGCTGCTGGCCTGTCCCTTCTGGGACAGGCAGGCGTTGGTTTTGGTAAAGCAGGCTGCCCTGGGCTGGTGGGAACCCAGGCCAAAAGCTTCTCCAGAGGGAGACCTGATGCTCGGGGAAGGCGGCTGGGGGCTGCCCATGGAGCCAGCAGGGGACGGGCAGGCGGCATCGGAGTCATCGTTGTGGAGCGAGTGGGTGCTGCTGCAGGAGGGAGACAGGGTGAAGGTGGTCAGGAGGGGCTGCTGGGCCGGGGTGCAATGCACGGAGCAGCCCAGAGAGCCCGCACTGGCCCTGCTGGGTATCCACTCCCATGCGAGGGAGAAAGTCTTGGGGAACGGGACTCGGGTACCAGCCCCACGCCCCTTCCATCCCCACCACCAGCCCGGGACAGGGCCACGAGGCTTCACTCACCTCCCAAAGACATAGCTGGTGTCCGAGCCGGGGCTCATGGAGAGCTGGGAGACCCCGCTGGTCCTCTGCTGAGCCCTCACCACGTGCATGGGCTTCAGCAAATTGTCAAAGCCTGGCGAGGTGCCGAGAGCACCGGGGCCGTAGGAGATGCTGTCCTTCTGGCCGGCAGTGCAGTGCAGGGGCACGGCGATGCTCTCGGAGGCTTTGCTGCAGGTCTGGAAGGCAGCGCAGCCCTGGGGGGCCAACCGGGGGCTCTCAGGCCCTGCTGAGCTAGAGAAAACGACGCTGCCATTCGTGTAGTTGCCTCTGGGCGCCCCTTTTTGGGGCAGGAAGCCGTTGCTCTGGGGGGACCTGGAGAAGGGGCTGGAGGAGCCCTGCAGCACCTCGGTACACTTGGCTTTGGCTGGCGTCATCTCAATGTACTTAATGTCTGGAGGCAGAAAGAGGAGGTTGTTACCGATTTGGTGCTCAGGTAAGGTTCGTTAGCTAATCTCCGCAGGGCACACACACCTCTGTTCATCTCACTGTTCATGTTGGCTGCGGTTCACAAGCCCCAGGGGGTGCCAGGGTGCTGCTCCCCCTCCGGCACCACATACCGCAGGGCTGCCTCCGCGGGAGGCACAGACCAATGCCAGCCTTCGTTGAGACCCAGCGAGGGCTGATCTCTGCCCCGCACCCAGCTGGGGCGTCCCACCAGGCGCTGGTGGGCTGCAGGATGGGTTACGTGCGGCCACGTCTGCCCGCGCAGCCCCCCCTCGCTGGGACCGCACGCCGGTGCTTGCCGAGACCTGCCGCAGGCAGCGGGTGTTTCCTCCGGCAGCCGCTCCGGCTGCGCCTGACTCAAGAGGAAAACATCTGGGCTGCTCCCTGGGGTGACATCAGGCTCGGGGGGTGTCCATCCCGCCTGGCCCTGCTCACCCGCAGAAGGCTCCAAAGCTTCTCTATGTGGATGAGACAGGGTGGGCTGGCTGGCCGGGCACACAGTGCATCTCCCAGCCCCTTCGCTTGCCTTTATTTCAAAGGCAACACACCTGGTGGAGCACCACGTGCTCCAAGACCTTCAGCGAAAGCTCACAGCCAGGACAAGGGGATGCCTGGTCCCTGCGCCCTGATGCACAGTGGTCGCTGGATGCGCTGAGCCCTACGGTGAGCAGAGCCCTGCTGCACGCTGTTTCAGCAAATGCCCCCCAGACACCTCCGCGCACCGCTGGGGCTTCGGACTGCTTTGTTGTTGCGAACGGTGCACAGAGTGGAAAGGAGAGAAGCTAAACCAAGCCACCGGCCACTGCAAATATAACAGCAGTGCCCCCCCGCAGCGAGGGGCTGCTTGTCGCGGGCGATGTGGTCCAAAGGGCTTGGGTCTCACCCCAGGCTCTGGAGGCTGTGCTCGGGCTCACTGCTTTTAAGCTGAGAGGGGAACATCATGAGCCGTTCAGGGCTCCCTGCACAGGGACTTCCACCTGTGTTTCCTTTTGTTTCTCGAACAAGGCCGTCACTTCTGGCAGAGCCAGAAGGGGCCTTTTAGCAAAAGACACTCAGCTGTGACTTAAGGGCTCGCAGCGATGGCGAATGCATCGCCTGCCCGGGGAGGTGCTCCCGTGGTGAATCACATTCCCTGCTAGAGGCACGCGCCCCGCGTCTGGTCTGAACGTGCCCAGCTTTGTTTTCAGCTCCCGGATCTTGCTCTGCCGTGGGGTTCAGGACGGCTCCCCGCGCCCTTTCTGAATGGCGTTTCTTGAAGGGAGAAAAACCATTTTGCCGCAGCACTGAAGAACTGCCCTTAGCAGCCCTGCGCTTCCTTGCAGCTGCGTTTCCACACCTCGCTGCTGCCCTGCGCCCCAGCTCGCCCAGCGCCGCTGCAAGGAGCACCCAGAGCTGTGGGGCACGAAGCTGGGAGAGCAGGAAAAGCGCAGGTCTGCACAGAACCGTCCGCATCAGCACACAAGCACGTACTGCAGGCGCCTGGCCGGGCGCTTTGTGTCAATGTCTCCCTCAAAAGGGGAAAAGGAATGAGGCTTTTCATTGCCCTTTAAAGAAATAATAACTGAAACGCCTCCGCGCACTGGGCTAGCGAGGCCCTGTGCCTCCTGCTGAGGCTCCTGCTTATCAGGTGTGGCTAAACCTCAAATATTTGATCAGGATCTTGGCAAGTTTTTCAGCATCAAGGAGTGGCAAAAGCACCAGAAGCACCAAGGCTGGCTGTCACGCAAGCTGGGAGCGCTGCTCTCCTGCTCTCCAAGGAGAGGCAAGCACCAGAGGCAACTGACGACTGTTGTGAATTGCTACGGCATCTGTTATGGAAACTCCCCTGATGGAAAGGATAACAGCCCCCGGTGCTTCCCACCAGACAAGAGCAAAGCCCCTCTCGTGTGCCCTTGGGCACCGTCAGTCTCCTGCCAGCCCTTGCATCAACTGACCGAGTTGTGCAGGGAGCTCGCACCTCAGGCAGAGAGGAGGGCGTAGAGATCGTGCAGAAAGTGCCATGGGGAACCAAGCCTCCCCTGCCCGGCGGAGAGGAGGGCTCGGAGGCAGGGAGCCCAGAGGGAAGGGTTCAGCAGCGCACGCGTGGGCAGCACGGGCCAGGGATGCAATGCAGCAGTGGGAAGCCTCCATAAAAAAGAGCCGCTACGAGAAAATGAAAGCTGAAGTGAGGCTTTTCCCACCGAATTCAGGGCCAGATTTCCAGATGTTCAGTCCCACACTTGGAGCCAGGTTTGCAAAAACACCAGCATGCTACCTGCTGAGCTGCTCGGACGGCAGCCCGCGAGCGCAATGCCTAGCGGAGAGGCATCTCCACATCTCCCGACGCTAGTCGGAGGAGCAAAGGGCTGAACTTGCACTTTGTCACAGCACTTTATCTGCAAGGCCACCCCTCCTGTCTCGGCGCAGCAGGAGGTACAGTCTCCAGCTGCTTCAGGAACGCCCAAGCCCCGCACTGTGCTCGCACCGCCGCAGCCTCTGCGCTCCCGGGCTCTGGCTTATCGGCTGCCCCGGTCGCGCCAGGGCTGCAGTTCAGCGCACTTGATGGCATGCACCTTGTCCTTCCCCAACCCCACATTCCTCATGCAGGAGTTGCCATGAGGGATCAGGAAGAACAGAATTTTTTTCATGTCTTTAACATCCTGTCATTTGACCTTTCTCTGGAATGAGGGCTGCAGACAGATTTTCAAGGTATTTTGGTGTCTAAAGACACGGCTAGGCACTAACACTTTCCAGAGGCAGCCAGACTGTATCTTTAGGCACTGAAACACATCCCAGATGTGTGCTCCAGCAGCCGATACACCACAGTGTGTGCAGCAGCATGCAGCACGCTGCCTGCTTGTGTTACCTTCTGCACGGCGTGCCGACCGGCGCACACGCTGCAGAGGCGGCACGGGCAAGAGCCTGGGATCAGGAGCAGCACGCACAGCACAGCTCTGGATTGTGGGGATGACAGCGACGTGTTGCAAAAGGGTTGACATACAGCACCCAGGCATGAGCAGAAAGAGGAGGGTGCTATGTGCTGCTGCTGTTCTGCCTTGTGCGTGCCAGGTATGCTGCTGGAGGAGTGCACAAGCCCTGGAAAAAAGAATTTCCCTGGCAAAACGACGGGGAACATTTAAATTGGATAGTTGTGTAATGATCAGTACCTTAGCCCGGGGCTTTGGAAATCTGGCTTCAAATCCTTGTGTTCCACGGGTCAGTTATGACCCAGGGAAAGGCTCCACTGCCCTTCCGTAGAAGCGGGGCTCTGCTGCGAGGTCAGGCGTGCACAGACGTCACCTCCTGCGGTCACTGCCTGTCCCTGGTCACTGGTGGCAGTAACGCGGACTGGGAGCTCTCTGAGAGCTACAGATCCCCTTTCTCATGAGAAATGTTTTCTCCAAACACAGGGAAACAAATATCAGGTTGGATTAAAGGCCGTTCTCCCTGGTTTCTTTTGGATCCCATTGAGCTAGCTGGACAAGAAACCTTTTAGAAACAAATGGACCAAAGCAGGCTCGTAAGGCAGAGCCTGGGTACCCAGCCTGTTCTCCTCCTCTCTGTTGAGCCCTGGTGCCAGGACGCAGCACACCCATGCAATGCTGATCCCTCTGGGGATAGTGGGGACGTCACCATGCCCCGTGGCCAGCCCTTCCCATGGAGCTCATCCTGCCCTCGGCCCCACTCTGCTCTCACAAGGTCTGAGCCCTGCCGGCCCCACCGCACCAGCAGCGCCTTTTGCCTCACCTATAGCCTCTGGGTCGTGTTTCTTGGTGGCGACGGCATCACCCTGAGAAGCAGGCTGGGCCGCATCCTTCACCGGCTTGCACGTGAGCGGCTGAAAGGTCGGATCGATCTCTAGGATCAGCTGGTTGAGACTCTCTATTGAGATGTCCAAGGTGGGAGACCCGAGGTGTGCATCAGGCTCCGTGCCGGTGTCCTCCTGCTGCTGCGGCTGGCGAGGGACAGCGGCTCGCTGCAGAGAGGTGTCCTGCTGCCCCTGAGCGCGAGCTGCCGCGTGCTGCAGCACGGGGTGGGCTCCGTACAGCCCCCCGCCAGGCACCAAGTGCCCCTTGGCGCACCCCATCGCGCTGGGGTCGGCCCAGCCGCCCGTCGAGTAGTAGGAGCACGGCACCGGCAGCGCGGAGCAGCCCGCGTAGCCCGCAGCATGCAGGCGCTTGCTTTCCTCCTGTGAGGGGATGTGCACGGTCTGTCCAACGCGCAGCACGTGGTTTTGGATGACCTGCGACATGGCTCTGCGTTGCGGTTTGGGGGCTTTGAGTCCGGGGGAAGCCTCTTCGTCCTCCTTCTCCCCCTCTTCCTCCTTCTCTGTGTCTCCGAGCTCGGGGTGCGCTTGCCACGTGCCCGTCTCCCCCAGGGACCTCAGGGCTCTCCTTCAGCCCAGCGGCTCCAGCAGAAGAAGAATCTGAGGAATGCAGAGAGAGGAGCGGTTACACAAGGCATGCCCAGGGCAGGAGCCGACTTCAGTGGAAACGTCTATAAAAGCGGGGATTTGGAGTGCGAACCTGGAATCCAGCTCGAAGGAAAACAAGCCATCCTGCTCTCACTTTCCCACTCCCTTCCAGCCCTCTGCTCGTGGTGTCACAGCACACTTGGGCAAGCGCAAGGAGGATTAATTTGCAACAGCTTTTCAGGATTCAGCGGCCTAAAAAAATGCCTTCTGCTTTAGTGGCGCAGCATTTGTTTTCCTGGTGAGGAACGAGACGCGGCATCAGCCTAACGGCCTCTGTGTGGGATCCTGGCTCTCGGAACCCGTCCGAAGAGGCGAGGGCAGCAAGCGAGCCCGCAGCCACGCCAGGTAGGCTCGCAGCGGGCCAGCGGGACGGCGCTGCCTGCCAAAGCGATGCTTGCGAGTGGGAGTGAATTGGATCTGCGGGTTTATGTCGCTGGCACGACATGAGCTGAGCCCCGGAGGGCTGTGCGCGGGGCTGCTCTCAGTCAAGGTGCTGTTCTGGGAGTGTTTGCTATTACGTGTTGAATGCTCTCTGACCTCGCTTTAGATTGAAATTATTTTTTACTTCCCCATTCAGCAAAGCTCGCTGCCACCAAACGTACTGGGGGAACCTCACACATTTGTCCCAGGATGAGAAAATCAGTCCAGCCTCCCTCCGTCCCCACCGTGGCAGCCGAAACGCAGCACATCGGTGCTCAGTGACATAAAGCTGAGCAAATTCCCCGCACCTCCAGGCACCTGCCCGGCCCCTCCGATCCCTGGGGAGGGCAGCACTGGTGGGGCTGCGGGATGTGCAGAGAGGCAGACCGCACATCACTGAAACGAGTTAACCCTCCAGCTCAGGGCTCTCCCCTTCATATCCTGCATGGATCTGGTGTGTAATGCATGCAAACAGCGGGCTATACCTCTTAAAATATTTGCCCTTTCTGCATCAGTCTTGAATGACTGACTAATTTGCTTGGCTATCTCGCATTGATTAAGGATGGAGTCAGAGGATTAAGAACGAGACACATAGCTCCCGGGCAGCTCGTGGGCGGCGGACGCTGTGTTTGCCTGCTTCGTCACGTCTGCCAAGCGGTGACTAATTGCCACGCAGGGCGCCAAGTGCTCTCACAGAGACGGGACTCGAGCTGGCTTCGCCCTCTGCAAGCTGTACAACCCCGCAGGAGCCTCTCCTCGCCGGGAGTGGGGACACCGCGCACAGCGCGGGTTCACCGGCAGCAGGGAACGAGAAGCAGAACATCGCTGCTGGCAGTGCTGGCTCAGCCGTCGTGAGTCACACCTGTGACTGCTCTCAAAGGAGCTGGGAGAGGTTTTCAAGGGCTGCAGAAGGGAATAATACTTCAAACCCACCTAGCCCCCTCCCTGCCAGCACCCACGCCGTCTCCTGAACCTCTGATAGATCAGATTTGCAGGACTGACAGGCTGGTCAGGAGAAAGGCTGAGGAGCAGTGATGTGTCCTGCAGCAGGACCCATGCTGCAGAAAGCAGAGCACCTCTGGGAGGCAGCCCTTGTGCCCTTAATTGCCAATTAGACACATAGCATCACTGACCAGTAATCAGCCATGCACTAACACTACAGACTTCCTGGCCAGCCGCGCCATTGCCAGCACCCACTAATTTCTCTTCCTCAGCATTCCTGGGCTCAAACCTGGAGGCACAGAGGGTGCAGAAGGGGCTGGGACCGGAGTCCCCCATCCCCGCCGGCCGGACAATGCAGCCCCAGGCGCTGCCACTGCTCCACGCTTTGGGTTTGTCACTGGCAAGCAGCCTGCGCACTGACACCGCGGCAGGAGAAGCGCAGCGCGGTGCAGGGCTGGGAGGGAGCATTTGTTAAATAAAAAAAGAAGAGTCATTCCAGGTCAAAAACATGAGCTCGGTGGAGTGAAAATTGGATTCTCCCCTGGGGAGAAGAGCTGCCTGGCTCCAGTCGGCGTCCGCAAGACAAGGCTGGTTTTAATTTAAGTAGGTACAGAAATAACGTGCAGTATGCATGAACCAGGACTCTCAGGGGGTTCCAGAAGCATGCACGCAACAGCTTCCCTCCTCTCTTGTACTCCTGCCCTGCGTTTTTGATCTTTCTCGTGCTTGATGCTGCCAGAATTAACCTCCAAACCGCATTTCTCCTCCCTCCCCTCGCTCGGTTAAAGCGAGAGGTCGCCCAGGCTCCTCGCAAGAACCTGGAGCCTCCGCTGCAGGCTGTTCTGCCGGGAGGAAGGAAGGAGAAAGGCTGGGGCAAAGGAGGTCGACCGCTGTCAGCTGGTGGCCACCAGAAAGCCAGAGCTGCCCACGGGCACCAGGACTTTCCAGGAGCAACCCGAGATGCCGGTGCTGCCGCGGGGGGAGCCCAGCGCCTGGCCCCAGCAGTGCCGATGTGCCGGGCAGGGCTCGGTCACGGGCGGTGGGGAGTTTTGCCGGCTGTGCGGAACCACCGGGGTAAGGAGCGCTGGTGTCTGAGCTAGGACAAGGCTGGCACGAGAGAGAATGGAAACAAGCCGGCCACGAGCACAAGAATGGAAATGACAGCTTCTACTTCTGGGAACAGGCTGTGGAACAGAATTCCCCCTGCGATGAAGGGGACAAGTGACAGGGTTTGGGTACAGATGGACATGCTTATACAGGCTCTGTGGCATCAGGACCCCCCTCCTGCCATTGCCCCCAGCCCAGCCTGGGCAGCTCCTGGAGCCCGGGTAAACACCAGTGTTCATCTGGGCTCCCAGACCCAAAAAGGAGCCGGGCTCAGGCTCTGGGGACAGGTTTTTGGAGCAGGGGCACCTGTGGGGCTGCTGGATGGGGCTGGGTTTGGAAGGGGCGGCCGAGCAGGGTGGCCTTGGGCACACCCCGGCTGCGAGATAACGTCCTGAACTTGGCCAGCGCATCGCCCGCGGGCGCCGCAGCAGCTGCCGCTCCCCAAGCCCACGCAGCCAGGCTGGGGCCGCCACGTGGAGCGGGGCCCCACGTGCCCTGCACGGAGCAAAGTGCAGAGCCCCTGCAGAGCCCCGGCCGCATTCAGCCCACGGGAGCAGAGCGAGCTCCCTGGGGACATCCAGCGCGCGCCGCGTCCGTCCCAGCCCTGCGGCTCTCCCCGAGACCGCAGCAGATCAGGCAAGGTAACAGTGATGCCGAAAGCACACACGGAGCCCTGGATGTCCCGGCGTGGTTATTTGGAGCTGGGACACGGAGTGGTTCCCTGTCTGAGCAGAGACCCCAAAACAGGGACATACGAGCCGGGACACAGAGCAGTTCCCTGTCTGAGCAGAGACCCCAAAACAGCACGGCAGCTGCCACGTCTGGGTTGGTTTTCCTTGACGTGTGAGCCCTGGGAGCTGTCTGATGACAAGCCTGCTGCGTGTCCGCTCCCCAGGAAGAGGAGAGGGAGCTGCTGGGACACCCGGGATCTACAGAGCTCATTACACCCAGCTTAATCATTATGAGGGCTGCTGGGTGACTTGCCTAGATTAGCAGGGCGTGCTGATGAGGTTGCGGAAAACAGTCGCCATGGCTATGCAGTGTTTTGCTTGCGCAGCACAGAGAGCAGCGGTATCACGCAGCGAATCCGAGTGCCCCTCCAGTGGCAGGGGGGTCTGACACCTGGGCAGGAGGCAGCTGGTGCCCGAGGAGGGGCAGCTCGCCCCAGCCAGGGCGGCTGCCAAACAACGCCCTCCTCCTTCCTTGCTCAAACAACAGCAACTAGGAAGTTCAGCAGCAAAACAGAAAAAAGCCCCTGTGAAAGCCCAGGCAGTGCCTGGTGTTGGATCAGCCCTGGAGCCCCCGCGATGGGGACAGCACCTGTGTGACCATCACCAACGCAGGGGGTCTCGCTCCAACGCGACCCCGCAGCAGGAGCCACCCGCCCCCAGCACCCCCCCCGTGCCAAACGTCTCGCTGCTTCAGGCGTGTTCGCCCCCAGCTCTTGGCAGGGCTTGTAGTGGGCACGGGAAGCTCGGGGAGGGGGCAGCAGGGACGGCATCTCTGCAGGAGGGGGTCTGTCCCAAAACAGACTGAGTTATCTAATCCTGGGAATGTTCGGGATGTGTTACAGGAACATGAGACTTTCTAGATGCACTAACAAGCTCCTCACAGCAGCAGCCCAAGGATTTTTCCCTCCTGAGGCCATGGGCAGGTCTCCCTGCAGACCCCTGGTGGGGCTGCGTTAAGCAGCATTATTTCGACAAAAGCTGCAGCGTTAGGGAGGCTGTTTCCCTGCATTTCGGAGGTGCTAAGGGAAGGGGCAGGATGGGAGCTGCTGCACAGCGTGCTCTGCAGAGCTCTGAGCACTTCAGGAGGACGCCGTACGCCTGCGCTCCCCCCTGCGCGCGTCCCAGCGGGTCTGGTTTAACGGCATCTCTCAATTCCGACCCAAGCTGCGATGCTTCGACCTCACGACTTTCAGCAACTCGGAGAGCACAGCGGTGCCTGGCCTCGACTCACACACAGCGGGCTGATTTTCCTCCTCAGCCCGATACAAACCGCTGCCTCCAGCCAGGCAGACTTCTTCCTACCATGTGGCATTGCTTGCCTTGAAGTCTCGCCGTCACCACGCTGCAGTCTCTCACTGAAGAGGGGCTGCACACACCCGCACACACACGATGGAGCCTCATTTCTACAGGCTGAAGCGGCTCCGGGCAGAGGGAACGAACTGTCTCCCACCACAGTCAACAAACGTCACTGGAAATCTTAAAAAGGCTTCAAACTCTGGGTAAATCGGGAAGGTAATCACTAATAAAATCAAGCCCATAAATTGCTGATAGAAGTCCAAAACCTCAGCCTGGGCACTGAGCATGAACCCGTGCCACCCCTAACACGGCGGGCAGCAGCCCTGCCCGGGCTGAATGCTGCCTGGTCTCTGCCAGCCCCACTGCTGCACCGTGTCCTGGCTTATCTGAGATCTCTGCAGCAGATTCCTCCAAAGAATAATCATCAGCTGAATGCAAAGCAGCAGCAGGAGGAAGAGAAGTGATGGAAGAGAAGAGAGGAACAGATACAACCCGCAAACAGCATTAGCGTGGAAGACTGAAGGAAAAAAGGACTTGAAAAACACATGCAAAAGGCAGAGGTGCTCCTTGAAGCCAGCTCTTGGCGGGTACCTGCGCTGCAGCTGCTTGTCCCCGCTCTGCACACAGCTCTTGCAGCAACACCTCCCGCAGCACCTTGATCTCATAAAAGCAGCCTAAGGGTGAGTCTGCACAAGGACCCGCTCCCCTGGGAGCCTTGGATTTAAGGGAGCCGGGTCCCTCCCACCTGGGCTGAGCTTCGCTGGGTGTGGCGCGGCTGGGGCCAGGTGTGATGCAAGAGGGAAGACCCAGGGCACGGGCAGCGGTGCCCCGCTGCCCCTGCTGCATGCGGCACCGGGCGGCCGAAGGCAAGGAGCCCGCAGCCCGGCTGGGGTCCCCTCTGCTCCCCTCCAGCCGAGGGCACCCCCAGGCCAGCCGCTGGGAGGAGAGGTGGGAGAGGTTACACCTTGGCCCTTCGTTACCACCTCTGTGCCAAAGGTGCTGCGTTTATGAGCGAGACTTGGCCCATTAGGTGCAAAGGGAAACAGTTGATCTCCCATCATGTCTGGCTAAAGGGTGGCAGTAAAATTCTGGGGCTGCCTAATCTAAAAAAAGCCCAGGTCTGCCCACAACCTCAGAGCAGTTATCTGACTTGAGCTTTATAGGGAGCAGATTAAAAAAATATATATATAAAGGCAACTGTGTCTCTAACTCATGATTGCACAGTGTCCAGTCCAAAGCAGTCAGGCATGACTGCTGCATTTAGCATTCCTGCACTGGGAATGGATGATAATAAATAATCCCCAAGGATCTTTTTGGATCGCTGCGCATTTTGGCTCAAGGGTTTCTTCCAGTTTCAGTGGGCACAGAGCCACGCAGCAAACTTTAAACTCATATATCTGAAATACCCTTCTTCAAGGAAGCTGCCTGTCCTGCTGCCCATAAACCTGGTCTAGCGGGAAGTGTCCCTGCCCATGGCAGGGGGTTGGAACTAGATGATCTGTAAGGTCCCTTCCAACCCAAACCATTCTGTTAGTGCTTTCAGTTGCCACTACGTTGCCACACCACTAAGGGACCCTTTGAAATGTCCGATTTTATCAGGAAACACACCATAAAAATTCCCTCCCTTTCAATTCCTTGAACTCACTTTACAATCTTTCCAACATTTTATTTGTTATCGGCGGTTGTTTTTTCCTGTCTTTACATCCCTGGGTAAACAGCGCTCCACGCTGCCAGCACAGCCCCTTCCTCCCGTAACGGCTGCCGCATTGCGCCAGGGAGCGACTTCCCGGCAGCCTTCCCTTTTCCCGGCTTTGCAGCTCTGGAGGACCACAGTGTTCACAGGAGCTCCAGGCGCTGCAGAAAGGGGAGCTCCAGGGCTGTGGGGGCAGAGGAATGGCTCTGGTGGGGGAACAAGGCGCGCTTTTGCTCCGGTCCATGGCTTGCAGCCTGCGCTCAGAGGGCACCTGGGCTTTGGTGACGTCCTTCTGCAGAGCCTGCAACCCAGGTTAAGCTCAACCCTTTGTGAGCAGCCTAAAATGCCTTGCTCAGGGTTAAGCACCTCCTTTGGGAAAATGGCGCAGGGGTGTGCGAACCCAAGAGCAACCCTGCCCTGCACTGCCCCGTCCGACTGCGCCCAGCTTCGGCCAGGAGCCAGCTCCTGTCTCCTTCCAAAGAAGGTGGCCATCGGGCCGAACGGACACGGTGCTGGGCTGGCGCCACAAAAGAAGCCCGCTTCATCACACTGACACCTTTTGCTAACGTTAACCTGCCCAGCAATAAATAAATGCAGAGTCATTTGCTGTGTTTTAAGCTCCCGTTTGCCCCAGGCCTCTCTGTCCCGGAGTGATGCAATTCTTCCTCAGTGGGCATTGGATTGTTACTGCTACTGGTACTTTTAAAGCCAAATTGAAATCCTGTGTTGCTTTTTTTATGTTGCTTTCAGCCTGCAACACAGACGTTCACAGCTCAGTGCCTCTCCATTCCCATTGTGTAAGGCGCCCTGAGATGTCCTGGAGGGGCCAGTTGCTATAGAAAAGGCTTGTTTTGCTGCAGCGCTTGCAAACTCCTCCCTGAACGCTGAAGCAAACACGAGCGTGGAGATATTGCAAGACCCCTCAGGAAAAAAAAGCAAACATTTTCCTTTGGCTTTGATTTCACTGGTTTTGCAGTGAAGCCAAGACGTTCTGTGGCTCTTTCGCCAAGCCATTATATCTTCTTTGTGCTCTCCGATGCAGGGAAGAGTAACAGGAGAGAATTAATGAGGTGGACAGAGTGCTTGTGGAGGGTATTTTGTGCTGGATGACCAAACACCCCCTGTGTTGCACAGGTGTAAAAACCTTCTCGCATTAGGGCTCTTATCCTAATTACAAGCCAGGTTAAGGTGAATTTACTCAGGATGTTTTGGGTTCAAGCACAAATGCCTGTAAGAGAACCACACATTGACCTCACCAACAGAAGCAGGCTGCAAAAATACTGAGAATTTGTTTCAGTAACAAGAGAGGCAGATAGCCATACACCCAGGATCATGTAGGTTTTATAAATGCATGGTTACATCTTTCTGGAATTTGAACAAAATAAACACACAGATATCAATGAGCTGACCACACAGAAAAGAGCCTTTTCGAAGGAACAAATATTAGTTACGAATAAGACTTGGGAATGCTTCCCTGGAATTCACATGTGCAAATGTGGAGAAAGGGTTAAAAAATCTCGCTATTTGCCACCTCTGCTTGGAGCTGAAGATTTTTCTTGCATAAGAAGAAGCCACAGAGTGCCTCTGACGGACAGGGGAGCCAGCTGGGGGAGGCCTGGGGCTGAAACGCTCAGGTCGTGCGGAAGGGCTGGAGCCAGGGGCTGTCCTTTGGGTCCTCCTGGCCCTGGGAACATCCCTCGCAGCCCCCAGGCTGCTCTTCGGAAAGCTCTGCTGGGCATCCTGGTGTTATGCGCTGAGACCGCCTCCTGCCATGGGCCCCAGAGAACCTTGCAGAAGTCTGATGAGAAGAATCCCAGAATCCCAGACTGGCTGAGGTGGGAAGGGACCTCTGGGTCCGTCCGGCCCAACCCCTGCCCCAGCAGGGCCACCAGAGCAGGGTGCCCAGCACCACATCCAGGCGGCTTTGGGAGATCCCCAAGGAGGAGCCCCCAGCACCTCTGGGCAGCCTGTGCCAGGACTCTGGCACTTGCACGGCACAGAAATGCTTCTTGGTGGTTAGACGGAACCTCTTGTGCTCCATTTGTGCCCAGTGCCAGGAGCTGAGGCACTGGGCACCCCTGGAAAGAGCCTGGCTCCATCCTCTCTGTGCCTTCCTTTCAAGAAGAGAGGTGGCACCATGCCTGACGCATCAGGAGCGACACCAGGAATCAACAGAGCAGGGAATCCGGGCAGGAAACCACCTGCTGCTCCCCGGGGCCTTCAAACTTGCGGGCAGCGGGGGGACCCCAGCCTGGCGGGGGCAGCCCCTCGCACCTCTGCTGACCCCCGGTGCCGCGGGGCTCGGGTCAGCAGCCATGTGCGCGCTGCTGAGGCCTCGCCGCTTCCTAAGCCTCCGGCAGGTGAGTCACCCTCCTTCTTGGAACACCAAGACGCGTTTACCCAGAACAGTGACGCAGCCCTGTGGATCCCCGGAGGGTACGTTAATCAGCCGCCTTTTACTGAAAAAGGACTTGTTGTATTCTACACCTCAGACTGAAAACCTAAGCCTCCGCCATGCCCAGGAGCATCGGCAAAGGTTGGGGACACACATGAGCCCACCAAGGGCAGGACCAGATCCCTCCATCCTGTGCACCGGCCGCACGCTGCATGGTCCCCGAGCCAGCAGATGCACGTGCAGGAGGAAACCGAAGAGCGGCCGGAGGCACGGGCTGGGTCGCAGCGGAGCTCCCCGCTCCTGCCTCCGCACGCCGGGGGTGCCAGGCGAGGGGAAAACCGCTGACGCCAATGGAGGAAGATGAGGTCCTGCTGTGCCCTGCGCGGGGGCAGCAGCAGGTGGCTCCCACCGGCCTCCTTCAGGGAATTGCCTCACTGGGGAGGTGGAGCATTGAGAAAAAGCCTTTTTTTGTCCAGTCCTGAGTCATGCTGGTAGTTTTCCGCGCGCCAACCAGCTATGGAGAAGCCCCAAACAGGACTGGCATCTACAGGCTCGCTGCCCCAAAGGGCACTGAGTATTTTGGACAGGTGCTGCTCAGCACATCACGGTCTCCTGAGCCACTGCTATCCAGGATGCACATTTTTGATTTCTCAGGGGTGTTTTCTCAGAGGTTGGGGAAAATAAAGGCAGCAAAAGCGCACGGAGCAGCTCTCTGCAGCACGCGACTGCTGCTTGTGTTTCGCTCTCTAAAGTGCAAAGAATTAGAGACTGGATCCTTTTCTCAATAGCAAGCTCTTTTCCTGAGGCAGCTTTCAACTCATTTAAAGGAGGGAAATGGGAATAAATGTCTCCATATTGCTGCGGTGTGTGATGCTCCAGGAGGGTGTGCCACGTGGTAGCACCTGGCCATCAGAAGTGGAGATGTCAGCATCCAAAATTTTCCTTAGAAAGATGCTCCTGGGATCCGCCCCGGATACAACCGTGAACAATCCCGCACTGATGTCAGACACCGCATGAATCACGGAGCTGGACGCCTGCTGCCTGGCTCTGCCCCAGAGACTCATTTCAGCCTGTGCCAAGCAACACCAGCTCCTCACCGCTCGCAATCGCAGACCCACGCTGGTCCTGGGGGCCGCCTCTGCCAGCAGAGTCCTTTGGGACCCTCAGGCTGTTCGAGGGGGCTCTCGCAAGCTGGGGGTCTCCTTCACTCAGCAAGGAGAGCCTGGCATGAAGAACACAGATGGACACCTCTGCGGCATGTGTTGGCAATGCTCAGGAGGCGCTTCCACAGTCCTGCGCATGATCACAGGGCTGTGGAGACGCTGCCTGACAAAAAAATACACTTGAAGCCATTCCAGTAGCTATCAGCCCCAAATCCCAGGGGTTTCCAGAGAAGACTGTCCCGGTCACTGCCTGCCCCAGTACAGCAGAGGCAGTTTCATCATTAAAAATTTAAGGTGATTTCAACTCCCAGCTGGCTTCCAGCTCCCAGCTGGCTAGCCCTTCGGACCTGCGGATAAATCCACCCTGAGCCGTGGAGCAGAGGAGCTGCTAACACAGCTGCTGGAGAAACCAGAGCGTGGCCAGCCCGGAGGGGCCAGGGTGAAACCTGCGGTCAGCTTGTTTGGGCTCAGAGTCAACAGCTCACAGGCCATGGGTAGTCCCATGCAAGATTTTGGGAAAGACAACGATCGGCTGGGCCGTTCACCCAGCTGGACCTGCTGCAGGGCCATGCAACGTGCCCAGAGCCCGCAGATGGTGCGCAGAGCTGAGACGAGGGCATCGCGCTTGTCCGTGTGCACGCACGTTTGCACTCCAGCAATCTCTCAGCAGAAGCATTTCTGCACACAGACAGCACTGTGAGAGGAGAAACATCAGCCTCTGAGCGATAGCTGTTGACAGCTTCCACTAAGTAATCATGGAAAAGTTTTCTTCTCCAGGGTGAGACATTTGCCTGAGGTCTCACGGTGGGTGGAAGAAGAGAAGGAAATTAAACCTAGCTCTTCCCACTCTGCCTGGCCAGTGGACTATCTTTCAGAGCTGCATTTTAAGCTAACTCCACCAATTTTTCCTTTTCCAGGAATGACACCACCGCAACCCCAAGGCAAGGAACTGTGAAACAGCTTTTGTCTTGGAGCTGGCGTCTTTGTTATCAAGGTGAAGTCGATGAGAACAATGCTTTCCACACTTGCTTTTCCTCTCTATAATCAGCACTGTTTGCTTATGCTGCAGTGCCCCAAGCCAACAACTGATAGGGATTGGCAATTCAAGTGAATTGCACCCATATTTGCTCAACAGAAAAACCTGTAAGCCCTACTGCAGCAGGGATAGGGAGAGGATTCTGGGCACAGCTTGCAGTGCTAATTACAGCTGTTATTAATAATAGCACAGGTGAGCAAGAATGAAAGAAGTGACGGCACAGGAAGGGGAAAGGTAGAGTCAAAGCGTATGGAGGGCCTCCGGATGGGTGCAGCAGCAAAGGCTGGAGAAGAATAGGCTGATTATTGTGGGTTTACTGGCATAAAGGGGGCAAGGATGGTGAGACAGTGAGAATCACTCGCTGCTGGAAGGCTGCAGGGGCCGTGCTGAGGGCATGCAGCTACCTCTCTGCAGCTGTGCACTAAGGGGCACGTGCATGTTTTCCATCTGTTTTCAGGGGATTTCACCCACTGAAATCTGTAGCAGCCATCGAGCGCTCCCTCAGCAGCTGCTCCCAGATCTCCCCAGCAGAAGGGCTGAGATGCGCTCCTTGGAGGCGTCCTCCACGTGGAGCCACACGCTGGTCACGCACAAAGGGCTCAAGTGCTTCCTGGAAAGTGGCATCTCCCACTCGGATCGTGTGGCCTGGGCATGCATTGCTGCGGTGGGACTTCACGAGGGGCTTGCTCTGCCTCTGTCTGCAGCCCAGGGAAGCAGCCAAGGTGGGCTCCTGTGTGGCTCACATTCCAGGGGACCTGGAGACAATGAAGCCATGGTTTGCCTGCCTGGAAGCATTGCAATGGGATGACTCACAGCTGCTGACACTTGTCACGCTGAAAGCATTTTGATATTTATGGCAGGCTACTCACATCCGCAGAGCAGGGTGCAGCGGGGCCAAATGCTCTGCATGCTTTCTCCATGCCCCCTGGCCTGCAGTGCCCTTGCCTGCCTGCTTGTGAGGTTGCACGGCCCCAGTGCTCATGGACCGGCATCGCACCGTTGACGCGGGGAAACCCATCACTCCTTCTCTCTCAAATCCTTGCCTCTGTTATTGTCCAAGCCTGCAGGAAAAGGAAGAAGAGGCCCCCGCAGTTCCTTCCTGCGCGGAGACATGGCCCGTCCACAGGCAGCGCAGGTTTGGTGGCAGAGCCCAGCTCCTCCGCGCACCGGAGCTGTGCTGCGAGCAGCAGCTCCAGCCTCCAGGGCTGCCACGACAACACCTTGCAGCTAAATTCACTTCAAGGCTAACAGAGAGGAAGCTGCTAATGGACTCTAATGGAGTTGTAGTGATTCTCCTGGGAAACAAGCTGTCTTGAGGAGAGAAAAAGCAGTGAGCAGATCACTAGCACTTCCACAGTTGTTCTCGCTGTCTCTCTCAGACATCCCCTGGGGTCACAGCTTCAAGGAGAGGAAGATTTGCAATTCCACGCATGACAACCAAGGGAGGGAGGATCGGAAATCTGGGAGTCAGTGCCACCGGCTTGGAGAACTTTGGGTACCTCACCTTCTGCCTCGCCAGCTCTGCCAGATGACACCGGCATCTTCCTCCGCAAAGGAGCTCTTTGGCGAGCTTCCCTGCTGGAGGTGGGTGCTGGCAGCAGGGAATGGGCCTGACCCATGTGCCAGGCACAACACGCTGGCCTCTTTAGTTTGCATTTTGCCATTAGGGATTTTCAGCGCTTTTCTCATGATGCTGACAAAAATGTGTCGTGGGAAAACAAACCAAACCAAAAAGATGCTCAGCATTTACATGGACAAGACAGTTTGCCTCTGGTTTTGTTTCCTTGCATGTTTATGAATTAGCACTTGCCCATGTTTTCTCTCTCCCTCCTGCCTGTAACTGCAGACAACCCACGATGTTACAGCTCACAGCACAAGGAAAGAATCAGCTCCTAGACCTCAGCCAAGAAACAAATGGCTCCAAACTACAGCGCCCTTCTAGCGCACTGAGTGCAGGTCACGGTCTGTTTATTCATTTTAACAGCAGAAATGCTGTGTTACTACTTCCTTTCCTGTTAATTTAAGTGCCACAGTTCTGTGCTACAGTTGTGTGCCAGCAAAACAGGCATGGGAATGAGCTCATGCCATTGGCAGTGCGTGCCCAGCTCCGCACGCACTTCCAAGCATCACCTCAGGCTTATTCCTCTCCTGTAACACACACTTGCAGCTTGGCTCTCATTTCTAAGGGGCCGCGAGATCCTCGGGTGGAAGGCACCAGAGAAATGCAAAGCGTGGCTCCTCCACCTTGTTCCCTAGCTGGGCTTGCTCGCTGCGTTGTTCAGTTCGCAGAAATGGAAATCATGCCTCAGTGGCCACGGACAGGACACGGAGCCAGGATTTATATGGTGCAAGTCTGTGTTTAAAAGAGAAGACACCGACTGCTGCCAAGAATGAGTTGTTCCTGCATTTCTTGGGTATTATCTGACTCCCTGCAGCAAGATGGAAGGGCCTAACAGCACCAGTTTGCAAAGCACGAGGACATTCAAGCGTCAGACTGAGCTTTTTAGGCCCTTAAAAAAAAAAAAAAAAG
>VXAA01004761.1:78195-107857 GCA_013399115.1 Anseranas semipalmata
GGTCTCTGGGGCTAGGGGGGGATCTCTGGGGCTGGGGGTTTCTGGGGCCTGGCCCTGGCAGCACCATTTCCCCCCATGTGTTTTGGCTACCCAGGCTGCAAGGTCTTTGTGAAACGCCATCCCGCATAGCGCACGGGACACGCGGGCCCTGTGGCATGGGCAGCAGCCATCATCCACGCTCTTCCGCTAAATGCAGCCGTTGTGCTGCTTATCAGTGCTGGTGCTCAGATACGGGCGGTGGGAGGCCAGAGTGGGTGCTGCTTTCCTGGGTCAGCTCCTTGTGGGGGTGTTTTTGAAAACATCTGTATTGCTGGTTAATCTGTCTCTGTTTGCTCCCGAACGCGTGCTCCCTGCTGGCACGCTTCCCTCCTGGTTTCTTGAGTGTTGGGCTCTCAGCAGCCCCATGGCTCAGCTGGGAGCACGCTCCTGGCTCTCCTTGCTACAGCAAAGCCTCCTCGTGTGGAGTCTGCAGACCTGTAAATGGGAAAGGTTAGGCATGCTTCAGCGGCCTAAATCAAAGTCCGTCAGCTGCTTCTTGGGGCAGAAACACTGTTGAACTGCAGGGCTGGGTTTTCCTCCTTTCTACCTTCTGTTGGAAAGGGGAGTGAAACATGCTGTTCCGCGGAGCCAGCAGCTTGGAAGGGCGGTGCAGGGTCTTGTAAGCTCCGTGCATGCATCGGCTGGGATGCTGCGGGGAGGATGTAATAGGAGGAGGATGCTGATCCCATTAACGGGATCTCGACCTGCCTGGTGGTATTTGGCAGGGCATCCAGAGCTGTGGGCTTGCAAGCCCATCCCACAAAAGCAATGAGAAACCTTGCAACCGTGGAGCTCAGCAGTCTCCTAACTGCCTGGAGGGTGTTTATTTTTGTCATTAAAAGGCAACCATGTGTTTCTCTTCTGTCCTGCTACTTCTACAACTGCCTACTGGGGATTTGAAATTATTTTTATTATTTTATATTTCGTTTATGTCTGGAGGCTCTTTCACGCTAGCCTCTGTACAAACAGTCTTTCCTACTGAGTTTACAATCTAGGCAGACAATGGATGAGAGAAATTAAGTGTTAATGGCCCCATTTTATAGCACGGAATTGAGACCTGCTGTTCCACTGTGTTTGGTCTAGGATCATGCAGGGAATGTGTAGGCAAGCTGGGAAGGGAACCAGATCTCACAAAACCAGATCTCACAAGCGCCAGTCTTTGTGCTCAGGCATTCGTCATGTCTCAGGCTGCTGTTTATTCAGAGCCTGTGGTGAAGAAGGTGATCAGGACTCATTGAAATGGGGAGGAATTGGTTCACAAAGCCATGCCAAGTGCTCTGCTCAGGAAAGTGAACCACAAGGACAGAGGCAGGGCACAGAGTAAGTGATAAAAAGTTAAAGCTGGAATTGGTACTTGAGAAGTTTCTACAACGCTTTGGTGCATTGTCCATGTACTCGCAGGTGTTGTTGTCCACGTACTTGCAGGTGTGGGTAGCCTTTTCTGTGCCATCCACCATGGGTGTGCTTAGAAAAGCACCAAAGTGCCTAGCGAGCAGAGGTGCCAGGGCGGGGATGGTTCACAGAAACCCTGGTACAGATGGGCTTTGCACTATTGTCCAGAGCCTGTCAAACCTGGAACCAATGCTTTTAAATGTTTGCTTTGCAGGGAAAGCTGGAGGATGCACAGTGTCCAGAAGCACCACAGCAGTGGAGAGCACTTCAGCCAGGAGAAGAGACTCCAGAAGACGGCGGTTTGGCAGGTAAGAGAGGAGGAGGAGGAGGTCTCCTCCTCAAGTCCATCAGCATCACTACATTTGCTCACAGAGTGAGGAGCTGCATTAAGGATTGCCTTCACTAAAAGCTGTGCGAGCAGGTTAGTGTCCCTGCAGCTGGATGAACAGCACAGCAGAGACAAACAGAGTCACACCACTCACTCCCTGCTGCCAACCCACTCAAGTCCTGTTGTCTCAACAGCTTGCCTTGTAGTGCCTGTCCCTGCACCTAGATGTTCAACATCAGGATAAAATCAACATTTCCTGAGCAGCGATAAGACTTGTGCTCAAAATGTGACCTTGGCTACTCTATGGGCAGACCTAGTGTAATTAAAGGACAGCGCTTGTTCAGTTACTCTGAGCTAGTCTTTCCTACTGCAGCAGAGCCTCGTGTACAAACGTGCTATTATTCTATTTATCATTGCATTGCTGTTTTTTGTTGTCTGCTTCGACATCTTTAAGAAAATGGCAGGAATTCCTTGCCTCTTGTGTGTATCCTAGTTTTTAATTGTATTCGGATAATGTCTAGCGTTCAGACATCCTGAAAGGGGATGTCTGATTCTTTATCTGTTGCACACATTCTGGTTTGCGTGGGGAGGAGCGGGTTGGCAGCATCTCAGAGAACAAAATATTGAAGTGTTTTTGTATGGGGGTGGGGGGAAACTTTCCTTGATAACAGATTTTATGTCACTATGTTTATTTCTTTAAGGTTTTGGTGGGTGGAGTGTGGACTGTGGGCTGTATCCCTTTCAGGTAAAAGCCAGCTGCATAGGTGGAGCGATCTTAGTTGTTTTTGTTCATTTAACTTCTGCAGAAAGCCACAAAGAAAGGACTGATTTTTCTGTGCAAACAGGGGAAAGAGGCATTACCAGAGCCAACCCCCATGGAGCCAGGAAGGTTTCAGTTTGCAATACGCACGTTTGAAGGTGAAATGGAGGTAGTGAACTCTGCTGCCGATTGCGTTTCAGAGCCCTGCGATGCACCCTTCTGATTTTGTGGGTGGTGGAATCCCTCCACAGATGAGAAGGATGGCATATCGCAGGGCCCCTCCTGGTTTTGAGCACTGGAAATGTATCGGGATGGAGGAGTTTTCAAACATGTTGAAAGTAGCAATTGCCCTGGTATTAGACTCCCTTAAAAAATAGCGTGCAAAGGTAAATCGTGTCCCATGCGTATTGGAGGAGCATAGAATTGTAGGCTTCACAGGAACAGCATTTAAGGGGTTTGGTCACCAGTGGCTGAAATAAGAATGTTTCTCTACTATGTGAAAAATAGCCTAACTCTGTAAGCTTTCGCATGCATTTCTTTTGCTGAAAAATACTGAAATTCATCTGTAACATAAAACCAAAAATCTGTTAAGATGGTGGTGTATTAGGGAAACCAGTAACAGTTAACATGGGTACCATGTAATGTACAAATTCCTGATCTAACTTCTACACCTGTGGCTTTCTTAAGGTTGTAAAATGTATGCGTCTGCTAAGTTTGTTGTCAGCTCTTTGGGTCATCAGGTGAGGTTGTGGCTTAAATGACAGCTTCTTCTTGGTTCATCTACAAGAGCTCGGAAGCTGAAGCTGAATTTCACAGTGGATGGGGGAGCAGCGCAGGGCCCAAGGAATTTGGCTGACTGTGGGGTTTTGTACAAGTTGTGGTTATGTTCGAGGCAACTGATTTTCAAAGGGCTGCTGCTGAAGTGCACGTTTTGGAGCTACACGTGCTAGCGGGACAGAAGTTGAGCTCTCCACAGGTTAGATAAGGGCGTGATTGAAAATCAGAAGGAGGCCTTGTGAGGGATAATGCATGTTCCCTTTGAAAGTGGGAACTTTGGCTTGTGATCCTCATTCACTCTGTGAAGTCAAAAGTTTCTTCGGCTGCCTGAAAGCTTGGGAATGGGCTGCTTTCAGCTAAAGATGCAGATGATTTTTAAGGTCCCTTCCAACCCAAACCATTCTATGATTCTATGAACTCCTATGCAGCTGCAGTGCAGTTTCCTGCAGGTTCTTTAGGGGTAAGAGATGGCTGGAAAAGACCATTTATGTTTCTCAAAGTTGTCTATGAACGTTGTTTACAAACTTAGTGGCAGGTGATACACAGAAGGTCTCATTTTTATGGGAAGCTGTGAGAAGCACCAAGTATAGAATTTAAAGTGGATTATTGAAATCGCATGGAAAAGACACAGGCAGTCTGATTGAGAGTTAAAGTGAATCAAGGCCATTTTGAAAGCACTTCCAGTATATTTAAATTAAACCAAGCTAAATTTTTTAGCCTGGCTACCCACAGAGGACTCCAGTGTGATTTGCCTAGTACTTTTTGAAGCCCCACCTTTGTTTCAGAGGATAAGTTTTCCTGAGGTTTTTTTTTCCATGAGTCTCTGGCTGCCTTGGGAGCAGCGTGGTGCTGTCTGCGATGGAGCATTTCTCACCTTTCCCACACGGTGTCAGCATCTCTCAAAGAGACGGTACTGCTGGTCCTGTTTGCTTGCTGATTTCCCCAGCCCTTGACATAGAGATCAGAGGTTTGGCTGGAAGCCCTCTTCCAAGGAGAGCACACTTTTTCATCTCCTGGGTGACTGGAAGCAAGAGGAGAGGAGAGCAGCTTGGAAGGAGGGATGTGGAGGAGATAATGTCCGTGCCATCTTAAAAAAAAAAAAAAAAAAAAAAATCCCAGTTTTCTGTCTCAGCTCCCTGTCAGTTACTGGTACTGTACGGTGAGCAGAACCAGAACTGGACTGTGATCTGTGCACTTGTTCTGTGTGTGCCGTGGGTCACTTGGAGCCCGGCTGTGCCGTCGTGTCTTTCCAGAGGTTATTTTCTAGGGCCTGGGGAGGTTGCATGGGGCACGTTGTCAGAGTACCTTCTGTTACCTGACTTTGCATATAATCTGTATTTTTTGTCTTCAGATAGCTTCCCCTTGCAGAAGGAGAAGTACATGTTTTCATCTTGGTCGCTGGTCACTGATGCTTCAGTTCATAGTGTGTTTCGGGGCATGTGCCATGACTGACAAACTTCATGCGTATCTGCAGGAGGAAATGCCTTGTGAGGAAAAGCTCCTTTTGTCTTACTGATTGTAAAGGGAATTAATTTCCAGGCTGAAGATCGCTGTTACTGCTTGGCAAGGAGATGCCTCCCTCCTTTCTAAAGTGCAGTATGGGATCTGTAAGGCAAGGCCAGTCGTTAGAGCCATGCAGTGTCCTGGACACATCCAGGCTCCCCTCTGTTTCCACCTCTCCCTGCACCTTTCCCACCAAATGCATTTTGTGTGGCTGGAGGGAAGGTGTGGTGTTCCTCACGTGCAATACATCTGAGACACAGTGCGGTTTTGACTGCTCCTAGCAGGCTGGCTAGACTGCGATCCCGTGGGACAAAGACACAACCTCCCCAGGGAGACGTTACCGCTGCGGTGCCGGTCAGAGGGCTGCGCTGCTCCGGGCTGTGTTGCTGCAGACCATGTCGCAGTGCTCTGCCTGCTTCCTGGTGGCTTAGGAGCAGGTCTCTGGGGCGGGCAGGTACCAGAAGCCCTAAACCCCCAGAGCGGGGCAGTTTTCTGGTGCATTGTCTCCATGCCCTCTTGGGCAGGAGCGGCGGTGGCCCCGCTGCTGGAGAAGGTGCCACGCGTGACAGCAGAGCCGTGCGGTACGGCCGCAGTGCTGCAGGATGACGGGCCATGCTCCACTGCCTTCTCTGGCGGGGCAAGTGCACGTCCAACGGCTGCAGCCCACATTGTGCCCCAGACAGGATGCCCAGCTGAGGAGGCAGGCTCTGACAGCATTTCAGGTCTTGCTTCTGATGGCTTGGAGACCTCCTGTGTTGTTTGTTATCTGCAGCGTGCTTCAGAACGGTCTCCGGGTCTCTGACAGCATGCCTCGCAGCTCTGCTTGTTGGGTGGTTCAGGCAGTGCTGGCACGTGAGGGGTTGCCTGTTTGTAGATGGGCGTGGAGTCCCGCCAGAAGCTGCTGGCAGTAAAGGCGTTTTGATGAATCTCATTAAGGATCTGGGTGTTGGCCAGGCCTGCTGCAATCCCATCCAAAACCTGGTGGAAGCCGTGTCTGTTGGAGTACAGCTCTGTGACTTTCGGTGAAGCTTACCTCTGTGTGCGGTCGGGTTGTGAAGCTTGAGCACAAGCGTTACAGCTACCTGTGACCCTCTGGCAATGCAGAAGAGGATCAACTGAGAAGGTGTTAACCTCTTCAAAGGAGCCTTGTGCAACTCCCTGTTGAAGAGCAGGGCTGAGTGCAGAGTGGCAATAGCTGCTGGCTGTGTTAGTCATCCAGAAAGAGACTTGTTTTTCCTTCTCCCCCTCCCCGCCCTGGCGCAGGGGTAGAGATTCTTTCTCACTGCTTGGTGTGGCCAAAAGTTAGAAGAAGAAACATGTTATCTTCAAGGGAATCAGTCAACTCTCCCCTAAAAACATAAGCTTTTATTTGTGCAGCTCTGGCAGTGAGATTTAGTGGGGTGTTGAATTTTGCTGCCATAGCCCCCGGAATCTGAAACCAGTTCTGCTGAGAGGCATATGCAAACCTGAACACGTGTGTTCACACCTCCTTCCACATTAACGTTCGCGTGTAGATGGCTGACTCCCTGATAATAAGATGCAACGTGGCGTGTATGCTACAGAAGTCTCCAAGGTTGCGCTGGCTAGCTGTGCCAGTTACACAGATAAACTGGGGAGCGTGGCAGGCCTTTGTAGGCACCGGTCACCATTTTCAGTGGGGTACTGTGCGCCTGGTGTAGGCTGCAGATGGGAATGCTTACTTTCCTTGTAATTAAAGTTGGTAAACCAGAATGCCTAAATTTAATATCTGGACCACACAAGGCCCGCGGGATCAAAATCTGAGGAAGTAATCTGCGATATCTTGGTCAGACATAGAGTTTTGTATGTCCAACTCAGCACCTTCATTTTCAGACAGTTGGGTAGGAAATGGGTTGCCTTTGTTGGGTGTGTGAAACATGTAAAAGCACTGGTGTTTCTTGGAAATGAAGGCTTGAAGGAGTCTTTGGAAAAGGCACTTTGACTCATGAGTCACTTGTGAAGATTTTATTTTTTATTAGGTGGCAGGTTAAGAGCCTTTTTAGAGCACCTTTTTCCATTTCTGGAGCACTCAGCCACTTGGGGTTGTTGGCTATACTAGTGTAAACTAGGATGTTGTCCCAGAGGAGTGCAGCACTCGAGTCTTACACTGCTGCGTAACCTTCAGGACAGGCACAGACTGCAGAAGTAGGTGAATTTGTCACAGTCCTGTCACTACACGGGGCTTCTGCAGCAGTTTTAGGATTCTTCAAGCCTTAACAGACACATGAAATCCATCTGCTCTTGTTGCAAAGCCAATGAAACTGTCAGCACCTAGGGAAAAACATAGAAAGTGGCTTCTCTTTCCTGTGTTTTTTCAGAGTATGCTTGGTTGCATGTATATAACCATTGGGATTTTTCCTCTTCTCTCATGTTGCATAGCATGAAAAATTCATACCAACTCCCAAGGTAATGCAAAGACTTGTCATGAAAGTTTTTGTTGCTTTCAGTGGATTTTAGACCAAGCTCCTAGTTAAAGAAGAAAGAGCGAGAATCAATGGGAGAAGCTCTGGTTTTGATAAAGGATGATGCATGCAGACTTTGAATCCTGGAAGGCTTTTTGGACTATTTATGGCACTGGAAATAATTTGTGCTTTTCCTCACTTGCAGGATGATTTTAGCCACTAGAGTAGGTCATCAGTCACAGAAATTTCCCAATCAAGCATATAATCACTTAGAAATTAGGGGTTTGTGGAACAGGGCTTGTCAGTAAAGAAAGGAAAGTAAATATCTGCTCGCTATCTTATTTTAGACAATTGAATTAAAAAAACAAAGCAGCAAGAAGGGAAGTTAAGAGTTTCAGTTCCTGCAAGCTGAAGATTTGCATGGGTTCAGCAATGACAAATACATGAGATCATGCCTAGATTGGCTCCGAATCTGCCACGCATGTGGTAGAGGTGAACCAAAAGCCTCTGTACTTGTCAAGACCTGAATAAGACTTTTGTAATGAGCTGTGGCAAGGACAGGTGTTTGTTCAATGTCAAGCTTCGACTCCCTGCTCAGGTAATAGTCTCAGCTCTGAAGAGCTGGGGTCTTACTGGAAGGTGAAAGTGAAAACTGGCTAAACGTGCAGCTTGAAAATAGGCAAGCCCGCTGCTCACAACTGTGCATGTGCATGCTTGAAAACTTGCAATTTCTGCAAAATCTTAACATGTTAGGACTGCTTTTCTGTTTCAAGAAGAGAGTGGGAAGGCTCCTATACGTGGTACTAGTAATAGAGCTAGGTACTCCTATTGTTGCTTTTGCGAAGTGACATTTTAATCTCTGTTCCAGTGCTTGGAGAAGAGGTACAGGATTGACTCACATCACTGAGTAACAGAGCCAAGGACAGAACCTAAATTTCCTAACTCCTGTCCAGAGTTTTGTCCATTGGATCAGATTGAGTGTCCTCTCCCCTTGCTGTACCACTACTGGAAACATGCAAAAAACTGAAGCTACCTTGGCCGTGTTTCCTTTGAGTAGAACTGCTCAGTGCCAGTCTGGAGGTTCATGCCAGCAGAGGGGCATTCAAGCAGGAGAAGGCAGAGAGCAAATATTGCTATGTAATCTTTTTTTTCCTCTAGTCAGCTGCCTCCTTCTTTTCATCTTCTTACACCTTTCTCACTCTTGCCTTCTGGTATGGTGCATTTGGCTACCAGCACAGATTACAAGTTTACAAGTAAACTCCAGTTTACAAGGAGTAAACTGCCAGTTTGGGGAGTGTGTGTAAGAAAAACTCAACAAAACCCTGTTAAGATCCCATCCCCTTGTGTGCCTTTTGGTTTTTATGGTCTTCCATGTCCAATGTTAGATGGTTGTTCGTTATGTTAAATGTCCATTCTTTTTCCCAGCCCTCCAAAGCATACTCTCACCATGCCAGGAGCTGTAGTGCGGGTAAGGTGGTTGTGCTGCTGTCATTAAATGCAGCGTGATGCTGTTTATCGAGTTATTTTTCCCTCTGCACCAACTGCATGACAGTAGGCTCTGAGGTGGTCCTGCCTTCATCTAATCCGTAAAAAGTCATTGCTTTCCAGTTGGTCAGGCCCCGATTTACCCACTTTGAGGTCACAAAGCTGCTTGTGATGGTACAGACAAGGGGCAGCTGGTTTGAGTTTGAGGGGCAGCTGACCTCAGCTGGTTTGAGTTTCCCCAGAACCATCCTGCAGTGGCTCAGTTTGGAAGGGAGAAGTCCCCTTTGTGGAAAGGAAACCCATCACTGGCCGCCCTGGGGAGGGAGGGTCGGTGCCTGGTGGGTGGGGGCACCTGAAGCAAGGCAGCTGGGGGGAAGTCATTGGCCATGGAAACACATTCTCCCCCGAGATCTGATGCCTCCACCTGAGAACAGGAGTTTGATTTATTTTTCCATATAAAAGAAGATGTGGGGAGAGGAAACTATAGCCCACCCTCAGCTGTTCTGATTGTTGCAGAGTGCCGCCACCCTTCCTCATCACCCACATGCATTATTTTTAGGGTTTGTTTGCCTCAGCTCATTCTTTCTTAGGGTTACAAGGACTTCCCTCCTGCAGCTACCCAGGTGGCACATCAGAAACCACAGCTATGCCTGGAGAATGTTCCCCTTCACCATCGTATTAATCAGTTTGTTCTTCAGCAAGTGACCTGATGGGAAGCAGCACCTGGGACAGCAGGAGAAGGGAGAGGACAAAGCAGTGCCTGGGCTGAGATGGATGGGAGCAACTGCATCAGTGAGACCTAATTCCAGTTTAGCTCCCAGCCAGCCCTGAGCCGTTTGGCAGCTAGGGCTTCTAAACCATTAAAAATACACAGTTGCATGCATTCATGGACAACAACTGGCAGGAAAGGAGAAATGATTAGCAGTGATGCTGTGTGTGGAGCAGGAAGGTGTCACAGGAACCACCTGGAGCCCACATGACTCTGGGTGGTTAGCTGTCCCTCCTGCTTTTGAGCTAGGTTAATTGCAGACCATGGCCCCTTTCTGTAATGAGGACCAGGCTTTTTTAATTGACTTTTTAAAGAAGATTTAAAACTGAGATTGGGCCTAGTCCCCCCAGTGAAGAGAAAGCAATGTCTCTTTGCCTGTCTTGTTGGTGAAAGGTACTAAAATGGGTTAAAAGCATCCTGGAAATGCAGTGTTTTTTCTGTGCATTTCTGTGCAGACCAGATTGTGCCTGATTTGGTTGGGATATTTATGGTTTAAAGTGTGATGCTGGGTGGTTGCTTGGTGGGCTGAGTTTTACTAGTTTAAATCAGGGTTGTAAGCTGGAATCTGCTTTCTTAAAATTCAGGAACTTTCTTGCTTAAAAGTCTGATTTACAGTCACTTCTGAGAAGCTTAGGGAATTGCTGTAAGTGTGGCAGCGTTCTGCGAAGCTGGAGTTCTGTTTCATGGTTTGTGTGGTCTGGTTCAGAGCTCCTGTTTCCGCAGGCTGTATCTCCTGTGCAGGTGAGTTCCCTGGGCTCCAGTGCAGCAGAGCCTCCTGATCTAGTTGTGGTAAGCGAGTCCTGTTGTTTATTTAAGGAGCCTCGGGTTTAGAGTGGCATTGTGGTACAGTGGTCTTGAGATGCTTCTTATCGGTACTTGAATTTCTGGGCCAGATGCTGAAACTAGCCTAATACTTTTCTTTCTAGGGAGAAACCATGAGAGACATGCATGGTTTAGTGAGAGCAGAAATGACCCTTAGTTTTGGCAACGAAACGTTAAGCTAGGCATTTGTCACGTGGTCTGGTTTTGTCTCAGGTTTGCTTTCTGTTCTCTTTGATTCCTTGGTTGCCATTATAAGACGGTTTTTGTAAAGGATAATGACCGTCCCTGTGTACCTTGAGGCCTGTATCACCTGGGGAGGTTAGGAAGAAATGTTCTGCGTATGTTCATCACGTGGCGTTGGCCTGTTTGAGATGCAGAGTTGGAGTGGATGGATGGCTCATCTCAACTAGTGTGGCAATTGCTACTGTGTCCTCGTGTGTAGGTGTTCAGGCTGTGAGAGCTGTGGTCACTGCCTCTCCCTGTGAGCAATTTGCACAATAATGTGGTGTTTTCATTACTGACCTTTTAAATTAAAAGTGAATGGTAAAATGTTACAATACAGAAGCTTTTCGTGGAAGTAGCCATCAGGTATATCCAGTGGTGGAGCAGCGTTAAGGCAATTATGTTGAGAGTAAAAATAAAGACAAACACCGCTACTAAATCTGTTGATGGCTTGTTTACTATATAATTAGTAAACCATCATTTTTTAAAAATAGAATGTTTTACACACTTTTTCTTTTTCTTTTCTTTTTTTCCTGCAGGGCAGTACTGATATGAAGCTAGGGTAATCAACAAACAGCTCTTGACAGGATCAGAAGGGTATAATATGAACTCTCGTGATACATACAAGATGCATCCTGTGCAGGAAATACAAGGGAAAAACCAAAGGTATTTTTAAAATTGTTATAATTTATTTTCCACAAGTAGCAAAATACAGTCAGTTTTCAGACTCCAGTGGAGAATCTCAAGTTAGGATCTTAGGTCAGTGGTAATACAATTCATCTAGTAGCAGACTTATTCTGTCTGCTACACTTGAAAATGAGCCATGCACTCTGAAGTCACTGCTGTCTTGTTGGGGAGGCACTAGATGCAGCTGTCCCAGATGCTGCTTTAGTTTTTCATTCTAGTAAAGGCAGCTGCATATTTTCCTATTTAGAATACATCTGGTTGACAAAAACCTACAAACTTCTCAGTTTGTAGAAGGGGAATGGCTTTTATTAAACAGGAGACAGGTACAATTGCATGTTTTGGTGAAGCAATTTTCCTTGCTAGAATAAGTTAGGTGAGTGTATTTTGCATAAAAAGATTTAGTTAAAGCAGTGTGTTTTCAGGGTACATTCATGTACATATTTAACTTTTTATATGAAAAGCAGCTTTACATATATGAATATACATTAAGAGTATATTGTTACCGAGGAAGAAAACTAAAAAGGCCCTGTATTATAGGTATTCCTTACTCTGGCAAACTTCTCATTAGCCATGTGCCTTGTCTGAGTAAGGGTTAGGGTTAGGAGAAATAGGAGAAAATATAGGAGAAAAACAAGAACAAATGACTATTCAGTGTGTCAGTCTTAACCCCCCCTTTTATATGACAGAGAAACAGCACTTACTGTACATGTTACACGGGCATTATAAAAGAAAATGCTTGAAACAACATTAGATTGTCATTCAACATAGGTAATTCAGAGCAGAATGTACTTTCTTCCTGAATCCCAGCTCAGGGCACAATCCTGCACCCCTGAGCCAAATGGTTTAGGAAGGAGAATGTATTTAATTATGATTGGCAACCAGCTGTATAGGTGGCAGCAGTATCTCAAAACCAGCTGATTGGATTTTCTCCTTGAAGACTGATTTTGTTCTTGTCTCTAGAACAACGTTTTTTGATCTGTGATCCAAAGTTTCCTGTATCACTCCTAATGGTGGCATGAGTAGCATTGAAAAAAGTGTGTCTGTTTTGCTCTGTGTGGCTGTGTATGTCCACTGGAACATGCCTTACAGGTTCCCCAAATCAAAACTGTTCAACTGCTGCTCTGGAAGGTGGGGTTGGGTCTGTCCACTGAGTTAGGCTCCTGCCCAGCACCAAGAGCAGCTCATGGCCAAGACCTTTTGCCACTGATGTGTGGCTCTGGGGAGGGCTGTGTGCTACGGGGATTAGAGCGTGCTAGTCAATAACAGATGCGCAAACAATTGCAGCAACTCCTCCCCAGTTGACATTCAGATGTCCTGTAACAGCAGTTCCCAGGGTATTCATCTGTCAGTAGGAATCATCATTCTTCTAGTAAATGCACCAACTGGCATTACATTCGGGGTTTCTTTTCAAGGTCTTGTTTTACATGACAATAATCTGTTGTTCAGCTGCCATGTTCCTTTCAAGTACATGACCCTGGCAGTAATCTTTGAAACTGTGACTGTCCTTTGCATTTAAATCAAACTGCACTGAATGGCATCTTTATTAGAAGTGACAGTATGAATGCAAGACACATTTTCAGTAGCTTATAAGTGAAATACATATCTGACTTATAAAAAGGCAGCTGCTAAAGTCCTTCTAGAAAGACACAGTTGGGAAGGGAGAAGAAAACCCACATTTGTGTTTTTATCTCTTGAGGTCAGCAAGCAACAACACAGAAAGCCCCCACGCGTATGTGAAAATCAGCAGACTGCGTCAACAGCAGCCGATAAAGCTAGATATAAGCGAGCTTCAGACACTGGGAAATAGCAGTGGTTGGACCATGGGCACAACTATATCCTGAATTTAAGTCTTGCCTTAAGAAATAGATACGAACTTGCCCTAGGCTTGAATCTGTAAAATGCTGAGCATTCTGGCACCAGTCTACCAGAACACATGCTTTAATATCTAGCATGTGAGTAAAGACTCCCTCAGCACGTCAGTAGTAAGGATGCCATTGGGACAGGCTGAATGGCTAGGTGGTAAAAATATATTTTGAGTACCTGTCTGGATTGGTGCAGAAGTATCTGTTTCTTAGTTCAAGCTTGTATGCTTGGTGGCTGGGGAATCATCAATATTTGGTGCATGTAACTAACTTGTCTTTGTGCAAAAAGTTTGAATCTAGCCTATGCCCATCAGCCCTTGTGCAGGCAGGTGCTTTTTCAGAAGCTGAAGGAGGCTTTACTGCCAAAGTGAAGCAGCATTTCTAAGGAATACAAGTCAATGTTGGGATGCAATGACTTGTGCTCCTTAGGGATGTGCCTTCCTTACAGGTGAAAAGCCAGATATCGTTGCTACAGGCAAAAGCAAAGTGGTTGTTCTTCTCCTGACAAACCTGAGGTGCCACAATAATATGCATAGCTTTTGAAATTATGCATATCATATGCATGGATTTTGGTATTAGCTAGGCAAATTTCTCACTTTTCATGAGAGCAGGCAGAGCTGAGAGCTGCATGCTAGGACACTTCACAGCTTGTATTGCGTTATGCTTGGAGCCTGAGACTTGGTGCTGTTCTGTCTTGAATGCTGAATCAGTGCAATGGGCATCCTTTTTGTGTGTATGGAGGAGTAATAGGTAGTCTTGTTAAATGCTACGTTCAAAGCAAGGACAATGCTCTTGGAAGTGCAGCTCTAAAACAAGCAGTTCTGTTGCACAAACGTCTGTTTCTTTTGCTATTTGTTGCTTTTAAGGAAAATGTTCTATTTTGAGCATTTCTGATTTTGACTAGGAAAGACTAAAAGGTGAAATGGCATGATAAATTCTTGACTCACTGGTCTCCCTTTCCCTTGCTTTGCTATTAGTCATAGCTTTATCAAAGTCTCTCTATCCATGGGAGTATTGGATAGCAATGCTCGTTGACTGAAATAGGGGGAGGCTCCTTGGTTTTCCTCTTACAGCTGTCTTTCCTAAAGTAGTGGCAGGTCTCGCTCTATCAGTAATTCAAAGTAGAAGCAGTGTACAAAACTACACCAGCCGTCAGCTCGGTTAAAGCCTCCCTGGAGCTCTGCTCATGGGGAGAAGGTGGTGGTTGTCTCTGTCTCCATGGCAAAGGAAAACCTCTTGCTCTCGCGGCAGGCGGACAGCTGCCAGAGGCGCTCCTGGCTCAGGCAGCCCAACTCCTTCAAAAGTTTGAAGAGGTCATTGCGGAATTTGACGCCAATGAAGGCGTAGAGGAAAGGATTGAGGCAGCATCGGAAGCAGGCCAGAGTGTAGGTCACATCATCTGCCATGTCAAGCTTCTTGCTCTCCTCGCATGAGCTGGTGTGGTTGAAGGCTGAGATGGTCTTGGCCAGCATGACGCCGTTGTAGGGCAGCTGGAAGACAATGAAGACGATTACCACGGCGATGATCACCTTGATGGCTTTATTCTTCTCAAAGTTGCGGGCCTGGAGTAATGTTTTGATAATGATGAGGTAGCAGACAGACATGACCAGCAAGGGAAATAAGAAGCCAAAAACCATTTGGGATACTTTGATGCCAGTGTTGAAAGCCTGCAAGTCATTAGCAATGATGGAACAGCGGGGATGGCTGTCTGAGTTATTTACACCACTGTGAACCAGCTCGGGGATTGAGAGAATGAAGGCCAGGAGCCAAATGACAATGCATGTGACCTTGCTAATGAATATCATTCGGGGACGGAAGCGGTGGGCTGAGGCAGCCTGAACAATGGCAAAGTACCTGTCGATGCTGATGGACAGGAGGAGCAGCATCCCACTGAAGAAACTCATTTTGCAGATGCAGTAGACAGCTTTGCAGGCAGATTCTCCAAAACACCAGTATGTGGCTGCACTTGTGGCCCAAAATGGGAGGGTCAGCAGGAAGAGGATGTCTGCCAGGGCCAGGTTTAGCAAGTAGATGTCCGTCATGGTCTTTAGCCTCTTGAAGTAGATGTAGGTGACCATCACCAGCCCATTTCCCAGCAGCCCTATGAAGCAGATGAGGGAGTACATGGCTGGGAGGAAGGCAGCACGGAAGTTACGGACTTCTTCCTTCTCACACAGGATCTCAAACATGGTGTAGTCGATAGTGGTGTTGGAGTCATAGTCATCAGTGACATTGTTCCCAGCACAGAACTAGAACAGGGAAGGAAAAAAAAATGCGCGTTGAGACAGGTACTGTGGGTGCACAGGCACTGACCCTCAGTGGGTGTCCAGAAGGGGGCCTGCTGCTGACCTGTAAAGCAGCAGGAGCACCCAGCCACGGCCAGTGGAGAAGTCCCAGGGAGCTCCTATCATGAATGGAGTTGGCAAGGTCTCATGGCTGAAAACTTTCTGGATAAGTATGTGGGGTTTGTTTTTTTTTTTGGGGTGGGAATTCACCAAGAAATATTAGTGCTCAGCCAAAACAACACCTGAAAGCTCTCAAATGTGTGGCTGTTTTCCAGAATGCTTCAGGACCCAAATACAGCTGTATGTACATAGTCAGCTGTCAGATAGAATAGGAAAAATAACACGTCCTTTGGAGTTCTTCTCTCAGGGACAAAATTTGCTCTTGACTGAGTCTACTCATTAGGCATTCTCTAACTTCAGTTTCACCTCCCTTTCCCATCTGAGATATTCCTGTTGCTCACATGCCCTTCTCCCTTGTGAAAGTGCTAGAAGAGGGGTGCAACTGTTTTTGTAACCAGCAGCAACCTGGCACCATGCGCACCCATGTTCTCATGGGCTTCCTGGTCCTCCTGCCTTCTCCTCCCTCCCTCCCAGCTAGGGGTGAGCCTGCGAAATAGCTAAACCAGTGGTGTGAACAAAGGGCTCTGTGGGAAGACAAAGCCAGAGCCTCCCTTGGCTGTTTTTTCTGCTAAATTAATAGAGGTGTCAATGAAACTGTGAGGAAACACAGCGAGTGAAGCAGGAAATTGTTACTGTGCTGACACGGATGAGTTGCCGGTGTCTCATTCACAGGCCTCTGCCCCTGATTTAAGCTCTGATTATTCTTGTTTCATCTTCCTACACTGCCATAATCTGCAGGGCAGAGTGAGCTTGTGGTATCTCTGCCCTGCTTTTTTTGAGACTTATTAGTCTCCAGTACCTTCTCTCCATTGCACAGAGATGAAAGGTTTCCCCTGGATACCTCTGCATGTTATCATTGAGTATCTTAGCACACTCTCCATCTCGGGCAGGCTTGGCTTTCACCACATCCTGCATGCTATCTGGAGGCATGCCACCAGAAGTGAAAGGGAAAAGAAGCAGGCTGCAAAACCCTACCTGCTTTGCTGAGCCTCTCAGAGAGCCCAAGCTGGGCACCATGGCGTGGTTGAGGCGGCTCCTGTGGTTGCAGGAGCGTGAGTACTGGGGGCCAGGCCCGTGGTTCAGGAGCAGGTCACAGCAGAGCTCGGTGTTTTGGCTTCTCCTTCCTGCTTCAGATTTACTCTGAGCAGGAGCAGGCAGAGGAAGATGAATGTCACATGCGAGGCAGCTGAACTTTTCCTCCTTGGGCATGTCAGCTCTTCAGTACTAGCATCAGTTAAAGCCCAGCACTGTGACCAGGTACCTCTGAAGAGCCTCAAGCTGACTTTTCACAAGCACTCTGCATGTGATGCTTTTATCTTTCCTGAAAATGCTCACTTTGTTGCTAGAGTAGGACTTGGTTCTAACAGACAAGGCCATCTGAAAATCGGTCTATGTAGTTGTTTCTGTTCTTGCTCTGTTTGCATTCCTTTTGTTTGTTTTTCCTCTGGCTTTCAGCACTGCTCTCTGCTTTCTCACCGCCCACCTCCATATGCGCTGGGTTCTAAGCGTGAGCAGCCCTGTCCCCCATGGATCTCTCCAGGGCTGTGGGTGGCTGCTGTTTTTTTTAGCATGTCAAAGTTTGAGATCTCTTCACCCACAACACAAATGCAGCTGGATTTCAACAATGTTGTTTTCAACATCTTACCTGAAAAATTAGAGGAAGGCTGAAAACAAGGGTGACCTTTAACTGCTTACCTATAGAAGAAGGAGACACTGTGTTAGTATTAGCAGTTACGTAGGGATTTCCACATGATGCTTGTTTTGAAAAAGCAGTGGTAGCATACTTGACTGCGGTGTCCTCAACCCTGCAAAGCTCTCCACAGCTGCATAAACAAAAGTGGTGAAGATGCTAACAGGATAGCCCAGGGTCATGTAACACGTTACTGTCAGAGCATGGAGTAAGTCTCAGAAGTGTGGCCCCTCCAGTCTGATCTATAGTGGCTGATAGCAACAGACAGTTAACTCGTGCGTAGTGTAACAATTTTTATTTTAGACCTTTTTTTTTTTTTCCTCAGTGCCTCCCTACTCCCCCAACAGCTTCATGCTTTTGCAAGGCACAATCAGCAGCCAGTCTCCTGTGCTGCCTTCTGAACTGAGGGTGTAGCATACTCAACGCATGTAAAATGTACAGCTGTGAGTGCAATTAATGTGGCCCAGCTGTTCCCTGGCAGTGTGGTGACTGAACTGCAGAACAGGAAAGCTCTGCTCCCTGCAGGATATACATAACTGAAGCTGGCTGAGATTTATTGCTTGTCTAAATGTCAGATGCTGCCTTTGGATGTGGAGATACAGTATGCTGACAGCTGGGAGAAAAAATTAAATTCAGAGCCAGATGTGATAATGGTGAGAGCAATCTCAGACAAACAGCTCTTCCTGCTGTGGTTAGCAGAGACGGAGAGGCCAGTGAAAGCTTTCTCTTCTCTCTATTTAAAGCACATGCCAGCATCTACCTCAGGCAGTTGTGACTGAAAGTTGCCCAAGTTAGGAGGTGATGTGGCAGCTATAAGAAAGCCCTCACCTGTCTGCTCTGGCATGAGCAGAATGTGTCCTTCCTTGAGAGGGAGTTGGCATCTGCTGTTTTGAGCATCGTGCTCATGACTCCCCCCAGGGCAGTGGTCACAGTACCAAGTCTGCCAGAGTTCAAGAAGTGATTGGACAATGTGCTCAGAAATATGGTTTGATTTTTGGGTGGTCCTGTGTGGAGCCAGGAGTTGGACTTGATGATCCTTGTGTGTCCCTTCCAACTCAGGATGTGCTATAATTTTACGCTGCTCATCCTAAGACGTCTCTCTAGGCACCACCTAGTTCCCCACACAGCAGACCCCTGCTTCCCCACTGATTATCTGGTCCAGGATTGCTGAGCGAGGCTCGGGCAGAGGCAGGAGATGCCTTTGGCTTTTGGCTGCCTGTTTCCTCTAATGAGTATGCCTTTCTCCTCACAGATAAGCCTGTTTGTTCATAAATTTGACTGAATCCTTTGCCCTTCTGGTTTTCAGCAGTCTGTTGTACAGCTCTGTTCTGGATTGCTGTCTGCTGTTTCTTTGCAGAGCTGCTTTGCACCCTTCCCTGCTCTGCTGGTCTCCTCTTCAGGTGCTGTGCTGGCCCAGGAGAATGAATTTCCAATACTTCAGGTAACTGCCGCTGTTGCCCCAGTATCCCTGCTTTAAGTCACATGTAATAACATCCTAAGAACAGAAATAACTCCATCAGTATCTGCAATCGCAGATGCTCAGTTATACATGGTAATGCATGGGTGAAATGTGCAAAACCTCGTATTTCTCATTCCCTACAGGCTGTACATGAGCTTCCCACTAGGTCTCATAGAAGTTTGTAGTTTGTCATCCTCCTCTCCACCCCTCTTAATTTCTTCATTTATCCTCATGCTCCTGGGTGCTTAGTTATGTTCATACACCCCTCACCTCTGAATCCTCCTGGGGGAATCTGAAACCTGTAGTAGTGCCTCATTAGTGTAGGAGCAGAGTATGTCAAGGTAGCTTGGCCAAGATTAAGCTTGAGGGGAAAGGAGGTGGCTTGGCTAAGTGCTTCTGTCTGTATATTTTCTGTCTGTCCAATGTCTTGCACTCTGACCAGTCCTAGACTGCAGGAAGAACTTTAGTGAGCAGCTGATATAGCCATCTCTCCCTTAAAGATGCTTATCTAACTTTTGCATATTACACACAGGAAACGCACTGAAAGCCCAAACCACTTTAACCTGCTGGGTGAATTTAAGCAAGCCTAAGATGTAGTTGCCTTCCCTGCCTGGGACACTGGCGCAGGGTCCCTGACCCCTGCAAAAAAAAAAAAACTGTTGGAGCCTAAGTGATCTATTCCACCATCTTATTAGCCTGGTTTCCTAGGGACTCCTGCAGTTTGTGCTTATGCCTGCCTGTGCCTACTGATGGATGATTGTTACCCCTACTGGCCACCATCAACCGCATTTGTCAGGGGCTGAGGCCTCACAGATAGTTAACTTCCTAGAAGTTGTATAAAAAGGAGGCAGAGGAGAAGAGCCACTCTCGGTCCACACAGGAAGGACACCAACTTAAATTGTACTCCGTTCAGTTGTGTCAGCCAAAGAGCACAGCCACGGTGCCTCCTAGTGCCAGGCTGATGCACCAGCATGGCTATCCCAAGGCACTTGCCCTCTAAGTGCAGTACCATTTTCTTCTGCTGGTTTTTGCATCTCCCCTTCACCTCCCAAGACCAGTCCAGCCTCTGCTTGATCTAAAAACTCATGAATGCATAGCAGCAGTGAGGTGTTTTTTATAAGCAAACTTTGAAGTGTCTAACGAAATAGAACTGATAACAAAGTGACTCACTAACGATTCTGAAACAGTTCAGCTAAGTATCATTCCTTTGAAGAGCTTCACAGGTTTTTTTTTCCCCTCGGTTGCTGTTTCAGGTATCTTAAATGTCAAACGATTTTCAATATAAAAAGAACTTGCACTGTTCCTTCCTCTCTTTCTGTCCCCCCTCCTCAGCTAACGCATTTGCAAAGGCTTAACTGGTGAGGCAGTTCAGCCTAGTGGGCTCCCCCGCGCTAGTTTGTTGAGTGAGTCCCTGAGTCACCAGTTTCAGGTCAACTGGATAAAACTCGCTTCTTGCTGCAGTGCTCTTAGGAGTCCAGGGCAGTGGGGGAAGGGAGAGGGGAGCAGAAGCAAATGGTTTGCAGAGAGGAAATGAGACCTGCTTTGGCGTTTAATGGGCAGTTTTAGGTAGCTTTACTTTTTCTTGCCTCTGGCAGTTCTCGGCTGTGGGTATTTTCGTAAAGTTTCGTTCCTCAAAATATTAAGAAAAAAACCCTCTCAAAAGTCCCCACAAACAGTTGACTAGCAGCCTCGCATAAAAAGACGACAAAAGTTTACAGTGAATGAGTCAAGACATGCTATAAAGCCCTGTGTAAGCCCCCTTGTCCCTCAGCTGGTGATACACTGGTTTGCTGCAGTTCTCAAAAGCACAGTCCTGTCCTGCAGGCCCTGTGAAAACACCGTGGAAAGGAGAACTGCTTAGTGCAAGAAAAAGAGGGAAGGGGGTCTGCTCTCTGGGAATATCTCAGCACAACTTTTATCAGATGAACCGCGAGGAGATGACTTCCACCAGCTCACTCCTGTGAAAGATGGCAGCAGTTTTGAAAGCCACTTAAAACTGCCCTGTGTCTGCATCCATTCACTCACAGGTGAACATGTGCAACTGCTGTTGATGGCAGTGCTTACGAGAGATCAGACAGCAGCAGATCCATTTTGGAAATCTTCATCCATGGAGTAAGCACAAGGAATGGGATTCATCTTACTTTATGCTAGCCATCAGCATCTGCTTAATTGCTTAGGCTCCCTTGTTAGCAAAGGGAATGAAAACGGTGCTTTTAAGGCAGCCGAGGTACAGTTCATTTCATGCTATGGCAGAAGTGTGGGCTTGTAAGTTAGGACAGATGAATCCCATGCAGTTTATGTGAATCTCCTTCAGCATCAGGAGCCAAGCTTAAGCAAGATAAAATAAACAGTAGTAGCAGCAAATCCCCACAGATGTGCCCGGAATTAGAGATTCAAATGTGGAATTAGGAAAAAGGGGAATGATTGCTAAGTAACAGCAGGAAAGCTTCTGACAGCAAGAAGTATTTGGTAGTAGAAAATGTCCCCAGAAGAGGAAGGAGGAGCAGAAACACAACCAAGTAGGATGTTTAAAACTGGACTGGACAAACAAAATCCTGCAGAATGAATCACCGGGGCTCATTCTGCACGAGGGACTCCCTCTTGTTCTGCAGGTCAGCAATTCCCTGAACCAATTCAGCTTTAACTGGAGCCAGCGTGGGGAAGCAGCTGCTTATCTCTGCTGATAAATGTGCAAAGTGAAAAGCAAGAGTCAGAAATGCTTTTGCTAGTACTGCAAAGCTGAGCAAACCTGTTCTGGTTAATTTTTTTTTCTGTTCGCCAGGGCTGCAAAGTAAAAGTTCAGTCTCAAGTACCTTAGCACGTGTGTAGGCAGTGAGTAACATACTACTGATATCTTTACCCATATATCAGTTTCTGGTGCCTCTTCACCATCAACGTAGTAAGCTTTTGGGGAAAGAACCGGATTTTTCTGAGAAGAATTAATCATATTTAAATAATATAATGACTTTTGGCAGTTAACGGCTCAGTGCCTGTTCCCTTCTCCTTTCTGCTCTGTTTCTCACAACTGACGGAGGAAAGATGGGCCTTTTCACTGCTGAAATGAGGGTAACAGAACTGTCATACTTTTATTTCCTACATTCATAGATCTCTGTTGAAAAAGTTGATTATCTGTCTCCACCCCTTTTAGAACATTGTGAATCAAAATGCAAGATAAACAGAGATAAGCAAAGTTTTAAAAAGTGATAAAGTGAGCCAATCATGTTTCCTATATAACTGTTTAACACTAATGCGGTGCATATTCCAATGCTGATAAATACTCCTTTAGGACTAGTCCTTTGAAACACAATAGTAGGACTAAAAACCCAAAGTAGGAAAATTGTTGTACTCTTCTTGTCAGGTTCTCACTAGTTCTCTTTTTTCTGTCATAGTTAGCCTTTACCAATTAACTAAAGTCAGACTAAGAGCTGTCTGTCACCCCAAATACTGAACTTAAGCAAGAGACCTACAAAGCAACTTCATGATGTTACAGAGGCCAGAAGTTTATGTGAGATCACAAAGAGCGATTATGGTGAACAGCTCCAGTTGGGTTATTACACTTTGGTTTGTATGTAGCCTCTGGTTCAGTAATTTCCTAAGCCATTGATTGCTAGAAGCTCTGAGGATGCATTCATGAGAAGACTCCCTCTGCCCATTCCCTGCTCCTGCCTCTTGGATCCTGTGGGACCCAGTACCTGCATTTTGCACCAAGCAGGAGCATACTGCATCCCCCAGCTGCTTTTTGTTAGTGTCACCTCACAGGTTGGGAGACCCTGTGCCCTCCTTCCTAACTCAGCGCGGGTTTAGCTCCAGCTCCGCTGTTTGTTGCTTTACATTTGGCTACTGCAATTGGAACACCTTCTGCTCAATCCGTGGATCACTGCAGACCTTCCCAAAGGAGAAAGCCCTGCCTGGAAGATGAGGAATAGTTTGGGGGCTGAAACACCAGACAAGGATACCAGAAGTGGTTATTTTTCCCAACTGCACCAGGCTAGCTCTCTGTGTCATTTTGCATGAATCACTTTACAGTTTTGCCTCTCAATTTCTCAACTTCTTCAAAAAAAAAATGGGGAGGCCAATACTCCTCATTCTTGTGCTACAGCCTAAGGCACGTATAGGGAATTGAGCACTCACATCTCAACAGAGCATTCCCAGACAGTGTCTAGTTCTGTGTCTGCAGTGCTTCACACAGGACATCTACACCTGCCTTCACACTGCTTGCTGCAGCGTTAAAATGCACAGGGAACCCTCTCACATCCCAATTAATTCAAAGCTTTGATCTACAATATCAGAGAGAAAAGGCAGACACCTCCCATTTCATCCTACTGCAAAGCATCATTCATTACATCTGGAATAGGGCTTTATTGGAATGAACTCTGTGGCTACTGTTCCATCCCTCTCAGCATCCCTATTACAACTCTGACCACGCTGTGTGGCATAGGGAAGATTAGTTATATTATAAACCCCCTTTGGTTAATCTGGTTATAAACTAATGTACTCTCATGGGCTATTAATTTGTCCCTCTTCCCTGCACCTCCCTCATTCACAGTGGAATTAGTGTTTGCAAATATGAAAGAAAAAAAAAGTCAAAAAGGAATAAATTGTACAGTCTTAAAGAGAAGAGCTTGCATCTTATCTGCCGCATCTCTGACCCACAGTGCCATTCCCTCCTACGGCCGGCCACCCACTCGTGCTCCTTGAAGTTGGTGCCTGCAGAGCACTGGATGTGAAATGACAATAACAAATGACAGAAGAAAGTTTGAAACTTTCTGCAAGAACAGAAACGTGTCTTGTGCCTCTTGGGCTAATGGGGATGTCATGTGCCAAAGAGCAGATGCTTCTTGCTTACTTGCTCTTCTCTGTGTGCTTCCTGATGGAGCACTCCATTGGGATGCAGACCTGAACAAGCGCCCCAGTTCAGGGCTGCTCCAGCTGTGAGTGAACGCAAAGCCATAATTTTTGCAGCAGTTCAAAGTTCTGTGGCTGCAGTGAAGATACTCATTTATAGACAATTTGCGTAAGACTGGACCGGCTTAGCCAAGAATAAACTCTCAATCCCTTAATTTATTCATTGAATTAAAATATTGCCAGGGAGATAGCAGTTTTTTTTTTTTTTTTTAAAGGAACATGAAAAAAAGATAGGAATGATAGGAGAAGAGCTCACTTGCTTTGGGACAGAGTAGCCCCCTTGAAATTCCCTCCAAGCCTTTTTTTTTTTTTAATGTTTCTGAAGTAATTGACTTGAGTTTTTTGAGCTTGTGAAAAGGATAGTTTTGACTGGATTTTTTTTTTTTTGTTCATACACGCGAGGAAGATTAAAACCTTTTTGTATTAAATACCCTGTTAAAAGTGCTCCGTGTGTCGCAGGGCATGAATTTGGGCATTGTCCTTATTAGTAAAGCTGAAGACAAAGCCAGAGGCTGCAGAATGGGTACTCACCACTGTCCATGGTCTTGTTTCAAACAGAAACGAAGTCACAAGGTTAATGAGAGCATCGTACGTTCCAGCGCAGCCTCAGTGTGCAACAGCTCCTGCCAGAGACCCTTTTTGGGAAACTCTGCCTTTTATACTTCCTGCACCTCTGCAAGAAGCTAATGACGTGCCCTGCCGTCACTGACATTTAGTAGACCCTCCTCTTTCTCCTTGTGCTTTCATCAATACAGGAAAGTTGTGCTCCCTGCAGACACTCGATGTGTTCAGGTGCTTCCTCGGTGCCTGCAGCTGAGGGCTGCACGCACACACACCAGCACACATACGTGCACACGCTTTTTACTGAGAACTCAGTAAAATGAAGCAGATTCTGCTGTTGCACTTGAATATGAGAATTTGACTGCGGTAACGGGACAAGAGGAAAGAGTCTCCTTTATTGTTCTCTCTCCACAATAGATCCTGCTTCATCTGTCAGAACTCAGTGCTTAGGAAAGACAAGTTTCCCGTCTTCTCTGCTAGACCCTTTCTAGGGAAGGCGTTCACCTACCACGTAACAAATCTCAATGTGCAGGACTGCCAGCAGCAGCATTCCTCTTCCCTTCTCCCACATGTTTACAGCACCCTGTCTAGATAATCAACAGCTCCCAAGCCAGCGGACTTCCCCACCTCTTTCTGCTTTTTGGTGTTTTTGCGCTACCATCTGCTATGTATCAGCACACACCGTCTTCCTCAAAAAGGTTTTGCACAGTTGCGGTCCTGTGCCTTCCCCAGCATCACATTACTGCAGAAGTTTCAGACCTCAGTGTGTAGCCCTGGGAGGACCTGCAGCACTGTCAGTTCTGGTCCCTGCCTTGACAGGGAGTTGATTTGTCTGCTCCTGTTCATAAATGGATCGGCTTCAATATAAATCAGTTGCTTTTGTTTTGTGGCTGTCCAAGGTGGATGCCTGTTCTTGGAACTGATTCTTCTAACAGGTAGAAGCATAACCAGAAAAATAGAAAAAGGAAACCCTATCCTACCTACGTCGCGTTTTGACCGATCTAGAGATAATACTTACTCTGCATCAACAAATAATTGTGTAATTGAGTAGCTATTATGAGGCATCTGTGCTGGGCAGCCAGTGTCTGGCTCTCATGAATGCCTGTCCTTTTCAGGGTGATCTGATCCGTGTCTTACAAATAATCTGATCCTTATATGGGATATGTGTACAAGGATCAGATAAGTTGCATTAGATGTATTGACTGGTTACATCAACACCAGCACTTCAGCACTTCTACTCATATAACCTCCCACAGCAGAATCCAGCTCTCTGCAAGTACCCTTAGCCAGCATCCAAGCTGGAATTGTTTTGTGAATGATTCTTCTCCTAAACGTTAAAACACCATGACCCCCAAAAGTCTGGCAGTCCATGGCTCTTGAGAAAAGTGAACACTAGGCAGTGCTGAGGAGAGCTGATTTGATTTTCTCTGGCATAGTTTAGCACTGGAAGATCTGAAGATTGTGTTTAAAATAAATACTGTGGGATGTACGTACATCAAGATAATGTAATGGTTAACCACAGCTAAAATAGGACTTATTAAAATCTGAGTATATAAAAATTTAAGAGTCTGATCCTAAAACTACTAATCACTTGCTGCCTTGCCTTTGACACTAACTACTTCAACTTGAAGCAGAACCTGTCACTTCCCAGATCTCAAGCCCAAATTAAATATACCTGAAGTCATATATCCTGTGGGTGGTCTCTGAACATACATAAACACCCACCTGTGGTTTTAGCCCTCCTAAAACTTTGCGCCAGCCCAGCTTTCACTTAAATACCTTCTCAGCGTTTCCCTCTTAGGAGGCCAGTGCCACTGTGGTCCTGATCCCATTCTGGGGTGCTTAACATGCCCTCCACACTGTGCAGGATGCTGGATCCCCACAAACTCACCCACGGTCAGGTACCTGAAGACTATCAACACTTACTTGGCTTCACAGAAGGTGACCTACAGTTCCCTTAGCTCTATCTAAGCACGCATCACTGGCTTTTCAATACACTTGCTTTTGACTTATCTCTGTAGGCAGGTGCATTTCACATCTCTGTGACTATTTATTGCTCTATTTTCCTTTTGTTCGTCAATTATCCAAGCAGGTACGCTGCCTTTGAGAGTTGTATCTTTTAACCACTTCCGCCAAGAAAGACGAGAGATAAAAGACTTTTGTCAGGTACAGGCAGAATACTCAGAAATGGTGGGTGTAAAGCCCTTAAACAGTCTTAGTGCTGTCTGTGGGAGTGGTGGTTGTGTAAAGATAGACACGATCATCTAGATTTACTCTACTTACACAGCTACCAGTGAGAGGGGAACCAGGCTGTAATGCATAGTCTTAGCAAGCACGTCTCCAGATCCACAGTGGCTGAAGCCAAAGACAATGAGAAAAAGCAGGCAGGCAGATGGCTTGCAGTTTGTTTTCTGTGCATATTCCCAAGCGTTAGCTTCAAAGTTTTAGTACGTGCTAAGCTGTGTTTTGTCAGAACCAATTCAAATAGATTGTTTTCTTTAAAACAGAACTGGAAAATTTTAAAATAATTTGCTATGTCTTTATGACACTGAATCTTCTTGTACAGTCATGTTTTGTACCTAGGGAGTTCTCAAAACATTTATTAAAGCTTTGCTTAATTTGACTGTGTATATTTGCAGTCTATTTCATGCCTTTGTGACCGTCTCTTTGACATATTCCCTTTGATATGTGCGCCCCATGAGCACCCCATCTTTTACAAGAACGTGATCCTGCTTGAACAAACGTAACAATTCTCAGGGCCAGGCCCTCATCCATGCCCAGATAGTCACACCATGCTATCTGCTCACCAGAATACATTTGTTACACTAAAGATAAACTAATTCTTTAAAAACAACAAAACAACAACAAAACAAAAACAAAAAAGAGATGCTCAGGTGTTCTCAGTCTTATGTTGGAACCTAGATTACTATTGTCACCTCCAATGCAAAAAAAGTAGAAATTGGTAATAAAATTTGTCACCCAGGTCACGGTACTAGAACTACGTGGCAGTTGTTCATCAGTATGACTTCTCAAAAGAAAACGAAGTTCCTAATAAATTCCACAGGAAATTAGCTCAGAAGGAGAGATTTCATTTCAGGTTGGTTGCACATGAACTGAAACATTGAATTTGCTGAACTGAATTGAAACATGTAATCTTGAATTGACCTGACATTAAATTGCAACTCATTCTGCAATTAAATATCTCATGAGATATTAGCTCCTAGATTTCACACTTAAATCCTGTTTATAAAATTGGTCTCCTTGCTGTCTCTCCTCCAACTAAGTTGTATGAACATCCCAACACCAAAAGGATCCCAGTGCCTCACAGAACATGGTGCCTGACCAGCATGCACAGGCTGTGTGGAGTAACAGGAGTATGATTTTTAGAAAGCAGAACTCATAAGGTTCTACAACAGTCGTAATTAATTCTGAAAAAAAGCATAAAACAAGATGTTTTTACATCCCTAGTTCAAAGCCCTCATATATTTTCCATTAATCTGGCTTTAAGTGAATTGCAATGAAAACTGACTTTGTGACATCAGAATCTCTCAGCAGGTGGAGACTCCATCCAGCTTCACCCAGCTCTGCCCATGGCTGCGCAGAATATCACCCACGCTGTATTTCATGGACTGGCTCACAGGGCTGTGCAAGCACTGCTGGCAGTTTCAGGTAAGCAAACTGACATTACTATAGTCCAGCTCCAGGCTGAGCATTAAAAGAAGGTTTTGCATGCCAGTCAAATAAAGCATTACAGGTTGAATTCGGGTATTACAGGTGTCTTGCCAACTGCTGACCTGTCCTTCTTTCCCCACACCCTGCCACAGAAAGAGACAATGTGGTGCGCTGAAGCAAACGAGCTAACTCCCCCTGCTCTTAGCTCTGTTGGTGTTCTGCTCTTTCCCTGATATAAAGCACTAGGGGAGTTTCTCCCCATTGCTAGGAAGCCACAGTCACCCAGGCAGAAGGACTGGTGAGTTAAGGGTGAATATTACTCAAATGCCCACTTCCCAATAACATCCCTCTTACGTTGAGAGGGGATCTTGATGTCTCTGTTGTTCTGCTGTGCAATGTTTTGCTGTGCAAAACCAAGATACTTGGGATCTCCCACCTGCAGTTTTGCCTCCTACCCAAACAGCCCTATTAGCTCTCAAGCTACTGAGCTGGCATTTATGAGGCATGTGGGGAAAGTTCGTGTGTTAAAGTCAGTAAGTTTACGCTGGGGAGGGCTTTGGCACAGTTGTTCTTCAAGCAAATAAAATAGCAGAAGTGAAATTGTGAGTAAATTCCTGACATTAAGAGCAGTACTGAGCTGGGATTCTTCACCGAGAGGAGTTCTTAGAGTGGTTTTAGGGGATGCCCTGAGAAAAATCTCATGATTATAATCTCACTATGAGGTTATTATAAGATTCATATCCACCCAGCAGAGGAAGCAATCTGCACAGCACGCAGGCTTATGTCAGGGACACACAGTTGCCCGTGTTGCCAGTTGGTCAGCCGCAGGAGGGAAGGGCACATGCTTGGTGTCATGGGGAATTCACCTTCTTCACGCCTGCGTCATGTCATGGGTAATGGTGTTTCTTTCTACACAAGAAAAAACATTTTGACCAGTTTGGCATCTGCTCTGCACTAAAGTAACTTCCTCACACCGCAGTCCAGGAATTGAGCTGTGACAAGGCAAAAGTATGCAGAGACGCAAGCAAAAGGGAATAGGTCAAGTTGTCAGTAGTACAGGCATCTCTGGTTGCTGCAGCTGAGGTGCAATGAAGTGGGGTAATCAGTGCCCCATGTGCTGCTGGTCCCTCTGTCCCCTAAACCCTGTAGGTCATTGGTGGGTGGCTTCCCACAAGATCTACTCCATTTTGCTTGCCCATGCTACCAGGTCCATTTTTGTATTTAGGGGCCTGTGATGAACAAACTGATCCCTTCTGGCCTGAAGTAACATGAAATGGAGACAGTGGTCATGGAAGAATGACAGGAGAAAAAAAGACAAGGAGATAAATAGGAAGAAAAAGTCCTGGGACACTATAGGAAACATGTTGGGGAAGGTACATGACATTATGTCTAGAGAAAGTTTTTCAAGCATTCCCTATACTTTGTTCCCACTCAGATGGGCAAACTGCCAGTAAGTTCCTAAAGGATATCAAACATTAGTGACTACTGAATTGTTTAGGGAGATAAACAGATAGAATTAGGTCTCCCAAAAGAACTGAGAGAAGAGAAATGTCAGCTGACCATACAGAAAGCATCCTTCCTATGAGCCTGTGTCAGCATGTTCAAAAGTCATAAGATTAAAATATATATGTATACATATACATATATAAAGTTGATGTTTCACTGTCCCTCTTCCTGGTTTGACTTAAAAAACAAAACAAAACAAAACTTCCAGAAGTGGTGCCAGGATTAAAATGGCTTTTTCTTGGCTTTTTTTTTTCTTAATAGAACTGAGTTACAAAAAGCAAAATGAAACTAGCTGTTTACAGAAATTCTAGACTTTTATAAGTCACAAGTGAAGCTGTATGTGACAATTTACAACAAAATAAGACACCAACCCAATAACTGCAAAACCACTTCAAAAA